>CM055437.1:4325807-4767541 GCA_029228465.1 Salix viminalis
ACACATCACTTACCATAGTATTTCATGAGCAGGTGAATAGCAAACTCTTATATATATATATATATATATATATATATATATATATATATATATATATATATATATATATATATTTGTGATGTAATATAGTATAATTTTTAATACAGTATAATGTTGGGCTTGATTCTTTTAAGAAGGCAATTTCAACTTTTCGTTTATCTAAACTCATGAACTATGATTATCTATGAATATTAATTACCGTGTGTGTGTAGAAAGATGTATAGATATATAATGTGTTTTGGGGTGTTTTACTCTGTATTTCAAAAGAGGTTTTTTTTTTAAATTGAATTTTTATTTTATTTTTACTTTAGATTATTTTTATTTATCTTTTTTGATGATAATATTAAATATATATATTTTTTAAAATAAAAAATATCATATTGATACATTTCTGAACGAAAAATATTTTAAAAAATAATATCAATTATACTCTCAAACAGGAGCACATCCCTAAAAAGTTTTTGAAAACCTAGCATAGTTTACCCTTGTTTTTTGAAGAAATAAAATATTTTAATTTATTGCATTATTCCTTTTTTTAATTTTTTTTACTTCATTGGCAACAACGCAATCTAAAAAAATAATAAAAGAGTAGAACAATTTCCAATTTTTTTTATACTCATTTGGACAAATGAATGTACAAATTTTGAACATTGTGATGGTACAAAATTTGGACATTCATTTTTTAAAAAAATGTACACACATTGTGATGGTGTTGTTAGGACTCGTATGCCAAGCCTAGCATTAAACCAAATAAAGAAAGAAAAAAAAAACTAACACGTGGGCTATTTATTTCTTAAAAAAATATTTAATGGGGTGAATAATGTATTGTTTGTTAATTTTGGAATTCAACCAATGGTTTTGAATGAAAAACAAAGTGTTTTTTTAATCTAAAAGTCCATATTAACCCAAAACATCTATGAAATACCCTAGAAACTTTGTTAAACCAATTCATTATATCCTTAAATAAGATTTTATACCAAAATATATTTATAAAAAAATTATAGGGACAAACAACGGTTTCCTTTAAAAGATAGGGGATTAAAATGAACTTTTCATGAAAATTGTAAATACCACTTGTGTTACGTGTTTTTCACTTTAGTCTTTTGTCTCAATCTTCATACAAAAAAAAAAAAAATAGCCTTCAATTTAAGCTCAATAAGGCTTAATTTACGCGTGATTAATCAATTTCATGCAGTCCAGTCCGTATAAATTGTTGGGCGAGGGTTATAGATAGTTTATCTTACTCGCAGTGAAAAGGATGGCCTGGACAACGAGGTCGGGGCCGAAATTGAAATCTTGATTGCTGGGTTGCAAAGCACAAGACCCAGTGACTGTGATCCAGTTCGAAGAATTATTGATGGGTTTCATCTGGCTACCAATTTTCTTAAGATTTAAATCCAGAACTTACTCTTCAACTTGTCACGATAATTAGTTCCTTGGATATTAATTTACAGCTGGAGCAAGCACCATGAACTTGCACAAGGCCACTCCCCCAGGGTATTGTATATACTGTCAATAAATCATTTTATCTAAAATTTTAAGTTTATAAATAAAGTTTCTAGATATGATTTATATTATTTTTTGACATATCTTCTCAAGTGAAAAGTTCTTTGAACTTTAAATTTGCATATAAATTCATATTATCTTGTGCGTATTTTTTATCAAATAAAATGAGAGTGGTAAGATTTGAACTCATGACCACTATATCAACAAGTTCTAATACAATATCATAGAATCATCTAACCTAAAAAACTTAAGCTTATAAATGAGACCATTCAATATAATTTATATTATTCTATGACATATACGACTAGCTACTTGTTTTATGTTTAGAAGCTAGTTTTCTCAAGTCGTCATGCAAATAATATACGCATCTAGCTAGCTAGAATTGTAGTCTGGCATGCACGTATCCGACACACTCTGGAGTTGTAGCACCTATTGAATACGCTGTGCTAGCTATTGGAGGTAAATTCGCGTTAAATTTTTTATCGGATTCAAGAAACCTCACCTCTCTTCAAATATTTTTTACAAGCCCGGGTTAAACGAATAAAATCTCACTTATTCCAAATTCTTATAAGGTGAGAACGCCCTAACTTGAATCAGAGACTTGAAATACAGATTTCAAATCCTTTGCCACTACACCACACTCCTTTCTTGTTGACTAAATTTACGTTAAACACTTCCAGCTTTTCTCCCCTATCCATCAAATGTGGTGGGAGAATTTCTGATAGCTAACTACAAGAAATTTTCGCAGGTGGAGAATATCTTGGTCATTGGACATAGTCGTTGTGGTGGGATAGAGAGGCCTATGTCTCTTCGGGGGTATGGCTCCAGTGAAAAGGGAACCAACATCATTGGATCATGGTACCAAAACGACAAGACTAAGCAAGCAAACAATATAATTAAAGCTGGAAGAAGCCACGACCAACTGATGAGATCATTACAACTTTAGAAACCTAAGGGCCTTTTCTCTTCTTGCAGGACTCATTTCTGTCAAACGAGCGTGCTAGCTGTTGAAAGTAGAAGAAAAATACAAGACGATAGATGTGAAAAGGGAGGGAAAGCATTCCCTTTAGGGGTGAGGGGAACTTTCAAAACCCAGTAGGGCAGAATTCCCTGAGAATTATTATCAAGTCTGATTAGTTCATATTGACTGATAGAAAGAAAAAAAGTAAACTAGATAAAACAGAAAAAAAAAACTTCAGTCAATCAAGTTAACTCATCAAACCATGAGTTTAGATCATAAAAATATGTAATCTCTTAAGAAATAAATTAAAAAATATAAAACATAATCCCTGATAAACTAAATATTGAAGGGTATAATTGAAATCGAAAAAATGATTAAAGCGAAGACACAAAAAAGTAATTTGAGTTGATTATGATTTACCTTCTAAACCCAAAACCCATATCATAAGATAGGGATACACTCATAGAAAATCAACCATAACAAAATAGAATTGTTTTAAGAATTGCCTAATGAATATTCACTTTTTTTATGCTATTTGTTGTATAATGCTCTTATATTAATTACCTTTTAATATTTTTATGCTCGCTACGTCAAAATTATATGATACTTAGTTTTTAAAATAGTTATTTCTATCATCACATAATTAAATAAAAACAGGTTGCGCTACCACGTTAGTTCACAGTCCTCGGCTCGCCGAGGATTCTTCATTGTCTTGTTGCAATCAGAAAGAATAACAGCAGAGACGTCTCTCTGGATTTGCACAAGTATTACCTATCATTTTGTCCCCCACTAATTCTGCCATTTTTAAAATGCAAAATTCAACAGCTCAGTGATTGTATATTCTACAGGGTGGAGATTTGTCCGTACACCATAGCCATGGAAAATTCAACAGCTCAGTGATTACATGGGACACCAGCAGCAAACACTAAAAGGGAAAAAGAAGCTGAAGAAACGGCGACGTACTCTCTTCAAATGATGCTCACGATCTCGTCAACAACCGGATCATGCACCTCGCTGTCGTTGGTATATGGCTCTAATATTCTGCCAGGAAATTCCTAGACCTTTTAATTATCGAAGCATTTTCAGGAATCTGCCAGCTGCTTTCTGTCTAAATCCACAGTGCCTCCATTTATCGGCTATAATAGCGAACAAAACTAGAGACTGTGGGTTTCTCACTTGGCAGTTTGCACGGCTCAGTTGTTCATTCTTTTATATATTATTATGGATGGAGTGTGATATTTTTTTATTTCTTTTAATTTGATTTTTATTTTTTTTCCAGCTATTTAGTTGTAATTGAATACTGTTTGAAACCAGAGAGATCTAAATAAATAAAAAAATCAAACATGAATAACTTGTCATAAGTTTTGCAAAAGATGCATTTTTGTTTTTGAGCTTATAAAAAATATTTTAATCACACAAATTATATAATTTTGGTATCTCAATAATTTTTCAATTCGACTTTGGTATACAAATTTATTTATTTATTATTTTTTGATTCTTGACTGAGAGAGGTCACAAATTCTAGTGGTAGAGATAGAAAACTTTTGTTGATATCAATTTAGACAACCAAAACAAATGATATGTGTCAAATTGCTCTTTTTTATGAAGAGAGTTAGTATTAAGTGTTTTTTTATCTTTGAAGTTCTCGAAAAAAAATATCTAAACTTGAGTTGATTTTTGGTTTTATGTTAATTTTAGATTTTGGTGTGTTTTTTTGGTCTTTTAAGGCCAAGAACATGTTTATTATATTTACTGAGGTGTTTTATATGTCTTTTGAGTTAGAAATGGGTTAAAAAATTATCCTCATAGAACGTGGTGTAATGATAAAAGGCTTGTGATCTGCACAACAGGTCTCGAGTTTGAGTCAGGGAGTGCACTCCTTATAAGAACTTGGGACAACCAGAGTTTTACTCACTCACCTAGACCCATAAAACGTGCTTTCCGGGAGATGGGGTTTCTTCGTATAAACAAATTGGATTGAAAAATAGGTTTAGATTAATAGCCTTTTTATCTTTATTTTATTTAGAAAACCTCTTTTAAATTATGATTATTTTTTTGTTAAACATATAGTTGAGTTTCTTTTCAAACCTAGTTTGACTTAAGCCTTGGTTCACCCAAGTCACAAGTCAATCCACAAAGTTGAGTTGAGTTTTAAATGATGTTTTTTTTCTTTCATATGTAGTACTTTTGGTTTAGTCAATAACTAGAGTCATGAGTGTGAAAAGTGAATATGTGTTCACATCTTTTTTTCCTGGATGACATATTTTAAAGTTGTTTATTTTTAAAATTGAACTTCATTATATTTTTCAAATTAAGCATCAAGTTTGGTCAGGTGACCTATGAATTTTTTTAGATCACTTTTTTTATATCTTATTTGGTTTTGTCTTTCAAAATTTGGTTCTTTTTAAAATTAAGTTTTTGCTTTATATTGGAGTACCCCGTTTATATGACCTTGCTTGTTAATCTTGACATAATCACCATGATTTGTTAGTTCTTTGTTTTTTAGACTCTTTTTTATTCACTGATTTTTTTTTTAATTTGGATTTTTAGAGATTAACCATTGCTGTTTTATTTTAATTTTATTTCTATGATGTGAATTTGTAGATTTTTATCTTCTTTAAGATATATTATTATTTTTTTATTTTTTTATATTATAAAAAACTCAGCACGCCTCCAACAAAGCTAAAACCAGCTTTTTAGTGAGAGTCTGTTTGAGAGTATTATTGAGATTGTTTTTTAAAGTATTTTTTATTAAAAAAAACATCAAAATAATTTTAACATCAGCACATCAAAATAATTTAAAAACATACAAAAAAAAATTAAAATTTAAAATAAAAAATAAAAATAAATTTCTTTTAAAAATAATTTTAAAACGCATTGTCAGACATAATAACTTAATCATTATCCTTTGCAAGTGTCCACATGTAAGACTTTTTACCTCAATTTAAGTTAATTGTTTTAATAGTTTCACTGGGGAAGAAAAATCTATACGATGGCCGACCTACCTGATCACCATACTCTTAATAACCATTAATTTTGAAAGTTTTAAAAGTCTAGATTTGCCTTATTTCTCAAAAAGCCATGCATTCTCATGGAAGATGGATTACTTATCACCCACATGCATCCTAGCTTGCATGCATGATTATTTGTTTGTTGAAGGTTCGCAATGAATTGCTGAATATATATATATATATATATATATATATATATATGGGAGCACTTGCATGTATATGTCAAGTTAATCACAGGAAAAGCCATGCATTCTCATGGAAGATGGATTACTTATCACCCACATGCATCCTTGCATGCATGATTATTTGTTTGTTGAAGGTTCGCAATGAATTGCTGAATATATATATATATATATATATATATATATATATATATATATATATATATGGGAGCACTTGCATGTATATGTCAAGTTAATCACAGGAAAAGCCATGCATTCTCATGGAAGATGGATTACTTATCACCCACATGCATCCTTGCATGCATGATTATTTGTTTGTTGAAGGTTCGCAATGAATTGCTGAATATATATATATATATATATATATATATATATATATATATATGGGAGCACTTGCATGTATATGTCAAGTTAATCACAGGAAAAGCCATGCATTCTCATGGAAGATGGATTACTTATCACCCACATGCATCCTTGCATGCATGATTATTTGTTTGTTGAAGCTTCGCAATGAATTGCTGAATATATATATATATATATATATATATATATATATATATATATATATATATATATATATATATATATATATATATATATATGGGAGCACTTGCATGTATATGTCAAGTTAATCACAGGAAAAGCCAGAAAAAAACATTTATTAAACATGTTATTGATAAATATACATATATATTAAAAAAAAACAAAGCTTTAATTACATGCCATCCCAAAAGAGATCAAGAGACTGGTCTAGAAATTCCATTAAATTAGGGGCGCACAAGTATGGGTCCCAGAAATTGTCATAGCAATCACCGATCAATACAGGGTCCTGCAAGCTAGTGGTTTCCCTGACTTTTTCAGAACTGTCTTCCATCACGTTATGGATTTCAGCTTCATCTTTTCGGCATGAAATTGATCCATCATCATTTGACTTCAACTCGGTTCTGGAATTGGCCCCTGATTCCTTGGAAGATTTCGATGAAGAAGCATTGATCTTACATTTTCTCTGTTTAACCCCAAGTTTTTTGCTCAAATGAGTGTTCCAATGATTCTTCACTTGATTATCTGTCCTTCCCGGAACTCGACCAGCAATTAAAGACCACCTAAAAATAACAAATCAAAGTGTAAGAATATATATATATATATATATTTCGCATGCTAAATCTAATCGTAGAAAGTAAATTATCCCACAATGAGTTAAGGGGCTGCATGCGTCTAATTTTAACGTACAATAATGAAGAAGATAATTCGTTGTAATTCAAAAGATACAGCAGCTAGGTACATGGGAAAGTTAAAAATGAATTCGACAAGCAGGTACACGAGCCTGAGACTTCGAAGCAAGTAAACCCTCAGATCCCAATTAACAAGTGTAATGTGGTTATTGGATTTGACCTGATTTGTTCATGAAAAATAAATTTGGTTTATTTATTTAGAGAAATTACTAAAAAGTAATCACTAAAGCAATTACTAAGATAATTGCTTCTCTATTTATATAAATATGAACATAATCTCTATGAAAAGATATAATTTTTATTATTGAAAGAGCATTATTTTCTTCTTTTTTTCATCTTAATTTTCTGCATAAACTTGACAAGATCTATAAAAACATTTATACTGTAGAATATCACTTTATTTCTAGTAATTGAAATGAACCTAAAGTGATTGATCCATGAATAAGGAAATGAAATATCACAAGCTTTCCTTATTGTTTCTACAGTAACCATTAAGGTAATCATTTCTCTACGTATATAAATAGGGACATAACCCCTATGAAAAGACACAATTTTCATTATTGAAAGAGCATTGTTCTCTCTCTTTCTTGTTATCTCAATTCTCTGCATAAACTTGACAAGATCTATAAAAACATTTGTACTGTGAAATATCCCTCTGATTCTAGTAATTGAAATGAACCTGAAGTGATTGATTCATGAATAAAGAAACAAAGAATATCACAAGTAAGTTTTCCTAATTGTTTCTACAGTTACCGGCAACAAAAGATGGTGTTAATTCTCTGGTCAAGCAAGAAATAAGAGCCATAGATTAAAGGCACGGGTAAAGGAATAGGAAACCTTGATATAATTAACCTCGTTAAGACCACAGATTTTACCAGACTTAACAAGTATTAGCTGAGAAAATGAGATAGAAATTTTAAGCAAGCATTCCAATGCATGCTAGAGTTCATATAACAGTATGGGAAGAAGGGAAACCTGTTGCCAAGAAGCTTATGGAGCCTGATGATAAGGTCATCTTCTTCTTCAGAGAAAACGCCGCGCTTAACACCAGGGCTCAGATAATTCATCCATCTTAACCTGCAGCTCTTCCCACATCGCTTGAGCCCTGATCATTATCAATATTCAAACACGAACAAATCCTCTAGTTAGCCGATGAAAAGAAATGAACATGCCAATCAAAAAGAAAAATCCCAACCTGTGAGTTTTGGAATACGATTCCATTTCCCTTTGCCATGCACCTTTACGTGATCCGTTAAGATTCTATCCTCCTCCACTGTCCACAACCCTCTTCTATGCTCGGCGCCATTCCCAGCAGCTCCTTTCATTGTTGTCGCAGCGATCGAGATGGTGCAGGTGGGATATGAACGTTAACAGAACCCCTTCTGGAGAGACTTGTTGGCTCGAAAGCTGGCTTGTAATCTGAAATAGAGCTCGTCTAGTTTATATAGTGCCGGTTTCTTGATTGATTTTGTAATTTGTTTTTGAAATTGTTTAAAAAAACATTTTAAAAATTTATAACGTCATTAAAGGGAGGGTAGGGTATTTATATAATAGTCATAGTTGATGGATAGATTTGTGTGTGACTGTGGATGTGGCCACCGGCTGCTCCCCAAATTATTGCTGATTCGTGTACCTTGTGTTCTTTCTTTTCTTCTTCTTAAGGCAAGCATTTTGAATTAAATTTTATATATTACCTGTACGAAGTTCACTATCAATGATAGTCTCGTCGCCCTATGGCAGTGATATGGGCTTTTGTTCGTTACATAAACGATAACACATAATAAATTTTTGGGCCATTTCAATTGTCAGGCCACCTTCGATTCTCCAGTCACCTCACTTTCACAGGTAAACTCGCAAATTACCATGTGAGCAGAGGCTAGGGGTAAGTTTTTCTTCCCACTTTCTGCCTCGTAAGTGATGACAAATAACTTGTTACTTACATTACAGATTTTAAATTTAAGTAAGGATGTGTAATTTTTATAAAAATCTAATACAATTAAAGTTTTATTCACTCACCTAAACTTATAAATTATACTTTCCAAGGATTAGATTTTCTCGTCAAGTCTTTTTTTTTATTTTTTATAAGCAACATACCAATGAGTCAACCATAAAGCATGCGTTATGCCACGGGGCAGCACAGCAGTATCGTTCATATTGTTCCCCACACAACATCGAAGTGTCCAAAGCATCTAATTTCTCTTGTTGGTATGCATCAAGTAGTGCCAAATCATATTAAGAAGGCTGGGCTACTCAATTAAATCCACTGGTTCTACCACCAACCTTACATGCATGCATGGCTACTTCCTCCACATCACCATTATTAGCTAAGATGGCGTTATGTTTTTCCTCCCAGTACCGTTGCAAACAAACAAATCACACAGCTATGAGAACATTATGTTCTTCTTCTTCTTGGAATCGTTACAAACAAAAGAGTCACACAGCTATCAAAATGATAGCTCTTCTCTTATTCAATTCAGAGGTTTATATAAGATTTACATGAAAGATACGATTGCAACATAAAAATCTATGTATTATACGATAGACATTTAAGGAAACCAGTTAGACCGCTACCTACATATCCCAAATAATAAGAATAAATGAATGAGATTTGATAATCTCAACAATAACTCTAATAGGGACATTGTCTTGTTTATTGAGGTCCACCACAAGTAAGAGACTAAAATTTGGCTTCTCATCCGTGCCTTGCACCACTGACGATTTTTCACTTGGATCCACCCCCACCAAATTTTTTCTTTATCTTTTTCTAGGAGATTGCGACATATCCCTCTCTAGGAGCTACTTAAAATATTGGCACTTCTGTTTTTTTTTAAAAAAAAATTATACAAAATAAAATCCTATATGAGTTAAATAAAGAATATCTGAGATTCTTTATAAAAATTAAAGAACATCTGAGATATATGATAAAATCCTAGCTAGAGTAAAAAATCATACAAAAAGACTACAAGAAGTTAAATTGCAATATATATGTTCTTCCTATATGAGTTTTTCAAGGAGAGTGTTATGTATGTATGTATGTATGTATATTGTTTAAGATAGTTATGCAAGGATTTGTTTAGGAAATTGATGATTGGATGATTATTTCTTCTCTGATTAGACTATTTAAATCTCATTACATGTCTTTGTAAGTATTATTACCATTTTTATTATTTATTTTACAACCATCCTTTTTCCTCTTCAATTCAAATAAAGTTTTGGTTTTGTAGAGTTAGAAAGTCTTCAACTTTGGTTTCACTTTATACCAATCAATCATATGCCATTTTCATTTGATTTTCCAAGTGTCTACAATATAGGTTTGTTGGTAATATATTGGTTTTTTTAGAAAGTTATTTTCTTTCAAATCCACGCCATAAACATCACAAATTTCATCTCCCCCACCTGAAACTACCACCACCACCACCACCACCACCCTATATTGCCATAACTAGATCAAAACAATTAGCCACCAAAAACCCAGAACTTCAGCCGTCAAATCCACCCATGAACACCCAGATTACAAGCAACACAACAACGACATGAGTCATTAGCAAACCATTGCTTGCGACACTAATAACATCTCGTAGTAAAAAAAAAAAAAAAACAGCCACTAGAATTGCAAAACTCCAGTTGTTTGGGCCTTTTACCCTATCTCAATGTGTTAGGCATGGTTTCTTCTCCATAAATGTATTTAGCATTAAATAACCTGCAATTTTCAAGCATATCCTCTTTATCATCTCACCTAAAAGCTTAAACGGTTAAGTGAGGCTTCAGAATATGATTCATATTATTCTATTACACATCTTCTCAAGTGAAAGTCCTTTTTGGGCTTAAGACTTACACAAATTTATACTACCTTGTGCTTGATTTTTATCAAATAGCTGGGGTGGTGAAATTCGAACTCGTGACCGCTAGGTTAACAAGGTTTTGATACCATGTCAAGGAAACCATCTCACCTAAAAACTTAAACTGCTAGATGAGACGCTATAATTTATATTATTCTCTAACATTTATAACAAGGGCCAACTTATTCTTACCTCTCCTAGATTATCATGTTCTAGGTCATGGTGAAGAGGAACTTCTTATATGCATTGTTAAGATTGATTGTTTTAACAATTAGAAATACTTTATGCTTAATGATTTAAAATGTGGTAATTTTAAAGACTGCGAGGGACCTGTGAAGATAATAGTAATAAGTCGTATTCAAGAAACATGTGCTTAAATCTATGGATATTTCTCATCTTGGAACTTAGACTTGAGCTTGAGAGGAAGCTCGTAAAGGGCCGAGGATGTTTCTTATGCTAAAATTTTTTTAGAAAATAGCTCCATCTATTTTTGGTTCTAGCTTTTTTAGATTATTCTCACAAAGCTTTTTTCTTCTTCTTCTTCTCTAACATCTTTATTAGTAAGTTTTCATGATATAGCTGTATAGGATCTTGTCGAGATATTTTTTTTATGATAGTAGTAGTGCTATAAGAATTTTGGTAAGATTTTATAATTTAAAGAAAGTTGCAAGTGTTATTTACAATTTTTATTAACGTGTTATTTTTATAAATACTTTGGACAAGACACGATGACACTGTTCTTTTGTTGCAGAAGTCCTGGCCGATCAATTCCCGATCCATATAAACACAATTTCTGTGTAGCAGCATGCAGTCCCACGTCCTTTTTTTCTTTCTTTGTACGTCAAAATCAGCCTGTGGTGATTGTTTTACTGTCTTCAACCTGGCACGCACGAGCTATGCGTTTTCAGGCTCCCCTGTAACATTGCAATATTTAAGAATCAACAATTTCGAAAATCAAAATGCTAAAAACTTAATCATGCTATATATCTGCGATGGGCAAGAACGTGATTAACATGCGCAGATTTCAATGTGAATCTGGGTATTGGAAAGGTTGCCATTGAAGAATCAGAAGCTAAGAACTCCAGAAAAAGTTGATGCTGAGGCATTTCTGATGTGTTGGAGATTGATAAGAGTCCTTGTCTGCGCTTTACTGACTGAATAGACCAGTGAGTGGTTCATGGGAAGTGGTAAGAATTTGTTTTTCTAAGTTGTAATAAGAAGACAGAATATGCATTTATGGATCGGAGCATTGACCAAGGGAGGCCATGTTGCTCATTAAATACTCGACACTTATTTTCAAGAAATGGGCCACCCTCCATTTAATTTGTTCGTTTTTTTCCTGCAAGGAGCTGGACCATCGCTCGGTTATGTAGAAATTATTGGAACTTGGAACACCAACCTTTCTCTTAGTGCTCTGGATTACTGACCTGTTTGACGCCCTCATCTCTCTAATTATTGTTTGAAAGGTTGACGGAGAAAATGAGAAGACGGTGGATTGAGGGAACCACAATTATTGTTTCTACAAAATATTATCAGTCTCAGTCTGCGTTCTGTTGAATCTACAAATCAGGCATGCTTTCATCAAATAAATAAATAAATAAATAGAAAATATGAACCACACAGGGGTGGTCCAATGGTAAGAGCTTCATACGAAAAGATTTGTTCTTCTTGTTGTTTCAGGTTTGAGTCATATAATTGTTAATATAGTAATCATCGGAGATTTATATGATCGTTAAATTCAGAACCCGTGGTATTAGCTGAGGTGTGGGCAAGCTGACCGGACACTCACGTTAATCAAAATAAATAAATAAATAAATAGAAAATATGTAATTTGAATATAATATATAACTATGTATTTAGATATAAATATATATATATTTAGTATGATATACTATACTTGTTAACGAATAATATAATAATAAAAGCAGTAAAATTTAGGATAATGGAGGGAGAACGTTCTTATTTCATATAACTTTGTAACGTATCATTAATATCAAAACCAATAATAAATATAGATCAAGATGAACTTGGATAAGTTCAAATAAACTTGAAATAATGATGAATGAATATAATAATAGAGGAATGTAAGAATGTATCTAGATATTCATATATCCAATGTATAATTTTATAATAGAATCACAATTTTTTAAGGAATTTTTATTGTTAATTATGTTTAACGAAATGTACAGGTGTAGAGTTAAGAAAATAATTTTTTATACTAGATTAGCCCATATCAAGGTCTTTCAAGTTATTTAAGACATCATGATAGTATGGGAGTTGAGTTTTGAATTATGCATACCATTATCATTCTTCAATGAAGCCCTTTTCCTAAATTAAATTAACTAAATTATGAATGAAAGCATTTTTTTTTCTTCTTAAATTGAGAGTAATCTAAGAATTTATATTCAATATACATCGAGGATATAAAATGGAAATATTTTTTACTCATTAACTAAATACATTCTTTTTTGGTCAATCTCTCGCATGGTTTAATTAGAAACTCGAGAGTTACACATAGAACTGAGTTAACACGTTTCAAAAATTGAATCGCTTCATTAAATTTTATGATATTATTAGAAAAAATCTTTTACTCTTAATATTATTCTGCAATTTTAAAAAAAAATTATTTTGATCAATGCTCGGAAAATCGACCTAGTGTACAAACTATTTACGTAGCAGCAATCGAGTCTGGATTCCTCCTGTAGCAAACGGTGCAAATTGTTGACAAACCACACTCGTAAACTGTATACAAGTCAGAAAATCGGCATGCAAGCGGCAGTGATAAATACAATACCATTTAAGAGGCCTGAAACAAATTAAGTGTACCGGAAATCAAATCATTCACCACCCTCCCTCAGTACGAAACCCTTCCCTCGAGGTTTCACGAGCAGATTACTTTTGAGTGTTTTTGTGTATTGACCACTCAATTTACTTCATTGATAGCTGGGAGCGAAACCCTAAACTAATAAACTCATCTGTCAATTGTTTCACGAAAAGTGGCTAAAGACATGTTGGTGATTTGATTGAGTCAAACTCCAAACAGATTCAAAATAAAACCCAGCCTCCTGTTTCACATCGAAGGATTGATATGCTTGAAATTCTGTCAATCAGAGGAGCCTCCCCACATGCACACTGCACAGTGGGGGACTAAAAATCGGACATCCTTTATTTTTAGTACTCTATCTTTTATAGGCATTTTACATGGTTGTAATAAATGGTAATTAAATGAGTTCTGCACTTTCAATGTGAGGAAATAACTAACAACTGATTCATTATTTTCGAAATAAATTACGTAACAACGAATCCATAAATATAAATAATCTAAAATACCCTTTAACAGTTAAGTAATTCTTTAGCTTATTTGGCCCTGTGTCTTTAATTATTCTAGGTATGTAACAAAGCTTCTCCCTTCATAAGAACTCGTCCAAGAGTTATGGGAATGTCTTTCTCGGTTCTTCCCCGTCCATCTAGGTGGCGTCTTCCCATTAGATCCCTTTCATTGAATCAAAAAATCAACTCTTGCGTGATTCCTTTTTTTCTTGAGCCTTTTTTGTAATATTTTCTCTGGTTCGGGTGCGAGTGTGCCTTCTTCCATCACTATCGGTAGTTTAGGGTTAGGGTTATTGAGTTCCACTTAAATGGAAGATTTCCTTCAAAAAATTAGTTGTGAATACTACATTTCGATCACTGACTATGTTCTGTGGTATGTCATGTAATTTAAATATGTTTTCCACTAATGCCTTTGTTATTGTTGTTGTTGTGCTGTATATGGGTGTGTCAATGATATATAATGACTGTATTTGCTGAATTTGTTTACTATTATCATGATTACACTATACCCTTTGGACATAGATAGTCTCTATATGAAGTCCATACTGATATCCATTCATGCTTTACTTGATATTGGTAGAGGCTTTAGAGCCCTAGCTGGTTTAAAGTTATCTGTTTTGTTTCTTTGACACACGTCACATTCTCTTATGAATTTCCTGATGTCATTTCTCATCCCATGCCAAAAGAATTTCCTCTTGAGTTTGGAGTGAGTCTTTTATGAACTAGTATGCCCTCCCATGGGGCTACTATGGAAGTGTTGCATGACTTGCTCTTACCGTATCTTTAAGGTCCTTTAAGTGTAGTCTCCCTTTATGGAGTAGGAACCCCTCTAATCATGTAGTTGATAATTGCTGCAATTGGGGATCTTTGTTGTATACTTGATGTAGCCTTTCCCACGAATTAACAGAAATCATGTTGATATCCTTGGCTTCTCCATATATAGTCATGGACTCCTCTAGTTCTGAATTCTTCTCCTGGTCTGCCATACTGGAGAGAGAATTCACAGTCTTTATTTCATACTACTTTTGAGTATTTTTTATATTGACTATTGAATTTATTCATTAATAACTGGTAGCAAAACCCTAAACTAATAAATCATCTGTCAATTATTTCATGAAAACTGGCTAAAAGGTTTTTGGTGATTTGATTGAATGAACTTTCAAACAGATTCAAAATAAAACTCAACCTCCCTACAGGCCAATGGGTTTAACAATAGAATGTAGTTACACAGCCAGGCTCACGCAAGGTGCAACGAAGGCTCTGGAGTGACCGGATCCAGTTGAAGCCCTGGAGCTAAACTGCTAGTTCATGATAAAACCAAATTCAAAGAACATGTTCGTTTGAACACTACTGCAGCATGATATGGTCAGAGTGAGAGATTAGACAAGGAAGTTTGATGCTCGAAACAAGACAATTTACAAGTTGTAATGAATTCTTGACAGAGAAGACGGGGCTGTGCATTGTAAATATATATGGGATGCATTATCAATTAGCATTGTCCCCGGATGACGTGATGACAAAGGGACTTGAGATCGGCACAGCTGGTCTTGAGTTCGAGTCAAGACGTGCACCTCTTGTAAGAGCCTGCGACAACCGAGGTTTTACTTCCTCACCTCAGCCCATAAAATACATTTTTCAGAGTATAGTTTCCTCGAATCCAAAAAAATATAAATAAATAAATAAAATTATCAATTAGCACCTTAAAGCAAGAACCAGCTTAGGGCTTCTTGTTTTTTTTTCTCCTCCCAAAATACTATCAGTGCAACACAAAAATAAAAGATATCGACCATAGATCCCTTTCCCATCATGTTCGGTGCTTTGTCTTTACCCCCCAAGACAATCTTAGTAATTTAAAGGTTGCAGGATGGTGGAGAAAGCACATTTTTACGTGCATCGCTTGGTCTTTTGTTTGCTAACGACCTCTATTTCTCAAGGTCATATCTCGTCCACAGAATTTTCAATCGGTCAGAACCCTAACGCTAGAAATAGGCACCGAATTGTTCTGAGTTTTTTTTCTTTTTTTGGGTTCTTAGCACTGTTGAAAATAATAATAAAGTAACATAGTTTAAAAATATTTGGAATATAGCATAGTTTCATGAGTTTGTAATTGCTGTATGCTACATATGCTACATTCGATTCTCAAATATTATCTACAACTTTTATTTTGCATTACCATCCATATAATGTTAGGATATTAATAAATTAAAATTGTATTTTGTTATGTTCTTTTATTTGATAGAATATTTGGTAATTTAGAAATATTATGTTTTTATAATGGTATTACTGTTAACCCTAACAATGATATCAATTATAATAGAGAAAGTCATGAGTTTATAATTGATTATGTATGCTCATACATATATATATATATTCTCTCTCTCTCTCTCTCTATATATATATATATATATATATATATATATATATATATATATATATATAGAGAGAGAGAGAGAGAGAGAGAGGTATTATTTTCATGATTATTATTGGCAATACAATACAATACCGTTGTTCCTTCTGACCTTACTTGAGAATTTCTAGATCATTCCTGGTTAAGGGGGGAGGGGGGTCATTATTGCATATTTATAGTGGTAACTACATAAAACATGTTTAAAGAAGAGAACATAGATTTCTAGTATTTATTTAGGTTTAATTATTTTAAATTCTTTTATTTTTATAATTAATAGAATTTTATATACCAACTTAAAATTATCAATGTTGATTAATATAGCTTTGGTTATGGAAGCATATTTAAATAACACATCCAAAGAGTTGGGGTGATAATATGTTTGGCATTGTCAGTCAGATGTCATCATTCATTGGATCAATGTAATAATAAATTAAATTCTAATCAACATGTTATCTATATAAATTTAATGTAAAAAAATGTATTAACTTTGTAGTTTGTCATGAAAGATAATATGAGGCTAAACATTTCATAGTAAATCTCACTCATATCCACGAGTTCTACCAGGATGAGTTGGATGCATAGTAGCAACATTATGTATGTGTTATAACGGTATTGATTTTTTTGTTACTTGTACATATATTATTTAGTTTTGATTTATTTTAATATAAATCTTTCACATGTTCTGATAGGTTATATAAATATCATATACAAAAGACTTTATACTTTCAATTTTACCTATACATCATGAGATATGACCTTTGGTTAGCACAAGTCTCAGCGCATTGGTTTAATATTGCTAAGATGTATTGCCTAGATAGAGTAATACTATATTTTGTACTATCTGAGCATGTGTCAAACTATATTGATACCGGTAACGAGCTATAGTATAGTATTAGTTGTTAGGATAAACACGATTCATGTATCTTATCTAAATCCTTAAGATGTTAGAAGAGATCATGTTTTTAGGAGCTATATTTGATGATTGAGGTAAATGCCAATATAAGATAATATATGTCCATTATATATTGTTTTATTACATCTACCAAGTCATGTTTCGTGATATCCGAGAAATAATCTATTTGTATGTAATGTTATTTTACATGCAATATTTATTAAATATTGTTGATGTTATCATGGATGATGGATACTAATTGTATTTTAATGTGTGTGTGTGTGTGTGTGTGTGTGTGTGTGTGTGTGTGTTATACACTCATTACTTGGTATTATTGAAAAGCAACAATAGTTATCCATGAAAGTGTTGATGAGATGAGATGTATTATGGCCAACAATACTATTAATTTAGGTCATGGTGAACTTTAAAAGGTTTGGGAGGTTGAGTGTCTTGAAGTGAGATTTATTGAAGATAAGATTGCTTATTATGGGAGTGTTGGGGATGTTGGTATGTCCAAGAACATCTAAGTTTGTCTACATACAATTTAAGTCCATCTACAAATTGAAGTGATATTGATTTTTCACACATCTACATGGATATCATAGACTCGTCCTTGAGTTGGAAGGACGAGTTGTAATGATACTTCAAACCCATCTAGACCCTTCTATGAGCTAGGATGATTAAATATAGTTAATAAGCTAGGATGATTAAATATAGTTAAATGTTATTATATAAAATAGACGTATATAGTAAGTTTATTATTAATAAAATATTATGTTAATCACTAATCTAATTTAGTTATTTTTTTATTAAAGACGTTATGAGTTGGTCATGTAATTCATGTTTCTATAGTGAAAAACTAATCATTTGAATTATACGAATTGAGTTTTTTAGGTAGAAAGTTAATGGCAGAAAAGAAATGTTCTAGAATAAGTTTCTTGGTTGAGTCGCAATTAACATCAATAAGTTAATTATACCAATCGAGTTGTAGATAAAAATTATGATTATCATTTTATTATGTTATCTGCAACTATCATGTCACACATGCTATTGACAACTCAATCACATATACTATATTACTAAATATATTTTTTGTTTTATCTTTTTTTTTACTGTCATTTTTTTTTTAAAAAAAAACTCCAAATTGTTCTGACTCAATTTCATGATCACAAGGTACGGTTTCAGACCTGTCGGACGAGCTCACGCTAGCAAGTAGCAACTGCAGTGAAAGGGACCACACTGCATCTCATCAGATGGATACAAAAGTCAAACCCTCCAGTCCCCACAGCTATACCATACCAACCAGCGAACCCAATGAAAACTTGGATTATTCACTTAAGGCTCTTCAAGACAGACGAAACAAGCCATGCAACGAAAAATGTGTTCAAAATTGTTGACAAGTTGCATAAACATTACCAGCTCAAATAATTAACGAAAAATGATTCAAGTTCAGTGCCTCGACATATGCAGTTACAAAATGTTGACTTATAGAAGCACTTGGAGAGGATCAATCCGAATCCTCAGCTTAAAATCCTGTGCATCTTTTATAGCCGAAGGTAAATGGGCAAATATCTCAAAACTGACAACTTACCTCCACGATAGGCCATGTACAATCAAGAATATAACCCTCCAAAACAATGAGCTGGTGACCATTATATTTTGGTCTTCAAAATTCTACGTTCATGAGCTTGTCCCTTCCAATTAATTAATGTGGTGGATCCAAGAGACAATGTTTGCAGTTCTTCAATCATTCTGCAGTTGTTGAAGTTTTGAAATATCGGGGAAATCGAAGGGGGAAAAAAAAGATTCAATCATAAAAGGGAAACAATGAATCCATGGACGACAGGACTAAGCATTGCAGGTTGAATCATAATTGCAATGCACGTACCTGAATTTTCTGAAGCAATTTCTCTGCCATAATTTTCTGCTGTACTCCACTTAAAGACTCCGAATTCATGATTGCATTGGCAACAATAATAACTATTGATGGAGAATTAGAATTCACCTATAGTCATAAACGAAACGAAAAGAAAAGGGTAATATCATTAGAAGTTGATCTCTTCAACAAATGGAAAACAGAGTAAACTTGGGGTCTTAAAAGTTGGTATATAAGGCAGGCATGTCTAAAGCAGAGATGATGAGACTATGAAACAAAAGAATGAAAGGAACAGTGAGGGAAACAATAAAAAAATGGAAATAAATATAGCAACACTGCTCAAAAAATCATACCCAAACACGGCCATTTAAGCCGACTGCTATCTCAAAGGAGAGCTTCTTGCCAAGAGCCTCAAGAACCGGACATGTTGGTGAGCTCAACAGCCTAAACATGAAAAACAATATCCATCATGAAACATAAATATGAAAGCTAGCTAATTAATTTCGTTATGCAGTGAAAATCTTAAGGCAGTGGCTTCAGTCTATTCAAAGTTACAAGTGGAGATGTCTCACATTCTTGATAGACCAGTTGAACATTCAAACATGTAGCCATCTTTGAGGGCACCAAATTCAGCTGCTTTCCCACTGGCTATGAAACATAAACAAAAATTTTAGAAAGCTCAAGAGATAGTTTGCAATAATTCACAAAACAAACCAAACAATAATATGAAACAAGAACAAGCATGCTGATTAACCAACCATCAGTGCAAGACAACTCAGGATTCATTCCAGGATTTGCCTTCACAACTCTAACATAAAGCAGAGTACCTGCCTGCTCCAAGAAGCATTGGTAAAACGAAACATTAGCAGTGTAATTTCAATTTGAAGTGTTCAGCCACAGTTTTTAGTTCATTTATGAATGTTAAAAGAAAGAATAATCAAGAGCCAAACAACAGACATTGTTAAGGTAGTTGCAATCTGATGGTGAATTCTTAAATTGGTAAAATACTAGCCTCATTATGATATATATTTCCACAGGTGTCATATTTCAAATTGCTGCAAATAAAGTTCATGATTAACTTCACTTTTACAGAATCCTCATATTTCAATTTTTCCCCTATGGCAAGCAAAATTTAGGCTGCAGTTCATGCGATTAAAATAAGATGGGGTTATAAACTCAAACTTTCGATTTTTGAAAATATAAAACCATTGAAAACTATTTGATATGATTTCCTTGCACATGAGAAACTAAGGCATGGACCAAGTAAACAATGCCACTATTGGAAATATGACTTGAGGAGTATGAACCTCAAATTTGGGTATGTTTCTCCTGGTACCTCCTTCAAATGCAAGCACAGGCAAAAAAGCCAAGGCAGGTCCTTTTATGTCGATAAGAAAGTTCTGCAAATTAAAAGTTAAGGCAAGCATTTGGATCTAGTAGTATATTATAATGCAAGATGATGAAAACACTAGAATTTAATATAGGAGAAAGCATGTACCAATTGTGAGAAGGACATGGGAAGCGTACAGAACAAGCATTTAACATCAAAATGGAAAGAAATAAATAGAACAGATATAACCACTGGTGGCTCTTAAACAAAACCATTCCAATGTTTTAAAGACATTACATGAAGTACACAAAAAAGGAAAATGTACATGCCTCAGCATTTAGTAATATACCTTCACTACAATGAATTCCAAATATCCATTCACCAGTCTACTGTTATTGATCACAGAGAATAGCACAAGAAAGAAGATAGACTAGATCAAATCTTTCCTATCCATGCTTCCTTATGTCTTCCTAGCTAATTAAGAAAATCAAAAAGTTATTTTGATTTATTCCACAGTTTGGTTCGGTCAATTTTGCTCATTAAAGATTATAACCTTCGTTAATACATGATAATATAAAGATATCAGACTCATTGAACTACATAAGCATGTAGTTAACATATATAGATGAATACAACTGTCAATTAGTTAACTGATTTTTAGCTTAACTTTTAGCTCCTGGATTATACCCTATTCAATTGTATAGTTGACTTACCTAATACATGTATTCTGTAGATATACCTCTTAGTGATATGTATAAAAACTATCCAGCCTAATTGTATTCCTGAATTTGGTGTCCTAACTCGTTTAATTGAATAGTCACATTGCTGATACTCTCTGACCACTTTTTTCCTTACAATCACTTCTATCAACCCTAGTTTTCCATGTCTTGCAAGCAAGCAACTATGTCAAACACTGACAAGGTCCTTGTAAATTCAGATATCAAGATGCTTCTTGCTGTGACTATTCAAAAGAATTCCTCTAGAATTGGTATGATTTATTGTATTTGGTCTAAAATTCTAGAAATGCATATTGCTGGTAGGATGAAATTGGGAAGGGTTATATCACTAGAAAAAATAGTGATGAAATAGGGAGTACGCTTCTCAGCAAAGAATGTAAGGGATGCTAGAAGAAGCATGGCTATCCCTAGTGAATTAAGCTTAGCAAGCTGAGAGAACAAATAGAAGTCCTCCCAGATTGTTGCTACTGACACATCTTAATCCTCTGGTTTCAATGTATCACTAGAGTCTTATAAAGGGGGTAATTTTGGTTTAGCTCTTATTTCTTCTAACAATAACAAGTTATTGATTTAGGGGCTACTAATCATATGACCCTTATTTGGTTCACTAATGTCTTCGCCTGTTTAGATTGCTAACAGGCTCTCAGGCTAATTACTGTAGTCAGGAATGTCTCACTTTCTCCCACACTCTTCATATCTTCTGTTTAACTTGCTCCTACTCTTTCTAACAATCTTCTCTCCATTATCCCAATTATCAAATGTTTAAATTGTTTTATAAACTTTTATTCTACTCATTGGGTTTCTGATAATCTCACGAAGACAATTAGCATTGGTAAGAAAAGAGGCCTTTCTTAATTGGAGGGAGCTGGGGAATTACAATATGTGTCAAGCCAATGAGTAGAGAAAGAGAAAGAGAAGTATGGTAGGGATACAATCTATTACGGCATTGTCAATTAGGTCATCCTTTATTTATCTATTTAGAACGTTTATTTCCTAAGTTATTTTGTGATATTCTTGCTTCTAGCATACTATGTAAGCAGTGCACTTATGATAAAAAATGTTGTGTTCCATTTAAATTCAATTGTAATAAAATCTCATATCCCTTTACATGTGTTTATACTAATGTTTAAGGTCCTTTTTCTACCCCTTAGCTTCATGTCATTAATATTTTATTTCTTTTATTGATGATTGCATTAGGATAAGCTAGGTATATTTACAAAAATCTAAGAGTGGTGTTATCTATATTATTCCTCAATTTTACAAAATGATTATCACACAATTTCATAATCAAGCTCAAGTCTTTCATTTCAACAATGGTCATGAGTTTGTGATTCAATCTCATGCTGATTTCTTCAAGGCTCATGGCATCCTCCACTAGACGTGTACACACAGCACAAACAAGACATCATAGCAGAATATAAGAATCGGCATCTCAATATGCATGTTCCTAGACAATTATGGGCTGAAATTGTCATGACTATTGTCTTCCTCATAAATAGGATGCTTGCCATATTTTGACTATTAAATCCCTTTGATGATATTATCATAGTTCTAACATTATATTTTGTTTACTCAATCATGTTCCTAATATTTTTTGTTGTCTTAAGTCCATGTTCAATTTATTTAAAGGGATAAGCTTGAAATAATCCAGGAAAATAAGTTGTATCTAAACCTAAAAACGATAGAGATGAGATGTCGGCTTGCTCAACTATTCCCAAAAGGTTATAAAAGGAACATAAATGTAATTGCCTAGGCACCACCTCCTCATCCGAATGATATTATCATGCCATCAATTGACTCTTGAAACTCTTTGAAGATTGAATATGAGGTGTATGTCCTTCTGTAGTCCACCAACTCAAATTCACAAGTGCATGGTCAAGATCGGAGATATCCCTTTCGTGATCATAAAGGGCCAGTTAGATTTAGATTTTTCAAATCATCTTTTAATTTCATTTATCCCATGTCTGACTTTCTCTTTATCACAATTTGTCTAAGTCACTCTATCTTTGCCCTCCAATTATCCTTCACATCTATTCCTAGTCATTTTTAGGAAGCTCTTAGGTATTATAAGTGGAAGTCTACCGTGGTGGAGGAAAATAAGGAATTCTACTTAGGAGATGGTTGAGTTACTTAGAAAAAGAGGGAAGTGGGGTTTAATATATAGGCCCTCCTCTAGAAGTATCAATCTAAAAAAGGCATTGTATGGAATGAAGCACTATCCAAGGGCTTGCTTAGGCAAGTTAAGCCACTTAGGAGAATGGTTTTAAGCAAGCCTTGGTAGATCACACTCTATTTTATAAAATAAAAGGTGGTGATATTATATTGCTTATTGTTTATATTGATAATATAATTGTTATAGGTAGTGATATAAGTGAGATGGAGAAGCTTCAAAACTACTTGGTCAAGAAATTTAAGATAAAGAATTTGGGAATTTTAAAATATTTCTTTCCTAGAAAAGGACTTTTTTTCTCTCAACAAAAATACATATTGACACAAACTAAAACAACACAAAAAAGATAGCAAGCACAAAGAAAGACAAAAATTCTATCTAAAAAGATCCCAACCACATAACCCTATTTCAAAATTTTATGACTTAATACTTTCTCTAATCAAAATTGAATATTAAAGCTTTTTCAGGATGCTTATATACTAGGAAAAACATCTGAAGTAAATCTAGAAAAATAACTAAAGAGTTTTAAACTAAATAGGGAAAAAAATCGTAAATCAATTAAAAAAATATAGCACATCCCAATAATAATTTATGGGCCTAATTCAAAGGCCTCATAGATGTCAAATGTCTGCAAAAATCAAACCCTAAAAGAGCAGAGCCACAAGAATGTCCTAGCAAATTTTAGCTTGGTCTAATAGCTGGATCGAAATTTATACTACCATAAAGCTGCATGTTTAACCAAAATCTCCTGCATTAATCTCATAGTGTTGAAAATAACTTGTCCTTAAATAAAAATTATTATTGCCTCAATCTTGTGAATATCAAAACAAGTCTCTCCGACTCCTTTTCTTTCTTTACTTATGTTGTACAACAATTTTAGATATCAGTGTTATACCTTTATGAACATGTATTATATTCATATAACCTTTGAATAAATCTAACATTGTGATGATAAAAAACTTATAATAAATAAAATCAACATAGCCTAAATCAATAAAATTTTGTGTTGGGCACCTTTTATATTCTTTTTGTACTCAATCTCTATCTTATCAATGAAAACACTATTGATGACATAAATACCATCATTGTTGTCATTGTTTATTCTATCATAATGAATATAATCATCATCAAAATAATATCATAAATTGTTGGAGAAGATTAATCTGCATCAATCTCATCTTAAATGGATCACCAAAAGCCACTTCCTCTTCTAACTTATTCAATCAATCGGCAAACTCAGGATTTTATCTGAAATCCTAAATCTCCATAAAACTCATTCTAGTCAAAAGACTGCCTCCTCTACTCTCGCCTCTAAAACATGTTTTCAAAGTTGGTCATGGATCCATGATTACTCTCTTATCTAGTCAATTCTATAATATGTCTTTACATGTTTTTTATCATCCGTTTTTAAATGTCTCTTTTTCATAAGGAGATACTTCATCATCCCCTATATATGGGCACATCTTGTTTTGCATCATTTTCTAGTCATGATTATTCTAGCACAAAGAAAGACGGAATTTTACCAAAAACAATTTTAACAGCAAGAACCCTAATTCAAGTTTTTATCACTCAATATTTTCTCTAATCAAAACTGAATATTAAAAGCCATTTGTATACTAGGAAAAACATCATAAATAAATCTACACAAATGATAAAAGAGCTATAAATTAAATAGGAAAAAGAATTCAAAATCAAATAGGAAAATATGACAAATCTTAAACATTAACTTCTGGACCTAATTTGTGATCCTTTAGAACCTCATATCACTATCAAAATCAAACCCAATAGAAAACAAAGCCTCTAGAATCTTCACGCAAAATTTCAACTTGATCAAATGATTGTACCGAGAGTTACACCTATTACCATAAATATGTGTGTTTGACCAAAATCTCCTACATCACATTAGACCTCCTAACCAAAACTGGTACCTCGAACTGTGAACTTGCAAATACTTCTATTGAGATAAACCATGGTCTTGCTTTTTATTTGGATCATATTCCAATGATGAAAAAAGTTATTAAAGGTTGGCAGGGAAGCTGGTCTATCTAGCTCATATTGGACCTTAAATATCACATGTAGTTAGTGTAGTGTCCAATTCATGGATAATTTGAAAAACCAACAAATGGATGCAGTGAATCGTAGCTTGGCTTACCTGAAATACTCTCTAGGTATAGGTGCTATGTTCTCTCAACATATAGGTGTTATGTTCTCCCAACATACCCACCTAGATATTGTGGGATATACAGGATCCAAATTAGATTGAAAATCTAGCTTTGGGTATGTATCATTTGTTGGGTGTAACTTCCTAACTTGGAGTACAAAATAGAATGTGGTATCACCATCCAATGTGGAAGAGAGTACCTTGTCCTCCATCATGCAATTACAAAGCTTACTTGGCTCATAATTCTCTTAGGTGAACTTATCAATGATGCTCTTTTGTGACAACACAAATGGAGATTGCTAACAATCTAATTTAGCATGATTGGATCAAGCATATTGAGCTTGACATGAACTACATCAAAGACAATCTTGACTCTGGTGTGGTTGAGATTCCTTCTAAGAGTGTCAATCAATTGGCAGATATAATGACTCATGTTGTTACTAGTGATACGCCCATAGTTATATGCCCAAGTTGGGCATGTGTTATATAAATGTACCAGCTTAGGGGTAAAGATAACATATATTAGGTGTATACAACTATCAATTAGTTAGCTGATTTTTAACCTAACTTTTTGCTCCTAGATTGTAGCCTATTCAATTGTATAGTTGACTTAGCTGAAATGATTGAAACACACACCTTTAGTGGTATGAACAAAAACTATCCAGACAAACTCAATTCTTCAATTCATGTCAATTTCCAATTTAATCTATTTCTTCTTGGAGGGGAAAAAAATTTGAGACAACTTATTATATAAAGCTAAAGCAGGAAGAAAGTTATGGAAATCATTAAGCGATTAGTAGCATCAATCTCACAACATACTTTATATTAAAGTGCTTACATCTGATTTAGAGTCAACAACAATTCCAAGAACACTGTCCTCCACACACGGCACATACTGTACAAAAAATCAAATAAACCATCATACACAAGATAATGACCATCAACCACAAAAAATATTGAAAGTCATGTGTGCATAAAATATAATATAAGATTACTAACAGTTAAAAAAAAATCCAACACTAAAACTGTCCATTCCTCATAGCAAATAATGAAATGTCTTTCAAATCCCATCTTTATTTTCTCGTAACCATTCAAAAATATTTAACACAAATCAACCATCCCATTAGCTCGTTACTGTGGTCCCTTTCAAATTGTTGGGTAATTTTAAACAAGTTTATAGCATATGCTCATAATATTATGAAAAGCAAAAGCCACAGCTTCCCACATCAACAATGAATAGGCAATCAGTAAGTAAGCAAGCATACCCTCTTTTGGGAGGTTTCAACCCAATATTTATTTGGCTTTGAGAACCTCAATTTTCCAGCTTTCATTACAGAAATAGCATCACAGTCCTGTTAAATTAAAGACACCAAAACTCAAACTAAATTTGGAATAAAGAAACAAGCTTTGCAGTCCAAGAAATTCTAAAGTTTTTATTTAAAAACAAAACAAGAAAAACCCTTAAAGGTAGACCTGACGGAGCCCACCACCAAGCTTAATTGTCTGGTTAGTCATGCTAGAAAGATCAACAACCACATCTCCTGGTACCTACAATTTTACAACACGGAGAGAGAGAGAGAGAGAGAGAGTTTGAGTCTCATATCTGTACGATTTGGAAACTAAAGCTGTAACTGTATAGAAGAATTTGAAAATCTACCACTAAGTTATCAACAAAGGTCGCCGGCGAACCGGAAAGATTTACACTCCATATTTATCGGCGATTGAGACTTCTCTGTGCGTACTTCGCTGAGGAGGTAATTTAGGGGAGTGGGGGAGGTTATATACTATTCTTAAAACGCACCGTTTATGATAAATACCAGCAAGAGCGGTCTTAAGAAATTCCCCAAACGACTTGTCGTTTTTACTCTATCCCTAAAAATTAACGTAGGAAAACAAGAAGAAGAAAAGGTAGGTGTTATGAATATGATGTCGGAGGTGGAAGTCTGGAAACTGAAAACGACATCACTTTATTGATCTAGTTCCAAAAAGCAAAATGGAAATTATACGGTCACACTGGCTTCCATGGAATGGTCATTGCTCGAGTCATAAACTTGTGTCAGTTCCGTACAAGGTAACTCTCAGAAATCTTGAAAAGACAACCTTTTCTTCTTGTAGTTTACAAAATAATTCTAATTCATTACGTTTAGCTGAAAACCCATCGGAGGAATCAACTTATTCACGTAGGCTTTTGACCACGAAGTCTGTTGTGGATGTTTCAAAGGTTAATAGGATAATTAAGGAGTATACAGAAGATGGGTTTTTTGAGGATGCAATTAGAGTGTATCTTGATTTCATTGAATGTGGTTTTCCAGTTGAAGAGTTCAGGTTCTTTCCTTGTTTGATTAAAGCGTTTGGTGGCCTTTATGATGTTAAGAAAGGGAAACAAATTCATGGGCATTTGTTGAAGTTTGGGTTCTTACAAGACATATTTGTTAAGAATTCTCTTTTGGGTATGTATTGGAAATGTGGGGCTTCTGAGGATGCGGTTGGCATGTTTGAAAGGATGGAGAAGAGAGATTCGGTTTCGTGGAATACAATGATATCTGGGTTTTGTCAATCAGGAGAGTATGTGAAGTCGTTGGTGATGTTTAGAAGGATGATTACGGAATGTGGTGGTTCATATCATAATCGGGTGGCATGTCTTGCTGCTCTCTCATCATGCGCTTCAATTAAGTGTTCGATTCATGGGCTAGAGATTCATGGGTTCCTTGTGAAAAACGGGTTGGATTCTGATGAGTTCTTGGTGAGTGGGTTAATTGAAATGTACATGAAATGTGGAGATATAAAGAATGCTGAAAATGTTTTTGAGAGAATTCGGGATAATGAGTTGGTGGGAAGAAATATGGTGGTATGGAATGTAATGATCTTGGGGTATGTTTCAAATGAATGTCTTTCATTGGCTTTGGAATTGTTTGTTGAGATGTTAAAATTAGGGATTAGTCCAGATTCCTCAACTGTGGTGGCTGTTTAGTTTTGTGCTCTCAGTTGCTGGATTTAGCTGTTGGAAAGCAAATCCATGGACTCATTCTGAGTCTTGGCCTGGATGATGATGTAAGAGTTGGAACAGCTCTTATGGAGATGTATTTTAAATGTGGTGATCCTGAAACCAGTTCGCAAATATTCAAAAGGTCTCAAAATTATAACTTAGTCATGTGGGGTTCAGTGATGTTGAATTGTGCTCAGAATGGTTACCCAAATGAAGCATTGCAATTTTTCAGTGAGTTTATGTTGGATTGTGGTTTTCCAGATCCTGTCATTCTTTTGGCTGCACTCCGGGCATGTTCATTCTTATCTCTTAAGCCTAGAGGGATGGCAATTCATGGATTTGCTATAAAGATGGGGTTCGATTCTGATGTTTTTGTTGGTGGTGCTCTAGTTGATTTCTATGGAAAATGTGGAGACATGGAGTATGCTCAACAGGTTTTTCATGGATTATCAACCAGAGATCTGGTTTCGTGGAATGCGCTAATATCTGGATTTGCTCAAAATAAGTGTGCAGATGAAGCTTTAAAGGCATTTCGTGATATGCAATCTAAAAAAATCAAGCCCAATACTGTAACCATGGCATGTATTCTTTCTGTCTGCACTCACTTGTCAGTCATGATACTTTGTAAGGAGGTCCACTGCTACCTACTACGGCATTGGTTTGAGACCAATGCTCTTGTAAACAACTCTTTAATAAGTGCCTATGCCAAATGCGGGGACATACGTAGCTCATGGACTGTGTTTGAAAAATTGCCTGTACGAAATGAAGTTACGTGGAATTCAATCTTACTGGGTTTTGGAATGCATGGCTGTACTGATGAAATGTTTGCAACATTTGAAAAGATGAAAAAAACAAACATAAAGCCTGACCATGGAACTTTTACTTCCCTCCTTTCCACCTGCAGCCATTCTGGTAAGGTTGATGCGGGGTGGAAATATTTCAATAGCATGATGGAAGACTATAACCTTGAGCCTCGAGTTGAACAATATACTTGCATGGTTGATCTTCTGGGCCGAGCTGGCTATCTAAATCAAGCATATGATCTGATAATGTCAATGCCTTGTTCCCCAGATGATCGAATATGGGGTTCTCTTCTGGCATCCTGCAAAAATCATGGTAACACAAAGTTGGCAGAAGTTGCGGCAAATCACATATTTGAACTTGATCCTTCAAGTGTTGGTTACCGTGTACTCCTCACAAATCTGTATGAAGATTCTGGAAATTTGAATGAAGTTTTTCGAGTTCGAACTGAAATGAAACAAATGGGACTGAAAAAGCAGCCTGGATGCAGTTGGATTGAAGTTAGTAACAGTATGCATATATTTGTTGCTGGTGATTACTCACATGATCAGTCTGAGGATATCTATGCAACCATAGAAAGTTTATCACTGGAAATGAAAAGAGTGGGGTATGTTCCTCACATTCAAGCAGCAAGCAACAAGTACTGGGCTTGATGAGTCGAAGGATAGCATTGTTTTGACAAGAAGAAAGGATTCTGTCATTGGGGGTAACCTTGTAAGGAGAAACAAACAAGAAAACTATTTGAATTATATTCAAACAATACTTGTCAATGCAAGCTGCATGGATGGTATTGGAAGGCATGGTAGCTGGCATTTATCAAGTGATTGATATTTGAAATTATTTGTTGGAACCACGTAGATGCCAACTGGTTTCCTCCCTGAAACTAATCAGGTATGTTTCTGTACGACTATCTGATGTTTTTCCTTACTCTAGATTGGTCATTTTTGTTCATTAATGCTATCAAATTATTTTTCTCTTCTAAGCATCAACATGTCTTCTAATTTTCAGGCAGACTTATCTGAGGTGAATTGGACAATTTGATGGTAACAGAAGGTGAAAAGCTTATTTCCTGAAATGTCAGTTAAGAGCTTTCCTTGAAATCTTGAATGCAAGTCATGTATAATGCCTTCACCTGAAATTTTGGAAATTGAGCTGATGTAGTGGGCCTGATGAAGCCGAGGATGGCCTTGTTTTCTGACAGGAATGGTTTCTGTCAAACATGCCTTTTCATCTCTGTCAAACTTATAAGCAGTTAACATGCCTTTTCATCTCCGGCAAACTTAGCTGAGATAAAATTGAACAATTTACCGGTAAAAGAAAAGTTGAAAGGCCTATTCCTGATGGGTTTTTCTTAAAATCTTGGACGAAGACTAGTCATGTTTAATGCTTTTACTTGAATTCCTGGAAATTGAGCTGAAGTAGGATGTCAAGATCAGCCAGCCCTAAATTTGTTTCAAAAGAATGGAGTGAGGAGAATGTTTGAATTTCTTGACGTTATTCCATGCTAGGGTTCTCATCTCATCACCCTGTATAGTCAACGACTCACCATCCAAGTTTGTTCAATTGAAGATGTATCTGACGGTGCATCCCATTCTCTTTGAAAAAATTACTATACTTGGGCCAAGTGATATGTTGCAAGTCAGTATTACTTAAGTAAAGCGTGTCTATAGCCCTAACCAGGTCTAAAAGTTTGTTCTATATTTTTTAGACTATAAAAATATAGGCGTAGATTATAAATCGATAAAAACAATTTAAAAAATAATTATGATAACTTGAAAAAAAAACATTGAAAGTACAAAATCAAATAAAAAATATACAAAAAAAATTAACTTGAGGTTGCATGATAGACAACTTGGGTAATGAAGAATAAGCTAATTTAGATTAACTTGTAAAACTCTTGGTTTATGCCATGAGATCAAGATAATCTAATTAAAAACAAAGAAAATTATAATGATATTATTAAAAAAGTACTTTGAATGATACAAATAAAAAAGAAAATAAGAAAAAAAAATGTTAATCAACTTCAACTTTTCAACAACCTAGGTCAATAGACTAGAGGTGTTATACATGGAGAAAACATGAAACATGATCTCTAGCAAATCAAACGTTAAAGAGAAAAATTAAAGGAAAAAATCAATTATTCAAAAGTATCCTGAAAAAGTAACAATTAGAAGAATAAGATAAAAAATGAAAATAAAAAATAAATTAGAAGGCAATAAAAAACTTTCAATTGAATGGTGAAATCAAAAAGAATAAAATAACTTTAACAAAAGGGAAAAAAAACAAAAGAATATGGATTAAATTGAAAAAAATATATATCATAAATTTGAATTGAGAGATAAAATTGAAAAACAAATAAAAGTTGTACAACATGTTAAGAGAAAATAGAGTAGAAATCAAAAGAATGGGAGAGTGGAAAAAAATAATATATGGTAAATTAGGATTATATAATAGAATTGAAAAAAAAATCACAAAATTGTCAAGGATAAAAATTACAAAGGAAAAAAGAATAAGGGCCAAATCCACAAAAAAAAATTAAAATAAAGGGAATCTCTAAAATTTGAGAGGATATATGTGAAAACCAAGAAGGGGAGAGAAGAATGAAAAAAAAAAGTTGTTGACGCCAAACTAAAGATTCTATCATGAATGTAAGAGTTGCTGAGAGAAAATGAGTGTTGTACTAGAAACCACTGTTTGGCAACCTGGAGACTTTGCACGAATCACTCAAAAATCACAACAATATTTATGCATTGATGCGTACAATGCACTTATTAGCTTAGTTTTTAAAATATTGAACTATAAATCTATCCTTGATACCACCTAATAATAACAAGAAAGTCAAGGCTAAAATGATTGAAATGACATTGTCCAAAACTTCTTTTTTTTCTTACCTTAAAGGCATTTTGGTAACTTAATTAGTCATTTAAAATTGAGAAGGAAAAAATGTCCTTATATGTTAAGCCTCGTTTAATGATATTTTTATTTATTTTCACTATTCAAGTAAAATCATAATTTTGTTATTGTAATTCATATTGAATTTGAGTCTTGAGTTATAATAAAAATAAATATTGTTTTGACTTGTTCCCTTTTAATTATTTGTTATATTATGTTATATATGCAGACATCATATATAAGAAGCATATATCCCTGAATTCAAAAGTTAATTTGTGATTGGATAACTATAAAGGTCAATTTTCTTTTATGGGATACTAATACCAAAAAAAATTACAAATTATATATATATATAGACACACACACACTATAAACGAGACATATTAAGATGTATGTATGTATGTATGTATGTATGTAGCACATATGCATCTTAATAGGTAGTGCATATAGTAGATATGCGACTTCTCGGTTCATTATTCCAAAAACATTTTTTTCCTTTCATTTTCTCTCATTTACCTCTTTCTTCCCTTGGCTTCTTCCTCTCAATGTTACTCAAAGCTCAAGCCATAATCTCTTTTTTCACCATAAAAAAAACTCTTTATTCACAGCGACAATCCTTAATCTTCATTTTTTTTCTTCTCTTTTCATTGTTGATTCTCCCTCTATCCATCCATTTATTGCAATCATTAGTCCCTTGTTGTCATCATTGTTGTTAACATGGCCGCTTTTGTCACCCACAAGAGTTCCATTTAATCAATTTAAGGTAGTTTTACCTTCTTCCTTTATTATTTTGTTATTTTTCTTATAGTTTATAGATTTTTTTAAGGTTAAGGTTTTAGGATTTGCTTTAGGGTTTTTAATGATTTTGCCTAAATTAACTATAATTTGAAATTAAGTCGATATAAAATTAATTAAGTTAGTTTATAAGTTATCTTATTTAGTGAGAAAGTCGATGAATTATGTTGCATTGATTATATTGGGTTTTAAGGTTTAGTTTATGGTTTTTATTAGTTTAGGACCTTTTAATGTAACTTGATTAATTTGCAATATTGATAAATTAACATTATATTTTATTGTGATTTTCACACAATATATATTTAATAGTGGAAAGATTATGTTATTGTAGTTATGCAATCATTAATAAAGATAATGATATCACTTATCATGGAGGAAGTACCGAGTTATATAGCTTAAGATTAGATAGTTCATTTGACAAACTTAAAAGTTTAGTATGTCAAGGTTTTAGTGGAAATTGTCTCAATTTGATGTTGATATTACTTTGAGGATGTTAGTTAGAGGCCATCTAAATTTTTATGCTAGTCTGTCCATTACTAATTATATGAATTTTAATGCATTGTTGTTATTTTTAACACTTTGTGAGCAATTTCAACAAAAATATTCATAGATATGGCATTGAAAAACTTTTTAGATAAGATGTGCCAAGAGCATTTAAAATGAAAATTTGATGTTATGTAAGAAGATATAGTTCAAAGGAATGATTAAATCAAAGAATGATTTGAGATTGAATTGAGAGAGAAATGGAAATTTGTGTGTTATAATAGGCAACCAAAAATAAAACTTAAACTATTAAAATATGTATAACAATGCGAGTAAAGATTATATTCATGAAGAGTATCTAGCCTAGTTTTATGTCCATGAAACAGGATGAAAAGAGAGAGTTTAATAGCAACAAGAATAATTTTAAGAAAAATAACTAAGAAAGAGTCCAATTAAATTATCCAAATCAATAAAAAAACAAACTTTAGTCAAAGCCAACATTCACTATTAGGTGTTTAACAAATGATTGTTAATGTATATATATTAACTCAAACTTTGATTATTCACCATTATAACTATTTTCATATCTCTCCATAGTTGTAGTCAATTAGAAAGCATGTAATCTAATTAACTCTAACTACTAAACAACTCAAGTCAAGTACTAAAATGTAATGTAGTAGTAGTTAGAACTTAGAGAGATTGATGAAGCTAAACAAAGCATGCACAAGTAGTTACATTTAATTTAGTTTAATATTTATTGATTTTTTATGCAACAAATCATTAAACCTTAATTGTTTGGATATTAAAAAGATCTAACAATTATAGATTTGATATCTAACCCAACAATTAATTACAATGAATAATAAACTAGTAGTCCTCCAAATAATTAAATAAGACTATAATGAAAAATAGGTATCAAAGAATATTAAATACTTAAAGCATAAATTAAAAAATGAAAAAAAAATAGATCTTTGATTTTGAAGTCTTTGTTTCCTTAAACCAAATCTAATTTAGTTACACAGTACCATCATGAGAATCACAAAGGATAAAAAGAAAATAGGAAAATAAAAAGTAAAAGAAGAGTAGTTGGTTTAATCTCTTTCCTTTTCTTTTACATGTTTTCTTCTTCTTTAGAAGCCTACAAAATCTCCTAAAAATACTTTCAACATCATCTCCAATAATAACCATCAAAATTGAATATTTAATAAGAATATTAAATAATAAAATAGAGTTCAATATAACAACAAAAATGATATTTTTAGTTGGAATTCATGCACCAAGCCTGGAAGCTTCCAATAATAAACCATATCATATCAATTTTGCCATGCCAAAGAATGCTCTAACATGTTAGAAGTATAGGTGCAATGAATGTATCCCTCAATCTTGACCTTGATTCAATCATTATCTCCTAAGACTCAAAACATGGAAGTTATATAAATGTTTCTTAGGATTCCATATCATTGTTAATCATTTCAATAAAAGTTCATATGAAAGAGGTATGCATAAACTATAAAGCTTTGTTGAAATTGTCCATAATAGTCAAATTAACTTTGTTTTACAATCAACAACTCCATTTACATCCTAAATTGAAATATAAAAATAATGAGTATATTTATACATTAAGTATAAAATACTAAATATTAAGGGAGAAAAGTATAAATGTTTTATCAAATACTCTCATATGTTATGGTCATCATAATGAAAAATATAAATATTAATTTGGGTTATAGGTTGAAGGATGTTCAGCTAGATGAAAAATTGAAAACATTATAGATCCACTTATATTCATAAAAAAATGGATGTTATAAAAGAGCATACACAAAATAAATATGAGTTAAATAGTGTAAAGAAGTCATAATAGGAAATCATGCCAAAATAGACATCATAAATGAACATTTTTAATTTAAAGTTAAGGTTTTTATTCTATTTTTCCATGTTAATCTTTTATACTATAATCAATATAGGTTTAACAACTTTTTTTTCACAAGTACACATCATGGTGCAATCTAATGGAGGTGGATTTACATCAAGACATCATATCATACGAGAGGACATGCCTTTATTATGTACAAGTCTTGATGATTTCTTAGCATTATGATTGCAATATAAGCATTATTTTAAAGATATTTAGATTTGAAGAGTAAATTAAATTTCTCTATTTAAAATTTTTACATGATAAATTTACAAATGTTGTTAATACTTATGTTTATATTTTTTTTGTTTGATGAAGATCTCATGGTGGTTCAGTTAAAGATGAGCGTGTTCATCTTTATGCTATTGAGGCTAGAGTTTTTTAAATTAGTCACCTTAAATACTTAAATATCAATCATGGTTTGATTGCAATATTAAATAACAGTGGAGGTAAGAAAACCATATATTCCATATTTATGTTAGAGAGATGACATAAACCTTACAAAATATAATTATGTTAATCAACCTCCAAATACATAGAGCTCCTGTTAAAGTCCCCACAACTTTCAATAAAGATAAATTATGTTTTTGTCTATGGAATGGGTGTCTCTCTCCATAAAAATGATTATATTAGGTTGAATGAGAATTCTAAAACCCTACTATAAAGCATGATTGAGGTTGTATTTGTATTAGTAAAATAAAGCATACATAATGCATATGTTTAGGGTCATGATCTTAACTGGTTTAGTGAATGTTTATTGTTCTTACATGTATAATTTGATATTATATTCTATGAAAAAAAATTATTTTAAGTTCTTTACTAATATTTCTTTATTTTGAATATAAAGCTATAGTCATGGAATCATCTTTCTGTTGGTCATCCTAATGTTAGGAGAAATCAAATGTCAAACACAGTTATATAAAAGTGATCCTCAATTGGGGCTCGGTAATAATATTTATGAATACATTATAAAATTTTATTTATTTAAAAAAAAAAACTGAATTAACTTCTTGTCATATTATATGGTTAGGTATAAGTCTAGGCATTTTATATAAAATCTCACTCATGCTTACGAGTGTTTTCTAAAATGAATTGTATTCACATGAGCCTTACCAAATATATGTGAGCTCAATTATTCCATTCTTTGTTTACTTTATTTTTTGGTATGAACGTTTTTAATTTATTTATTTCATGGTTTCATATGTGATATGAACATCATACACTAATGATTTGATTGGAAGAGCTTCTTCATTATGCATTAAGGACAATGATTTATAACTATTAATGGCTCATATGCCTTGTTTTGCCATTAATGATATGAATTTTCATGATCAAGTAATGCATCAATTTAGATTGCATCAACATATCCCTAATTATGTTAACACAATGATGATTTGCATGTTGTTAAATATTAAGGTAAAATAGACAATTGATTGGTGGTTCATGTAGATATGTCAATCTTTGGTATACAATGAGAGATCATATATTTTAATAGTGGTATACGTATATTTTAAGAGTTGTATGCAATGAGATATCATATATATTAATAGCGGTATAAGTATATTTTAAAAGTGGTATGCATTTATTGAGTTTGATCTCTACATGTCTTAGTACATGAACATAACAAGGTTATTCATAACACCACCAAAGGAGCATGTTATGATATGTATATGTTATAAGGAAAGTAATTCAGTCTCCACGAATTACTCATTTTACAGCATCAGCTCCTCCACAAAATCCTCAGTCAATAGATTCAAATCTTTATGTTTAAATTTGAATATTGTACAGCTCACTATCAGTTATAGAATAGCAGAAATCAAGGTTTAACCAAAGCTTGTACATCCTGTATTTATACCTGCAAATGTAATTGAGAAAGTGTGTGAAATTATAATAAAAATCTTGTTGTTCATCTTTCTCTTTATGGTATCAGAGCCTTCCCTGCTCCAACGAGTTATTCTTTGATCCTTTTTTTTCCTTCTTCTTCTTATCCGCATCTGAAATGGCCCCCTCAATTCCTTCCCCTGTTGCTATCAATGTTACCCAGCAGATCACTACCAGACTCACATCAACCAATTATCCCTCATGGCATGCCCAGTTTGAGTCCCTCCTTCTCGGTTATAACCTATATGGTTATATTGATGGTACACTCACATGCCCCTCATCTTCAGACCCTGATGCAGCACCTACTGTTGCATATGTTAATTGGTTTCGTCAAGACAAGTTAATCTTGAATGCTATTCTCACTTCGGTATCTGATTCTGTGATACCCTTTATAGTTGCTTCCAAAACATCCTCCCAAGCCTGGAACAAACTGACCAAGCTTTATGTCAGTCGTTCTAGAACAAGAGTTATGCAACTCAAAGAGGATCTCACCCTTATTCAGCGTGGAACACGCACTGTCATAGAATTTCTCTATTCTGTCGAGGCTATTGCAGATGAGCTTGCTCTCATTGATGCACCACTCTCTGCTAATGATATCACCCTCTATGTTCTCAATGGTTTAGGACCTGAATATAGAGAAATAATAGCCCCCATTCGTACCCGTGAAACTTCTTTGAAGAACTTCATGATCTTCTCATTAGTCATGAGTCCTATCTCAAACGCCTGGACATTAATCCTCCCTCTCTGGTTGTTACTGCACACAGCATACAACACAGAGACCTTCGTTTTCAAAGGAAGCAACCATGGTCATCACCACATACAGCCCATATAGCCCCACACAAATATGACACCAGATCTCAGCCTCCAAATTTCAAGCCACAAAGATACACCCCAAAATGCCAATACTGTGATCAACTTGGTCATGTTGCCAAATACTGTCCTCAGCTACAAACCAAGAAAGCTACAGCCAACTGCACCACTGCCTCTCCTAGTTCAGACCAACGTTGGCTCATAGACTTTGCGACTTCCCATAACATCACCTCTCAAGTATCCAACCTACACTTGCACTCTGAATATGATGGCACAGATAAAGTGCAAATCGAAGATGGTTCAGGTTTGAAAATTACCCATTCAGGTTCTCTTACTCTTCCTTTTCCAAACCGTTCATTTCAACTTCAAGATACTCTCTGTGTTCCCTCTATAAATCAAAACTTGATTTCAGTCCATCATTTTACAAAACACAATAATGTGTTTCTTGAACTTCACCCTTCTTGTTTTATTGTCAAGGATCAGGGGACGAGAGAGACTCTTCTTCAAGGACCATGTGAGAATGGTGTTTACCCTCTACCTCAGCTTCCTGCACCCAGTCCCATTACTATGGTTCATGAACGCACATCAATAAATAGATGGCATCAGCGTTTGGGTCATCCTTCCCCAAAAGTTGTAGCCAGAATGATCACTTCCTTGACACTTCCTGTTTCCAGCAATTCCCCTATATCTCATATGTGTGATTCCTGTTCTATCAATAAATCCCATTGTCTGCCTTTTCATAAACACGACCTCCATAGCTCTGCACCTTTTGATTTAATATACACTGGTGTCTGGGGACCATCACCTCACACCAGCATTCAAGGGCACAAATATTATGTGATCTTCATTGATCACTTCACAAAATATGTCTGGTTCTTTCCACTACGCAACAAATCTGATGTCAAAGTCATTTTTCCACAATTTCATAAAATGATACAAACTCGGTTTAACACTAATATCAAAGGCTTATACTCTGATAATGGTGGAGAATTTGTTGCACTTCAATCATTTCTTACCCTTCACGGCATCAGCCATTATACCACAGCCCCATATGCTCCCCAGCAAAATGGTGTTTCAGAGCGTCGCCATAGACACATAGTTGAAACAGGCAACACACTACTCACTCATGCCCATCTTCCTTCCCAGTTTTGGTCCTATACATTTGCCACAACAACTTATCTCATTAATAGGTTGCCCTCACCTATTCTTCATCACAATTCTCCCTTTCAAACATTGTTTAAAGAAACACTAAATTACCTCAAACTCAGATCATTTGGTTGCCTGTGTTTTCCTTGGTTAAAACCTTATAACACACACAAATTCCAACCCAAATCTGTTCCCTGTGTTTCTTGGATACTCTACTACACAAAGTGCTTACCTTTGCTTTCACTTACCAACTCAACGTTTATATGTCTCACGACATGTTACGTTTGATGAAAATGTCTACCCTCTAAAGGATAATACCTACCAATCCCCTTCTGTTTCCCCCATACCTTCTGCTCCTATTATCTCGGCACCACTGCTGCGAATTGATCCACCAGACAGCCAAGCTCCTTCTACACTAGTCTCCATTGTCCCTCAAGAAGAGATCTCTCTCCCTACATCCAACTCAAACACTACACCACCAGTCCCCACGGTTCAAGTGAATATTCCAGCCCCTGTTGTTTCTCAAAGGCAGCATAGTATGACCACTCGGTCAATGAACAATATCTTTGTTCCCAAGCAATTTCACACCACCATCACACACCCATTACCTGATTCAACTGAACCGATATGTGTAAGTCAAGCATTTAAAAATCCATTTTGGCATAAAGCCATGACTGAAGAAATCACTGCACTGCTCAATCATAAAACTTGGGAACTTGTCCCTCCTGCAGCCCATCAAAACCTTGTAGGCTGCAAGTTTGTTTTTCGAACAAAAAGAAATTCTGATGGAACAATTAGCAGGTACAAAGCTCGCCTAGTCGCTAAAGGCTTCCACCAGCGACCAGGCATTGATTACTCCCAGACCTTCAGTCCAGTTGTCAAACCAGCAACGATTCGCTTAATTCTCTCTATTGCGGTCATGAAAGGTTGGCCACTTCGATAACTTGACATCAATAATGCTTTTCTTTATGGTAATCTGGAAGAGACAGTGTTTATGCATCAACCTCCAGGTTTTAAAGATCCTTCCAAACCAGATTATGTTTGTAAACTAAAGAGAAGTATTTATGGCCTAAAACAGGCACCACGCCAGTGGTACAAAGCTCTTCGGGATGCCCTCCTACACTTTGGATTTGTTCACTCAGCTATAGATACCTCCCTATTTATATATGTCACTGACAGTGCTCTATGTTATTGCCTTGTTTACGTTGATGACATTATAATTACAGGTAATGTCTCAACCTTTATAGCTGATGTAGTCAACAAACTCAGTCACACCTTCTCTGTCAAAGACATGGGCGAGCTTCATTTTTTTCTTGGCATTGAAGTTGTTCCAACAGCCAAGGGCCTTTTTCTCTCACAGCATCAGTACATCCAAGATTTGCTCTCTAAGCACTCTATGGACATGGCCAAAGAAATTCACACTCCTATGTCCACTAGCACCCCACTACTTTTAACAGATGGTTCACCTCCCGCAGACAGCATAGAATATATAAGACTAATTGGGGCGTTACAATATATTGGCTTAACAAGACCTGACATTGCTTTTGCAGTAAATCGGCTCTCCCAATTCATGCACAAACCAACAGAGTGTCATTGGACTGCAGCAAAAAGAATCCTCAGGTATCTCAAGCAAACAATGCTCCATGGAATACTCATTCAGAACAGCAACCCTCTCAACCTACACACCTTCGTTGATGCAGATTGGGTTGCCTACACAGATACAAGAATTTCCACCACTGCATTTATCACTTTTCTTGGCTCTAATCCCATCTCTTGGTCTGCACGCAAACAGAGAGCTGTTTCACGTTCATCTACTGAAGCTGAGTTTCGTGCATTAGCTACTGCCACTTCTGAAACAGTGTGGCTTCACTCCTTAGTCACAGAACTTGGTCTCAAGCTGCCACACTCTCCACAGATTTTTTTGTGATAACATTGGTGCAACTCATTTCAGCTTAAATCCAGTACAGCACACTAGCATGAAACATATTGATATTGACCTTCTCTTTGTTCGCGATCTTGTTCAAAAAAATCACATCACTGTCAATCATGTTCACACTTTGGACCAGCTTGCAGATTTACTTACCAAGACTCTTCCACGCCAACGGTTTCACACTTTAAGATCCAAGATTGGTGTTACTGATGGTACCTCCATCTTGCGGGGGCATATAAGGAAAGTAATTCAGTCTCCATGAATTACTCATTCTACAGCATCAGCTCCTCCACGAAATCCTCAGTCAGCAGATTCAAATCTTTATGTTTAAATTTGAATATTGTACAGCTCACTATCAATTATAGAATAGTAGAAATCAAGGCTTAACCAAAGCTTGTACATCTTGTATTTATACCTGCAAATGTAATTGAGAAAGTGTGTGAAATTATAATAAAAATCATGTTGTTCATCTTTCTCTTTATATGTAACATTATGTGTCAACCAATATGTAATCTAGAAAATTATAAGCCTCATGCACCAAGATATAATAAATTAGTGTGTATGGATTAACTATTTTTTAGCATATGATAAAATTCTTATTTAATATTAATAAACGAAACATTATTCACTTGATAAGGACATGGAAGCTCAATGTTTGGACAAAGCAATAAAGGAGGATGAGATGCATGAAAACAACATGTTCGTGGTTCTAATAATACAGGTACGTCAACAAGTTAATTTTTTAAATGTAATTTAATTTATTTATTTATATAGTTTAATTTATAATTTAATAGATAGTATTTTAGTGTTGTGATTGACTTTCTTTAGTTATGGAATTATGTAATATAAAATTAGGTGTATTTTTTAAATGGTTATGTTGAATTTGTTGTGAGTATTGATTGTTGGCTTAAGATTTTATTGTCTTTAAAACTTTTGTTTTGTTGAGCAGGAGGCTGAAAGTGTTAAGATATAAAAACTGCTAGCATTATTATATGTCGTGTATTGATTATATGCATAACCAATGGTTCCATGTATACTCCATGCATGTAGTACATGTAACTCTTATTTATGTGTTAGAACAGGAAATATTTTCCCAATTGAGACTATAATAATATGGGTAATAACTCTAAAGAACTTTAGGAAAACTACTTGGAATAAAGGAATCTTGGAATTTTCAGTTTAAAGCTGAAATGTGAGCTTAATCTACTTAATATGTGCATTGTATACCTAAAGTACTTTTACTGTGTATTATAATAGTGGGGTGATGATTTTAGCCTTCAAATCTTGTAGGTTTCTAATTTATTTAACTAGGTTGTTAAATAAATTACAGAGAAAGGGATGGGGATGAGAGGATGTGGCCATGTTAACCCTATAAGAAAATAGAAAGAAAAACAAAGAGAGATGGATTTGTAAGCAATTTCCATCCTCTTTTTCAATTTGATTTCTTCTTTTATAGAGCATGAGAGAGAGAAGAAAGACCCTTAGAAAGAGAAGTTGGTAGCCCTATTAACCCTAGAAAGGGAATAGAGAGAAAAACATTAAAATTGTAATCATTTTTTTCCTTAGATGGGGGAGGGTTAATGTTAGTGAAAAATATTAAGATCTTAATCAAAATTGTTGTTGTGTCGTGTGTTTTTTATACAAAAGGTTGATGTTCAAATCAAGGTTATCAATTTCATTTTGGTTGGTGCTTCGTTTTTTTCAATTGAACCGGAATGTTTTGGTTTTTCGGAGGCGTTTTGACTCGTTATTTTGGGGGGTTGTACTGTTTATATGTATCTGTGTGTGTGTGTGTAGTAAATATATTAATTCAAAAAAAATAGTTCAAATCCAAAAATAAAATTATTTAGAATTGTGCAATTTAATCTAAAAAAAGACAATAAAATGATTTTTTCTGAACAAAACTATGAACATGTATAATATTATAAGAATGTCATCATCAATCTCGCAAGGTCATTATATTTTATTGTTCTGAAATTTTAACATAAGATATATAAATATGTCAAGAGACTCCTTGTAAAATTTTATCTCAATCTAATGGTCGGATCAAGAGATGATTGATATTATAAAATTATTCATTATTTTAAAAAACACTATTTTGCCGAAATGGAATGGATGGAGCGAAACCGGAACATTCAGGCCGAAATTTGGGTGAAATTTCTGAAGCAGACCGAAAATTTAAGCGAAGTAAATACTGCGCTATTTTATCTTGTTTTTTTAACTGGTATGAAATGTAGCAATTTTGAAATGAAATTAACAACATCGGTTCAAACTAATTGAACAAGAATAACACACCACAGTACATTCCTGAAGACATCCGAAGCATCATTGAGAGACACTGCCAGAGGTAAGCGATTCTTTCAAACATATTTTGGATCAACTAAGCTGACACAGATTCCGATCAGATTGCAGTGAATGCTATGAATCTACTCAAGCCAGATTCAGAGTTCATTCGAAGCATCATCTCTTTCCACATTGAATGTTGAATATCGCATGAACAAGTTTGTGAAGTTTCTTTCTCACTTCAACTCATGAAACTTATTTCGTTTCTTTGCTGCAGAATGCCTGACTCCTAACCATGAGATGCATTCGTTCGATGACATCTCTATTTTTTCCCCAATAAAACTTGGCTCCGCTATGTTCATTTGCTAATGATTGTTGAAAACTTTTGACTCAGACTTTAAAACTTTACTGATCATGCCATGTGATTCTACTTTTGTTGTTTTTTGCTCACTGATTCCTCAGTTGTTTCAACATATATTATGGAAACCCTTTACAATAGCGAAAATGCTGTTTCTCTCACAACTTTACTGCAGTCTATTACTGTGCTAAATTCTCCTCACCAATGCATTGTCGGGTCAAATTTCTTTCTTTATGCAACATTTGCAAGCCTTCTAGCAAAACACAACTCGTTATTTCAAATGAAAGAGACAGGAAAATCTACTCAAACGACCCTCGTAAAAGCAGTTCCCATATCTTTTCTTCATGAATTGAGTACTGATGGAGCTGTCCACCACCAGCCTCTTCACTTGTTAGATGAATGGTGGGAATTGCGTTCAGAGCCGCCAAACCTATTTGATAGTGTGGTTACAGTTATTTTTGAAAATATTTTTCATTCAAAAATACATTAAAATGATATTCTTTTATTTTTTTTAAATCAATTTTGACATCAACATATAAAAACGATCTAAAAACACTAAATTTTTTTTTTAATTTAAAGTGAAAAATAAAAATAATTTTTTTTTCAAAAACACTTTTGAAACGCAGTGTCAAATACCCTCAGTGAAAACTAAAATCAGTTCATCAAACACATATCTTGCTGAGCTATCAAATTACTACTTCATCAAACACTAAAATATCAGAAATCAGTAGGCATAATGATTTGTTTATATAGTAAACAATGAGATGCACAAAAAATAATAAATCAGTAAGCCATCCAATCCATGCCTGCAGTTGTATGAATCTATGAGAACACCAAAAACCTATGCCTTTCTTCTTTTCTTTTCCTTCTTGAATCAACTCCTATAATACATTGTGTTCCATTTTAATAAATACAGCTACACATCTAACAGCATCTTTACGATACTGTAATGCCATCATTGTTTATGTCATGAGATTTGTCATCAAGGAGATTCTCCAGTGACCTGGCTTTTCTGCTCCGAACTCTGCCCGCTTCTTTCAGCAACTCGGCCAGCCTTTTTTTCTCATCAACAACATCTGGATTTGCTGTCCCAAGCTTTTCCTCCCTCATCCCAACAACATACTCCAAGATTTCAATGGCATCATCCAACCTGCGTTAAACATCACCGAGCACCGCAAAGAAAGCTGAGCTTCAAGTAGAACTTGTTATGTGAAAGAAAACTGCACATGAGCATAATCCGCCTAGCACATCCAAGTTTTTACAGATTAAATAGAATCTAGAGAAGAAAAAGCATCACAGCCATTTTGGTAACTATACCACCTAACAACATCAAATCTAAAAATGAGCAACATTAATAACTTAACTAGAAATTAAAATGGCATTAAACTTATGACAGATGCAAATGAGGATGGCATGGAGTGAAGGCACATGGAATGGTAAAAGGTGCACACCTGCCCATTGCATCATAAGTGCCTGCAAGATTGCTATATACCCCAAGAGTGTCAGGGTGATATGGCCCACACTCTTGTTCCAGCACAATCTTGGCTTCCTCAAACAATTCTGCAGCCTCATTTATAGCATTCAGCTGCACACAGGAGAGACCCATTTGGTTGAGAGCAATGCCAAAGAAAGCAGATTTCTTCTCCCCACATACACGGAGCTTCGAAATTGCATTCTTAAAGGAGTTGTGAGATTCAGAATAATTTCCCAGCATGTAGTAGATGACACCCATTTGAGCTTCAATTCCGGCAATTGTGCTTTGTTGACCAGGTGCATCATTATATATCTTTAAAGCCTTCTTTAGCAACTTGATTGCCTGATCGAGCTCATTCATTGATTCATAGATAGCAGCAACATCAGTGAGACCACTAGCGACCTCCTCTGGAGGGATCCCTGGCGCGGGCTTTTCATAAATCCCAAGGGCATTCTCACAATATGATTTTGAGTCCCTCAACTTCCCAGTTCTGTTGCATAAATCAGCCAAACGAACAAAAACTGAAGAAACAGATGGATGATTCTCTCCTTTTGTTTTCTTAAAAGCTGTGAGTGCTTTTTGATAAGCAGAAATAGCCTCATCATACCTAGACAAAGATAAGTACGCATCTCCGATGCTACAATCAACACAGGCCACCTCAGATTCCTGGCCATTTGCCACCATGGCCATACTGGCTAACACAAGATGTTCAAGAGCAGCTTCATGATCTCCCTTTGTTTCACATATAAGACCCATAAGCTGTCGGTCGGCTGCCTCTTCAAGAGAAGCAGGAGACCCGCTGTCTCTATGAAAGTCTAGCGCCATCTGGCAAACCTTCTGCGCATCATCAAACTGCAATGCTTGAACAAGGGCCTCGGCCAAATATCTACAAGTCTCGCCGATTCTAGGGTCAGTTTCTCCCAGAACTTGTTTCTGCACTTCCAGTCCTGTTGAGTAGCACTTAGTTGACTTCTCAAGCTGGCCCAGCATCGCGTAAGTATCACCCAACTGCATGTAACCAGCAAACTTGGCAAGGGCATGCTCTTGGCCTTCCTCAGGCACTGGAATCTGGATTGAATGTTCAAGAATGGGAATGGCCTCACTATACTGGCCTATGCTGCAGTGTATAGCTGCTATGACATACAAACACATTACCAATTCTAAACTGGGTTTACCATTTGCACATATTTCAAATGATTTAGATGCTCGAAGAGCTAATTCAAGAGCTTTCTGGGGATTATCCCCTGAAGAAATCAATTCCCTTGCTTGCATTAGCAAAAATTGTCCACGATCTCGATTATCTAAACCTGATTCTGATGAATCCTCGGCTCCATAAGGTAACTTTACTCCTCCCAGTGGAGAATTTCTTTGTTTCTTCATCAATCTGACTCCTGCATTTCCTTTTTTCAAATTCCTATCATTCCCCTTGTCGATATGAGGTTTCTCCGGAGGACATTTTCCCTTAGGACTCAACTTCAATAACGCTTCAGAGTCCAAGGGTTTCTTTGAGGTTCTTGAAGAAACAGACTTGGTGCTTGCGGATTTGGTCTTGTCCAAGTTCCCCGACTTCTTGCTCCCTGATGAACTTCCCTTCTTGGAAGAAGAGTTAATATGAGTGTCATGTTCTGGTTTATCCACCTCTTCCTCTTCCTCTTCCTCTTCCATTATCTCAATCTCTCTCATCTCTCCTCCTACCAGATGGCGCAACTCTGAATCAATCCTAGACTCTTCACCATCAGATCCAAAGCTATGCCTCAAGGGAGACTGATCATGATCCGAACTCTGCATATCACACACATTCTCATAAAGCTGCTCGATGGAGGTATCAACCACCCCATCAACTGCCACACCATGAACAGAATCTCCATCTACAGGAACAGAATCTCCATCTACAGGAGGATCTAAGTGAGTACTGCGAGGACTGTGCGGACTCGATTTGCTCCTTGGGGACTTATTAGGCGCAGAACTGTCCTTCATCGGCACCGAATTTCCATTCATTTCATTCACTATTCCTTCCTCAATTCCAGACATCTTTATTGACCCAAATCAATGAAAACACCGAGTTCCAGTAAACTAACTGCAACAAAGTTTCAAAAAAAGAGGAAAAGAGCATGCTATATCAAACAATTGGCACTGTAGATCCATTAAAAAACAATCATATATTTAAACTATCTAATCATAAACAAGATGCACCAACCTTTACACATGTAGCTAAAACAGGGCAAAGTCAACTAAAACCAAAGCAAAGACAGCAATGATAACATCAAAAGCTCAATCCTTTCGCTTATGCTTTAAACAGCCCTTCAAACTTTACATGTTTGCAATAGCAATAAAAAACCTAACGTTTCTTAATTAGATCTTAAAAAAAAAATGTTTCCAAAACCCTATCAATGAACCCTTACATTATAAACTCATCAATAGAAAACAACACAATCCCACAAATTATATTACTGACACAACAAAAAATCAATGAACGAAAATGCAAACTTTAGTTTTTTTCTGACATTTGACCTCTCAAACTGATCTAAATCAGCCAGAACATAAAAGGCAACAAAATAAAAGAGAGAGAGAAGACATTGATAAATTCAGTACCTTACAAACCAGTCATGAAAGAAGATTCCATGATGATGATATGTTATCTGGGCTTTTTAAACAGGAGATAGAGATTGAATACTGATGCAATTGCATATAGAGAAAGACTAACAAAAAAAATACAATCTTGAATTCGGTTTAGTGTCAATTAGGGAGTTGAAAAGGAACAGGAGGGTTTTAAAAAACAAACTTTCAGCTCTTAGCTGGTTTGAAATGAGAATGGGAGAATAATAAAAATCAATTAAATATATATATATATATACACACACACATACACTTGCAGAGGTGGAATGCCAGGGAGGGAAAGGTTAAAGCAGGGGACTTTTCTCCCACCCTGTATAGACATAGACAGACCTATAAAGCGGCGGGAGGGCCTGCAACTGCCAATCTGCTTTCTGTCTGTTTTTCCTGTTTAATGGGATCTCGACACGTGTCATTGTATATTGTTTCCAGGGTAGGGTGAACTGACAGTAATGGCCCTGATGGATGTCCTTGGAAGTCATTGAAGGGTTCTCTGACTATGGTGTGATTGGGTGGAGGTGGAGCTTGCTGTGCAGATAGAGAGGGTCGTGGTCCTGAACCATACCGACTTCCGACCCTCTCTTTCCATACGTGAGAGCTACCTAAGCTTATTATAACGTCAAATGTGTGTCCCACTTCTAACCAGGTACCGAGCCAACAATTTCTGTCCGAAAGGTTAAATTAAATAAATAACTTACTATTTTAAAAGTTAAAAATTAAAATTAATGAAGAAAAAGAGGAGAAAAATAACCTTGAAGGGGCTGGGGCCCTGTCAGTCCCCTTCCTCCGCCCCTCTGCCTTCTACTTTATTATTTAGCAGCCTTTTGCCGCTCCTTGTACATACTTGTATTGTAGTGTGTACTAGCTACAGCTGTGCACCGCGATTTACGCGGGTTTTATAATTATTTTCAACAATAAAAACAAATATATATATATATATATATATATATAAAAAGATTCTCAATTACAACTGAAATGTTTATATATTATTTAATTAAATTAATTAATATTTAATTTTAAAAATAACTAAAATCTAAAATATTTCATCTCGTAGCATCAGTTTTTAAATTATATATAGTAACTTTGCTTTCAAGAATAATTTTCTTGTTCAATCAATTGATTATTTGTTCCAATAAAAAATAAAATAAAAAATTATCAACGAAAATCAAAGTGAATAAAACTATGAAGCTAAACTATCAAATAATTTAATACCGAATGAAAAAATTAAAAAAATAAATATAAGAAAAACAATTTGGGTCAACCATGATCATGAAGAAATAATTATGATAAATCAATAGAGAGGGAATTGAAAACAAAAGCACAAAGATAATTGTATGTATGTATGTATATTGAAGGAAAAGTCTAAAAAATAATTCTAAAAAAATCAAAAAAAGTCAAAATCAACCATTGCTAATAATACAACCATTCCAATAAAGCCCTTCCAAACTTATTATAACAACAACAACAACAAAAAAATTATTTTAAAAATATCACAACACTCCTTACCATTAGTGAATAAGACTTAACTTTGTAGAGGTAATTTATATATTTTATAGTGTTTATGAAATTGAAAAAATGAATTGTCTCCTTGAATTAACTTTTAAAAATATTGGTTTTAAAGGCAACAAAGTTATTTTATTCTGCATAACATGTGCAAAAAGATCGATCTATCTCCTATAAATATGATAATGACAAATGAACTCTTGTGAAATGATAAAAAAAAAAAAAAAAAAGTCTCTAAAAGCAAGTCCAATGGCAAGAGCCATTTTTAAGAGCCAAATTATAGAATAGAGTCTTTAAATAGTGTATAAATGGCTCTTGAGTTGATGTGGTCTCCAATGGTAAGAGTCATTTTTTTTAATCTTATTTTAAATAAAATTCAATTATTTTGTATATAGTGTAATTACACAATTCATTATACAATTAATATGAGTAAGTTCTATAGTTAAATAATTGTTTTTGAGAAACCCGCCAACAATAAAATTATTTTTTTTAAAATAAAAAAAAATAAAGAAATGAATTTAATTATAATTAAAAGATCCAGAATATTTGAAATTCGTAAGGTAATTGATTCACAAATTCGTAATTTATCAATTTTGCATAATTATTTTTTTACTAAATATTATTATTAATGACCTCCTTTTATTTTCTTAAATATTATTATTAATTACCTCCACAACAGTTCTAAATACAAAATTTACACAATTTTTAAATCTAACAATAAATTTAAAACATGTAATTAATCTAATTGATCAAAAAAATTTGTAATTTATTAATTTCATAATTAATCTAAAATATATTTTTTTTACTAAATATTATTATTAATTACCCATTTATCCCTAAATATTATTAATATACCCCCCCCCCCACACACACACATACACATGCCGAAAACCTACATATCTGTGCACTTTTTATTTTAGGCGCCGCACACACCCTTTCTTCTCAATTGCTCGCCTCCAGTCTCCCATGGTGATCATCCCTCGTCCCTCAATTCAATGATTTGGTCCATCAACAGCCATTTCCAAATCTTCCCCCACGATTCTCTTACCTTTCCACTGTCTCTCCCTTCCCTACTCATCTCCCAAGTCAAAATGGAAAGGAAACTAGTAAACTCAGCAACCTCGATCACTAGCAACTCAGCTTCTCTTCCTCATTTCAAGCATTCTCTACACGTGCACTTTGGCTACTTCCCAAAAGCTTCTCATTGGCTTCAAGGCCAGCCCGAGTTCATCAGTCTCTTCTTTTCAATCCCTTTTAAATGACTCAACGAGCACCTTTTCTCTAGGTTTCCTCCAGGCCAACCAAACTCAGCTCACTCTCATAGTCGTTCACCTCCCTTCTCTACAATGGAAACGGTAACATTTTTACAATGGTCAGATTTTTTTGTTTTGCCTTTCCACAAAAATTTGTGGGAATAGCTCCCGAAAAAAAGGAAAAAAACATTTTGCCTCTTCATTTAGTTCTCCCCATTGGAGAGACAAATTTAACAAAAAGAGCCATTTTTTAAAAAAAAATATGCATTTGCCTACTCTGATGGCTAATCCCTGTTGGACTTGCCCTAATTAGATGGTTTTGAGAGGGAGAAATGGGAAAAAACTTTGTGGAATGTCCATAGTGTTTTTCCTACTTGTGTTAGTATTTCTAACTAGTCTTTAACTCATATTTAACTCATGCACCACCATGAGTTATATTTTAAAAATAAACATTATCGGGCATGCAAGTTATTTCAATACTTTTTTAAACAAAAATAAAATCAAAGTGTAAATTGAAAAATCTATGCAGGCATCTCATTAAAAAAATTGATGACCATTTATATAAATAAACAATAATAATTAACAATAATCAAAAGAAAAATTGAAAAACAAATGAGAAATAAATATAGATCAAGATATTAACCACACAAAATGAGGCATTCACACAATTGTGTATACTAAACTTGTTATTAAAATTAATAAAACAAAAATACATAATCTAACAAATCCATGACCTAAAAAATAAACACAAATAAAATTGATTTGAATATATTTATGATTTAAAAAACCATTACACAAAGCCAAACACATCAACAATATTATTTAAAAATGGTTTTTTTATTTTGAAAAATAATTTTCATTTGCATAAAACCTAAAACAAATATAGGTAAATTAGAATAGTATCTTGAAATATCAAGCACAAACAAAATAACTCTAAAAAAAACTTATATTAAAATATAATATGCAAAAGTAGTGACCTTGATTATGAGATCAAGATAAACTCATAGAAAAGAAATTGAAGATAATCACAATACCAATAAAAAAAAAATTAAAAAAAAACTATAAGAACTTACAAAGTTGAATCCCTAACAAATAAAATGTCAAAAGATAAATTCATGATGTCATGATGCACGTGTCATCGCAACAACAGGTTTGCCTTCTATGTGTGGATAAGAGTTTTGAGTTATAATCATAAAATTATAATTATAATTCAGGAGTCTCCGGGTTACTAAAAAACCTAATGGTGTGTGAGAATTTAGGAAAAAGAACTTGTTGTGCAAGGAAAATATACATTATCCCTAGTGCATCTTACTTGAGGTAAACTACATTATTGCTTCGTTGTTTTTTTTAGGTCAAGTTTATATTTGTTGGTCTCTTCTAAGGTTCAAGGTATATCTCGCTTCGTGAGGGAGTTTTAACTATATTAGGTCAAAACTAAATTGTAATAAAACCTGAATTTTAGTATCGTATGTATTTTACATCTTTAATACTTGAGGGCGCACTCTAAAATGTAGTTTACACCCCTAAATATTGAAGTCTACAACCAAATATTTTTATGTTTAAATTTAAAATGAAAAAAATATAGTTGGTAAAGGAGTTTTTATTTTTTGCCAAAATCTAATGGATAATTGTAATTGGTTACAATTTCCATTTTTGCATTTTAAAATATGAGAATATATGCGATTTTTTTATATAAAAAGTACTTAAACATTTTTTGGGATTTAGTTGTATGCATTATAACAAAACAAGTGTTTTTTTTGTGAAATAGGAATGTTTTTTATTTTCTTGTTTTTTTATAAATTTAAGAGAAAATCAAGTATTTTGTATCGGGTTCATGTCTTATAGTATAAGTCTACAACTCAATGTTGATCAAAATTACTTGAAAATATGCGATAAAATCACATTTTTTTAAAATAACCCATCAAATGTTTTGAAATATTTTGTTGATGTTTTGGAGAAAATGATGTATTTTAAATATGGAGTTCGTAACTTACAATATAAATCTACAACCTGATATTATGCTAACTTATTGAAAAATATGCAAGAAAATCATAAATGTTTTTTTGAAATGCCCATTTGAAAATTTTGAAAGTTTCTATTTTTTTAATTAAAATATTATTATATTATTATAATATAATATTAATTATATATATGGGATGGGCCGACCCAACTAGTTGTACCAGACCTAGCCGAGTTGGACTGACAACAACCTAACAAGCTTCTTTGTTTTTCTTAAAAGAGTTGGGTCGACTATAACCCATTAGTAAATGATAATTATTTTAGGTTAATGCATGGACAATGAATTATGTATGTAGTGACCATATAAAGGAGGAAGAAGAAGAAGATTATATGGCATGGATGTGTGGTGTTTGTTGTCATGGAAAAGGTTAAGCATGGTGGTCAAAGATGGTGGTATTGTCAAAATAGAAGAGCCAAAGAGAGGGAAATGGACATGCAAAAACTAGGGGAAAATATTGTTTTCCCCCAACTTTGTCTTTTAATTTTTTGATGTTTAGGGCATGGAATCCATTTATATTTTATAGGTAATAAAATATGGTAATCTTGTTTTCATTGAAAAAAAATTATTTCAACCCTTAATTCAACTTGGAAATATCTTAATCATTGACTCAAAGTTGATTTCATGAATTGTCAAATGAAACAGTTGAAGATTGTTTGAGTTGACACTTTAGATCGACATTTTGATGATTGTGGTGTCAATCAACCATAATGAAGTAGAAGATGTGTCGTGTGGTCCCTATTTTTTTTTCTTTAAAGCGGCGTTGCTTTTGGGATTTTGGTTAAAGTTTATTTTGATATTTCTTTTTAATTTCACCCCTAATTGACCTTAAACTTTTAATTTAATGTAATTTTACCTTGTCGAACTTCAATGTCAAGCGTGGATTTGCGTGTTTTTTTTTAGTCATTGGTCTTGTATTTATGCAATTTAACCCTCAATTAACCATTAAAATCATTTTTCTTCAATTACACCCTTGATTTCAGTCAATTGAATCCTCATTGTTCGATGCCTTTTACATATTGGTCTTTGATTGTGATTTGTTTCTTTAATTTAGCCCTTAATTAGTTTTCTTGCAATTTTTTCATTGATTTCAACCAATGTGAAAATTAAATTCAGTCTTTTAAAATTCTAATCTTCTTAATTAAGCACAAATTAGACCCTCGAACTTAATGCTTCACCAATTAAATCTCTAATAAAATCAATTTGATCCATTTAAAGTATAATTACATGTTTGCACCAATTAAATCCTTTAATGGGGTCAAATTAATTGTTAAACATAATTGAACTCATGCTTAAATCTAGTTGACCTATTAAAAATCCAATTATACCATTGGACTTAATGTTTTATGTAGATTTGTCTAATATTTATTTATTTATTTTGACCTTAAATTTGCATTGTCTTTTTTTGTTCTTGGGCACAACAAGATCAATTTAGCTCTCGAATTTGTTCAAGATTTTCCGGTTTGATTTCTCCACCAAGCTAGTCCCTTTTATTATTTTATTTTATTTTTGATAAATTTGAAAAATAATACAAAAATGAGTTATGACACATGAAAAATAAATCAATTACATAAAAATATCTAAACAAATAACAATAAGAAAATTTAATTAGAAAAAAATTTAATTTGATCGGTGCTCCATAGAGGTTCATAATTGTTTAAAAAAAATACTTGAGTATATAGACTACTTTGATACTGTTTTACATAATAGAAATTATAAGTGTAATTTAGAAAGTTTATCCAAACATCCAATAATCATCAAATGTAAGTAAATAAATCATTTACAATAACTAGAAGAGAAACTAAAAAATTTAAGAGATGAATATAAATCAAAATATTTGACATCGTGAAATGAGATATTTATCCATTTATGACCACATAACTTGTTTAATAAAATCAATAAAAAAACAATAGAAATAAAAAACATATAAAACAAAGTGAGTAAAATAAATAAATAAAAAATGCATGACCAAATATATTAAAAACATATCTCAAAATTACTAGTTTTTACACAAAACATACCTTATTTGTATACAAATAAATAGCTAGGCTTCATCCAAAAAAGCCTTGCAAAACTTGTGAATTACGTAATGAAACCGAGACAAACAAATAATAAAAAATGATGGTAACCACAAAACCAATCTCTTAAAAAATAATGTAAAATCATAAAATAAATTGAGGAAAAAAAGATTTCTAACTGTATTAACACTTAAAACTTATGACTCGTGTCATTAAATCAAAAACATGAAGAAGAAAAAACATGAAACCTAATCTCAAACACCAAAGTAACAGGGAAAAAAATCAACACCACAAATACAGTTGATAAAAAAAAGGGTAAAAACTGAAATAAAAAATAAAGATTACTAAGTGTTTATGATGATGACAAAGTTTAGGTGTTCTGTTTGTTAATGATTTAATGTTATGATACTGATCAATGAGATATAAATAAATATATATATATAATTCAAATAATAAATAGTCTTTGATAATTGATATTTAAAATCTGATAAATGAGATATAAATATCCAAAAAGTTTATATAATTAATAATATATAGAATAAAAACATAATATATGTATTGGATATTCATTATCATCAAATGATGATAGATAGGTCACAACCAGGCAATGTTGTATTTTTCTAATTCTAGTGGTTAAAACAAGTATATCCAATTAGAGTGGACTACAACTTTACCAGTAGCCTAGTAATTATAAGTTTATAATCCTTAATATCAAAAATAAACAAATTGATTTTTTGATGTTTCTAAAATTTAAATTAAGTTCCAATAGCTTTAATTTACTTGTTAATAAATCTATGATATGCAAAAATATATATAAAAAAATTATTGTATTTCAAGGAATGCTAAATCATGAAGAAGAAAAATACATTTCTTGTGTTTTTTTAAAAACAAAATACCAAAACAATCTTAGATATAAGTTCACAATCTTAAATATTAAATATAAAAGGATAAAAATAGTATACAACTCAAAATTAGTTGCAAAATAGTCCTTCAAAAATTAGAAAAATAGTTGTCTACACTCTACAACATGTTTAGCAAAACAGCATTTAAGAAACAAAATAGAATAAAAGCTGGAAAAACACAGGTTAGGGTGTATCTGTCTAACATGCAGTTGGCTAAAAAAATAAAAGCTTTTTTTAAGGACATGTTTGACAGACATTTTGAAGATCCGAATGCTGGGTTTCAATTCTCACATCTTTCTGGTAGAATTTTAAAGGAAATAGAAAGCTGAGGTGGTTCATAAACATCAAAATATCAATGAAAGGAACGGCTTTTTGTTCTAACATATTTGATGCTGCACCAGGAAAGGAAAACAAAGAAAGTGCCATGCATAAGCTACAGCTGAACATACAACCCTATAAAAGAAAAGCATAATTGCACATAATTTACTTACACTTCCTAGGCTTTTACAGAAGCGGACCGGTCGCCAGCTATAAATTTTGGGAAGCATCTCAGAATAGTATGGTTAGTGGGAGGCTTGTAGGATGTGAAGAATCCGGCGTCCTGCTCGAGGGACTCCGAATAGCTTTCCAAAATCGCAACAATCTGGTCAAAATGTGGTCGTTTATCTGGATTGCTGGACCAGCATCGGTTGATGAGATGACTAAAGGCCAGTGGACATTTTGGGGGTAATGGTGGTCTGGCATTCTGCAGAAATCCCAGAAGATAGCAGATGCAAGCAATTAATGAAAGTGAAAAAAACAATCCTAGTAAGGGATGAAGGCAAATTTCCTCTTTGAAATATTCAATGCGAAACCTACTTCCTATCTTGGCCTGCATGTGAAATCACAATAAACCAATAACCATGGAACCCTTAAGCACTCTCTGAAGTCTGAACACCTAGGCCAATGGTCCACAAAAGCAATTGCAATAACAGAAAGATCTGTAGCTTCCCGACCATGGTTGATGCATAGTAACAAATCATGTTTTCTACACTACAAATTTTTAGCTAGATCTTACATTTATTTGCTCATAACAAAACTCAAAGGAACTCTTTTCTTTTCTTTTTTTCTATTTTTTTCTTGTGGTTAAAAAGGAGAGGCTCAAACTCAAAGATCGCTTAAGGGAAGGGGGGCATGGGTGATAGTTGAGCTACAAGCTCATTGGCAGAAAAAGCTGAAAATGATCTCTTTAAATGTGTAGTAAGACACTAGTTTGGGGGTCAATAAGAACTTCCATGTTGATTCTCGTGACATGTGTGATTGCAGAACATTTTTCCTTGTTTCATGCAATTTGACCCGGTTTCCTTCCACTCTGAACCTTGTAACCGTTAGAGATTAATATAAATATAATTTGGGGTCTCCTCTAACATCTTAACCTTTTAGGTGAGATAGTTACTTGACATGGTATCAGATTCTTGTTGATTCAGCGGTCACGAGTCCGAATCTCTTCACTCTCATTCTATTTGATAAAAATTAAGCATAAGGTAATGTGGATTTGTCTGTAAGTTTCAAGCCCAAAAAAAGATTTTCACTTGAGGAGGGATGTTAGAGAATATATAAATCATATTTTGAGACCTCATCTAACGACTTAAATTTTTAGGTGAGATGGTTCCTTGATAGTAACACCTTCAGTGTGAACAAAACCATGTTTACTTTAAATTCATAAAACACTACAATCCAATATTTCTTAATTTTCTTGAACCTTCTAAGAGACATTTGATCAAATCAATCCCTACAGGTCTGGTGCTTCATCCATTTTTCCCCACTCATTTTAGCATCCTAATAAATCTCTTATCCTTTGCCTACAGCACAATGATTCATAACATGGAAATGATTTGTTTGACAGATATATAATTATTCTATATATTTTGACATGAATTAAAAGCTCAAATAATATTTTACTCCTTGCATCTATAGATATTCCTTTCCTATTCCTAGAAATTAATTTTATTCAAAAGTTGAGAAGGCTCTGTTGTTTCCTTCCTGTTCCCATTTTTAAACTTTTTTCTTCCCCTTCAGGATCCAGCTTTTCATTTGTCTTATCATTATTAATTCACAATTCATTCCAGATTTTGGAAACAGCAGAGCTCAAGGCAATGAAATGTCTAGTTGGTGAATATACATTTCAGGATATGTCAAGTACAATTCAGACACAAAGAGAGATGAGTAGCATCCTACAATTACTAGATTCATACCACTAAAATGAATCCGATGAGTGTACCTTTTGGCAGACAGCAAATGCAGCCTGTTCTGGTGTCATGTTGTCAAATGGTGTCATTGCTGTCAGGAGCTCCCAGAGGACTATGCCAAAACTGTAGACATCAACTTTTTTTGTGTGTTGTTTTTCTTTGATCATCTCAGGAGCCATCCATCGATATGTACCTGTGAATCCCCTTGCACTACCGCAATGAGATTCCAAGCAGGAAATACCAAAATCAGCAACTTTGACGCTCATGTCTTCTCCAAGCAGTAAATTCTCAGATTTGAGATCCCTGTGAAGTATCCCTTGTGAATGGAGATATTGCATCCCATGTGCAATGTCAAGGGCTAATTTCAGAACTAGATTGAGAGGAACTGAATGTGGCTCTTGCTGATGGAGAAATTTTCTCAACGAGCCCCCAGCCAGATACTCGGTGATTATACAAAATACAGGAGGTTTCTTACAAGCTGCGACAAACTGAATGACAAAAGTGAAGAAGACAGAGTGACTTACAATCAACAAAAAAAAATTTACACAATTTGTCATTTGATTATAATCTGCTTTTCCGAATGTGTAAGAATTACTGAGCATGAGGAGATGAGGATATATGGCATTTTTGGTCCATTTACAACACGGATAAAGACTTCCAATAGTAAGAGATATAAATAAGAAAGCAAATTGTTTCAACTCTTCTTCAATCTTCATTCTTCGGTCTCCTAGCCTCATCAATCTATAAAGATATTAAAGACCCCACTGACCATTACAACCTCTGGTATGAGTACCCTAATGAAATAGTCTAGATAATTAGTGATTTAGCTCTAATCTTTTAACTTCTGAAGGAAATGCTGCCAAAAATATTTAATGCAGAAGAGAAGTGCTGCACATTATAAATACTAGCTAACGACCATGTGCCAAGACTATCAATTTTCGCTGCTGGGTCCACTTCATTTCCAACCATACCTCAGACTGCAAATATCCATTCAATGACATCATTTGGAAAACAGATGAAACATTAATGATCTTATATCAAAATTAGAATTCATAAATCCCAAGAGTATTTTCATAAGATTGCAAGCCCACGGTCACAATCTTGTAAAGCATGATATTACAAGGCTACTGCTAGAATTTTTAGACGACTCCTTATCAACGGGAGGAAAAGTATAAATAATGTACAGGGGTAATATGCAAGTGATATTGAAAGTTTAATGAGTTTCTACCAAATTGGTTCCACAAAACGAAGCCAGAAAACATTACATGTTGAAATCACTTTCCTTATTCGGCAGCAAAAATACAAGCCATGCCCACAACCCTTTGTTACAAGTAAAAATATATATAAGATCACAACTGGTTCGAATGAGAGGTTAAGAATTTAGTTTCAAGGTAATTAATAACATATTCCTTTACAAATCCAAACATTAAATTAAAAACAAAATGGAATTCCATGTATTGTTAATATAAAGCACGTGACATTAACACATGCAGTTAAAGAAACTGAATGCTTACAGTGATGATATTAGGATGCCTTAACCGAAGTAGCAAAGCCACCTCTGAAGTGAAGTGGTTCTCAAGCATGGTTGCCAAGTTCTCGTCCTCTTCAGGCTGACTTATAAGCTTAATCGCCACATCTATTTGCTTATACACCCCCCTATATATCCTACTGTGCCTCCCAGATGCAAATTTGTTACCAATAAACAACTGGGACATGTCTGCGCTCCATTCCCCCTCTCCCTCTCCTTTAATCTCTGCCCCAGATGACACCAAATACTTGGACCAAGAAACCGCTCTCTTATATTCTCCAAGAGAAAGCCTCCTCTCTGATTTTCCATTGTTATAGATTTGCTTAAGCCAGTAAAAATTCTTCATGGATTTGATCCAGATTTTAACAGAATCATCAGATTCTTAACCCTTAAGCTCTGGAACTCAATGTAGAAACCACAACGCCTCTAAATTTAGACTAGAAACTCAATTTGTATGTGACCTTACAGTAAAAAACCTGAACTTGCATGCACAGAAACTGTTTCTCATTCAACTACAACTTCATTTCAGAGCTCACCGATTCAAACATTGATGAAAAGAATTCCAACCAGCCCAAAAACGAGAACAGAAAAAGACTAATCAAACCATTTAACTTGAATCACAGTACTAAAAGCCAAATTTGGAAACAAGAAAAGCTAGTGTTTTGTTCATATAAAAAATCAAGCTACAAAACAAATCCGAAAAAGCTTACTTCTTTCCCTAGCAAAAATGGTCAGCCTGACCCTTTTGCAAATCTCAAAGCTCCAGCTTTAAATCAAACAAAAAGACCACGGTTTTGAACAAAACACAAGCTCAAAAGGATGGTTTTTCTTATCTTTTCAAACCATAAAATGATGGCTCCACAGCCAGAGTCAAAACCCGGAATCAAATTCTAGAGAGAAGCCGGGTGTGGTTAAATAAGAGAGAAAGGGAGTCGGTTGGGTTGGTGTAAATACTGTTATCGTTGTTGTTTCTAGTGTGAGAAGCAGTGAAAAGAATAGGCAAAATGCTGGTGGTTTTCTCTCTCTGTGGTCACACAATAAAATAGTCTTGAAGAAAGAAAAAAAAAAGAGGAAAACACATCCTTCACTCACTCTCTCTGACTGGAAGAGGAGGAGGAAAAGGTGTTTGACGATCACAACGTGCGAAGATCCACTTCTGAGGAGACAACCCGGGTCTTCATGATAATGACATTTGTCCATTTTTTTCTTAATTTATCCTTGCTTTTCTACCTTAATATCCACCATGCCATTTCGTGCTTGTGCCTCCGTGTTTCCGACTTCTTTAAACAGTTCCTAATTCACCGGAAAGGTCTCTCCCTTCTAATCACTGCAACCAGGAGATTTTTTTTTTAAGGTGATTGGCAACATGGAATTGTATTTTATATATATATATTTAAAAAATTAGTATTTTTAGATTATTTTCATATACATACTAATGTTAAAAATAATTTTTTAAAAATAAAATAATATTATTTTAATTATTTTTAAACAAAAAACAATTATATATATATATAACCATTGCTCGTGCGTTTCTAGTAAGATATGTCCTTAAAATTGAAATTGAAATCGAAAATAAAGGCTAGCCATGGCTGACATTGGTTAATTTGAGACTTCAAGTTCATGTTTTTTTTTTCTCGTTTTATCTTCTATTAGATTACTCATTTATATTATTTGAATTGCATAATTTGATAGACATTTTTCATGTTCTTTTTTGTTGATTAATAGTTTTTTTTTTTTATCTTTTTACATATATGTTGCTGGAAGTTGAGCATGATTTATTTTTTTATAAAATATTTTTAAAATTTGTTTCATTTTTTGCTCTTGTTTTTTATTATATAATTAAATCAAGCTAATCATTTTTTTATCCCGGTTTATAAAAAAAATTACACCTTTGAAACACAATCATAGTTCCTAAACATCATTTTTTACATCATTTTTTTTATCCCGATTTATAATTTTTTTAATTGATAAATAAAAAATATGTTATTTAAAAAGATAACAAAACAAATAAATAAATATATTTATTTATTGATAAAAGAACATGTTTTTTACAAGGAAAAAACACATTGATAATAAAAATAGATTTCTTTCTCCAGCATTTTAAATAGTTAGGATTCTTTGAAATATGTTTTTAATTATCATAATATTAAATAAAAATAAGTTAAAAAAAAACAGCACCTAGTAACAGAAACGGAGCAGAGAGAGAGAGAATGAGAACTGTGTCGTTTTGGGGTATTAGGGTCAGAGCAAAAGGCGGGTCCCATGAACCACAGAGGGTGGTATCCGTCCGTGACAAAGCCGTATGGCATGGCCCTCTTCCGTATACGGTCTCTCCATGTCTTCCTGTGTTTACTAGTACCAATAAAGAGCTTAATTAATTACTGCTAACCCTTTTTTTTTATTTTATTATTATTCTGAAACTGTAATCTAATCTAATCTAATCTAATCTAACAATAATCATGCACTGAAAGCTAGAGATGCGGACTGACGTGTCAAGTGTCATTACGAGGCCCACTTTCTAGGTGACGACGCGTGAGCCGCCACCACCGCCACCAGAGGAGAGGCCCCCGCCATGACTGCCTGTGGTGTGGGGGCTCTGGTGTAAGCTGGCATTTCCTAGTTAACACCCGGCAACCTCTGGGACATGTTCGGGGTTGGTTCTTTCATTTGTCCGGGGTTCGATTCATTAACAACCAACTCGAGCACGCAATTAATTTCCTTCCTATTCGATTCATCATCATCATCATCATCATCATCATCATCATCAAAGTTTATTCAATTCCGCTTTGAATTATGTACGAGTTTACCAGACCTTGAAGGTATAGAGACAGAATCTATCTATTCGAAACCTAACTATAAGCATCAAGATTGACTACCATCCCTCATTTTTTTCGTGATTATCGCTAGATCTAAGGATATATATATAATTTATTATTTTATTTTATTTTTTCTAAAACACTATAGGTGCGTTGTACGAACACGTCAACAGTGTTTCACATGCCCGCGCCTTTCAGGCAGCGCGTGCGAAATCTCTTGGCAGTGAAAATTGACCGTCCGTCGTGTCACCTCGTGCGCTCACATGTCATCTGCCTTCCGGTGCCGTGCATGTCGGTTTCCGGTCGGTAAATAACCGATTGAACGGTTTTTGGGTTTTTCTCCCTTCCTGCCTCCGAAAATTACAGGTAAGTCCTTCATGTTTATGATGGTTTAGTGTATTTTTTATTTCGGTTTCATTCCTGATTTTGTTCAATGGAAATTTTGATTTTTTTCAATTGTGCTCTTCAATTGAAAATAATTATATATGTTGGTTTTCATTTCAATCCTTATTCTTTTGATATTTGATTTGTTTTTTGTTCCTTTAATTTTTTTGGTACGCATATTTTAATTTGTTTTAAGTTTGTCCTCCAATTGAAATTAGTCATATATGCTACTTTTCATTTCTGTTCTTATTCTTTTAATTTAAATAAAGATTACACTACAATTTTCTTTAAAGATGTCATTATTTATTTCGCTCCTAAGGTTTTTATTTGTTTTAATTTTATCATTCGATTGGAATTAATTTTAATTTTAATTTTTCATATTGGAGCTTATCTTTGAATTTTTTTTATTTGGTATTAACTTCTTCTTTTTTTTTCCCTTCTTCGATAGTGTTTATTTTTTACCTATATTTATGCTTCTATGCTTTTAGTTTTTTTTTAATTGTTGTTGTTTTATTTTTATTGGGGTTTTATTTTTATTTAGTTTAGTCCTAAAATTTTAATTTATGTTTTTTTTGTAATCAATTTCAAATTAATATTTTTCATTTTTCCCTTTTTTTGTATTTTTTGTTATTTTTATTTGTTCTTTGGGTAAAATGATTTTATGATTTCATTGTTTGTACAATAATAATGAAAATTTTTAGTGATTTTTTATTGTTTTTATGTTAAAAGTGTTTTTGCTTTCTTTATTCTTTGGGGCAATTTAATGATTTTAATTGTTTGGGCAAAATTGTTGATGATAATTTTAATTGTTATAGTCATGATAATGGTGATATAGTATGAATGGATTTTTCAATGATAACGTATAGAAAATTATTTATTTATTTTTGTTATTTGATTATTGAAGGTGTTTTCATAATTTATATTTTGTATGTTGTGTTTAATTTAAATTGGATTATAAAATGAATTAATCCTAATGCAGTGAATTCAATAACTCAGATATCCAAATCTTCTTGTTTTTTTAATGATGATAATAATTTTATGTTGTTCATTTCGTTGAAATCTACTAAACAAATAAATTTATATCGATTTCAAATTCATATATTTTATAGAAAATTGCACTTCACAAGAATTATACACAAATTTATTATTTTTACTACATTTATATTATAATAAAAAATCTCACATAATTAATATTTTTTGCATTGAAAAAAATATGGTTCCGACAGCGACGTGATACGACGAAATATATATATATATATATATATATATATGCCAAACTTGACTGTGCATAATATATCTCCAAATCTATATGGTAGGTGGATACGTGAAGCTTTAATTAAATAATGATTAATTATATAGTTTATTGCTTCAAGTATTGTATAAACGATAGACCTCGACGTTTGGTGATGCATCAAGTTGCATATTCAATTTTGGGGTAGGTCCCTTCCTTGATCGCAACAACTAATAATAATAATAATAAAAGGCTCATACTCCGGACCTTATCTTCCTTGAGGAGACGGCGACGAGTCATGCGGGGGTGGGCGGCACGATCCCCTCAGAATCAAATTATTAATATTAGAAGTATGTTTAGTAAAAAATATTAATTATAATTAAGAAATCATTTCTTACAATAACAAAACAAGTCAAAGTAATTTTTAATTAGAAGTATGTTTAGTAAAAATTATTTGAATAAACCTCTTTAAACGTAAAATATAGTATAAGCTAGAGTCCGCAAATCAAAAGTTATAAATTTAAATATCCATGACAAGTTTTTTAAGTTAAGGATTTTAAAATATAAATTCAATAAAATATCTTAAATATAAATACGTAGGATGAGCTAGAGTTCATAAATTAAAAATTAAGTTATTTTTGAATTCTTAAGTTAAAAATTAAAAAAAAAATAAAGTAAGATTTATAGTATGAGATTTATTAAAGGTAGAGTCAACAATTATTTAATTAAAAAAATATTAAAGTAAACCGAAAAATAACTTTCCTTCATATTCTCTTGTTGTAAGATTTATAGTATGAGAGGACTATTGATAATTTAAAATGTTTAGGTTTTCAGTCAATAATATAAATTATAATTGTTTTTAAAAAAACAATCAACACAATAATATAAATCTTTTAGTGAAATAATATAATATAATTATTTTTATTGAAATAACATACTCTCATCTTGTCGTGGTTATGAATAGCGATATTTAGTAAACATCGTTATTCACAAGTGCAACTAGATAGTTATCACTCTTGTGAAGCATGATATTTACTAAGAAAAAAAAATGCATTGTTCTTGTTTTCGTATTCATTATTATAAATTGATTCTTTACTCAATTTTATTGATGATAATAATTTTAATTGTTATAGTTATGATAATGAGAGTAACGTAGAAATAAATTTTCAATGATGTTTTTTTTTTTTTTTTTTGTAGATAGAAAATTATCTATTTATTTTTGTTATTTGATTATTGCAGGTGCTTTTACAATTTATATTTTATTTGTTGTATTTAATTTAAATTGTATTATAAAATAAACAAATCCTAAAGCAGTGAATTCAATAATTCAGGTATTGAAATCGTCTTGCTTTTTTAATGATGATAATGATAATTTTATATTGGTGATTTCATTGAAACCACTAAATAAATAATTTTATATCGATTTAAAATTCATATATTTTATACGAAACTTGCACTTCATTTGAATTCTTTACAAATTTATTATTTTAACTAAAATTATATTATAATAAAAAAATCTTATATAATTAATATTTTTTTACGTTACGGGGTATTATTATATATATATATATATATATATATATATATATAAGGAAGCATATTCATGTGTCATTAAAACGTAAAGCATAGGTGGCATTGTACTGTCGTGCTGCAAATCATGCAGGACTTTTGTTTGAATAATTGACGGGGCAAGTGGGTAGAATAAAATGGTCATCCTTTCTGCCCCAGTTAATTGTGCTTTTGACACGTATGTGAAAGTACATTGGAGGCATCAATGATAGCATAATGGCACGACCAGTCAATCAGTAGGATTAGCTATTGATTTATCTTCACCTTTCAATAATTTCTTTTCATTGATTTCCGACCACACTTGACATCTCGGCGTTTCTTGAAAACTCTTGAGCTCATTTCATGGCTGCCACACCATTTCTTTTTTTCTTTTTCTTTTTTTACACCTCTTGATGTTTATAAGACCACCAGAATGGTCACCAGCTAGCCTCTTGGTGGTTAGTGGGCTTGGACTTTGGTCCAGGGCTTTCTTCCTTCGGGAAATATGGATGGTTGATGAATATAAATGAAAATTTAGTCACCAAAACAAAAATAAGGAGAGCAAGAAAATAAATAATGAAGAAAAAGAATTCAACAAGAGAGTATTTGATATTACATTTCAACAACGTTTTTGAAAACAATTAATTTTTTTTTTTTATGTTTTTAGATTATTTTGATGTGCTGATATTAAAAACAATTTTTTAACAATAAAAAATATCATTTTGATATATTTTTAAATAAAAAATATTTTTAAAATCAATCTTAGTCATACTCCCAAACAGGCACCAATACGGCAAGAGAGCAGGTAAAAATAGTGTCATATACTCCAGCTATCCAGATATATAGTTTACATTTTCCCTAACAGTGGAAAAATATATATATATATATATATATATATGGAAGGGCTAAACATCCTATTAATTTGTCTCTATACAACATTAAAAAGAAAAAAAATGCATTTGACATTTTTTTTATTTTTTCCAAATCCTCGAGAATAATATGAGAATGCCTTCATATTGCGTCCCGGTTATATAGATGGTAACCGGATATAATGGAGCTACCGGCATAGGCAATGAAAGCCAGGAAGGCCATGACAACCGAAGCAGTTGCCATCTCTGTGAACTCATCTTTGCCCCAGTTAGATTGCCAGTCATCAACCCGAGTGGCTGCTGAAGAGGATGCTGATACCAGAAGATATGCCAGTACCTGCCAGTTTGAAACCACAAATAAAATAAAATTCACTATCAGAATCAATAAACCAGAAGGGGAAAAATCATCATGCTTACTTGTGTTGATTGAGTGTATCCTAAAACTAAAATGAAAAACAATTCATTGTGCATGGTTGTATTTTCATTTGTTCCTAAAGATGTAAACTACATCTACATTCTTAATTTAGGCCTCCCAAACTAGCTGAAACCACACGAGTCATTTGACGCTTGTGAAATCAGTAGTGGTAAGCGTAAAATGGATCTCCTGTCAAGTAGAAGCCATGGAAAAACAGGAAACATGGACTTTAAGAGGGGCAGATTGATCGTTTGATTGGGGAGATCAATGAAGGTCAAACTCAGTTTCCTGAATAGCCCCAACTCACCATTCTACTTCAATTCCTGAGACCAACACGAGGTTATTTGTCAGAGGAAAAATTACAAGGTGGACTTGCTGAGTTGAGATCCAACCCAAGTCACACTCTGCTGCTACCAGTCATGCACAGACTACTCAGGTGAACTCACCATGTGAGTGGTGGAGAGACAAAGGAACATTCACAATAATGGACTACTCAGGTGACCTCACCGTGTGAGTGGTGGAGAGACAAATGAACATTCACAATAATGGTCCTCAGGAAAAGAAATCTGGAAACAGTCGTACATTCAGCTGTCCCATATTCAAATTCCTTTATTCTCCCCAGCATTTAGTGGTTGCTCTCAGAATTCAAGCCTTACAATTGTGTTCACAAGCTGAAAATATATGGATTACGATTCAACTAAAAAAATGACACTAACAGGTTCTGAATAGCATCATCAGCTAAATGAATCTACACTCTTCCAGGAACCAGATAATCACCAATAGGAATTCACTATCTTAGTAGAAAGGAGAGACATTGCACACCTTGAGATGAAATGGTACCGACAGTGACAAGCATAGCGTAGTTAGTATGAACAGATGGTAATTAAACATCAATCAATTACCTGATCCATGAAGAAATTAAAATGGTGACGACGATGGTGTCGAATCACATGTTTCCCAGTGGCTAACTCATAGCTTAAATCATAAGCTTGAAATCCAGCATACGCACACCCAATCACATTCACAGCCAAACAATACCTGCATTAATCATTTTTTTTTTAAATAATAACAAACAATTAAATACTAGTAATTAATCATCACTGCCTACCTATACTCTTTATATCTATAAAAGGAGTCGCCACTCCATCCTTGAGTCTTATCAGCAGCCATAACAGCAAAAGATATCAAGCACATAATAACCTCACTAACCCTAAACCCTAGTTCACCAATCCTAATCTTCTCTTCTTTCCTCGACCTCCTCACCACCGACGCCGTCCCCATCTTCCTCACTCCCGCACCTGCCTGCCTCTCCGCTTTGTTCAGCACCAACTCAGGAGGCGCAGGGAGGTTATTCTGCGGTAAAGAGGAGTGTGCGGCGGAGTACAGAGTAGGCTTGTAGATGGAAGCGGGAACGACGGCCATGGAATCATGAAGAGGAGATAGTGATTTATGAGGGGAAGCAGAGGGAGATGCGTAGGGAGAGCTTTCGAGAGGGTCGCCATGGTCGGATCGGAGAGGGGACTCGATGCATTGAGGAGAGTGGGATAGTGAGTCGGAGTTCGAAGAAGAGGATCGTGGAAGTTGGATTTTCGGTTTGGGATCGGCTTTTGCTGTTTCCATTTTTTTGCCCCCGGATTTGGTCTGGGTTTTCAATTCCCGGAATTTAGTGGGAGACGAATTTAATTTTATACTCTCTCTGTCTGTGTTTTTGTAGTGTACTATATTGTTTGAGAATGAGGGAGAGAAAGTACGAAAGTGCCACGTCAGAGAAAGGGGGCAAACCTCCATAGATCCCTCTAACTCTGTACCTTTTCTCTATTGAGTCTTCAAACAATTCATTATCTCAATTGGGTCTCAAAAGCCTTAGAAATCCTCAATCGAGTCAACGTGTTCTAAGTAAGTTTGTCAAAAGTGTTTTATTTTTTCAATTGAAATGAAATATTTTGATTTTGAAGTGTTTCTCGGGTTGTATTATTTAATTCAAAAAATAATTAGGGTAAATCCAAAAATAATTATTTCAAATCTCAAAAGACACAATGAAAAGATTTTTTTTAAATAAAATTATGAACATGTATAATATTACAAGAATTTTATTATCAATCTCGCAAAGTCATTATATGTTCTAATTGCTCTGAAATTTTAACATAATATATATAAATATATCAAGAGACTCGTAAAATTGCATCTCAATTTAACAGTCGGATTAAGAGATATGATTGATATTGTAAAATTATTCAAAATAAAAAATACTATTTGGCCGAAATAGAAAGGGCGGAACAAAACCGAAATGTTCTGACAAAAAAATTGGTGGAATTTCTGGAACAGACCGAAATTTTAAAGGAGGTAAAAACTGTGTTGTTTTATTTTGTTTTTTTAACTGGTACGAAACGTTAAGGCCGTTCCGGCCGAAACGAAATGAAATCAACAACATTGGTTCTAAGACTCCGCGTCATCATTTCAACCATGAGTTTCCTGACTCAATCTGCAATGTTTTTTTTTCTTTTTCCTTTACAGGTGTTTAAGACAATTATTGTAGTTGTTTTTAAAGTATTTTTTTAATATATTAAAATAATATTTTATTTTTAAAAAAATATTTTTAATATTATCAAGTTAAAATAATTTAAAAACACTAAAAAAATATAACTAACATTATTATTTTATAAGAAACATGATAAAAACAGGTGAACATTTTAGATGAATATTTAAAAGAGATGTTTTTGAGTTTTTTGAAAACTTAATTAAGATAAAAACATTAATAGGGGAATCATTGGAGACAAGGTCTACAATAAAGGGATTTGTTTTCAAATATGTTTTAGACATGTTTTGGAGTGTGATTGAGGTTGTTTTTCAAAGTATTTTTTGTTTGAAAATATATTAAAATGTTTTTTTGTAAAAATATTTTAAACATGAATACATCAAAATAATTTAAAAACACAAAATATTATTAAAAAATAAAATATTGTTTATTATAGTCATTGAGGTCAAATCATGTTTATTTTCAACATTATAGTCATTGATTTCTTGAATAAGATTTGAAATGTTTCTCAATATCATTATATGTTGTGTAATGATTTATAATCAATACTATTTGAGAATTGATGACATATATTTTCTAATTTATATAGGGTGGTGAATTCTTTCTTGATTACTTATATACCTTCATATAATTCATGTTATTCTTGATATCTGCCCATTTGTTACCATTGATTAGCATAATATGTTGCAGGAACAAAGCATAACACTTTCTATAAAATACAACCTAGTGATCTTCAGTCTAAAGATCACTTACAATATCACGTGAGTTTTTCTATAGACTCATATGATTTTTTTTATGAAATCTTCATATTGATCAATGTAGTGCACATGTTATCTGACAAGCACCTACATATTAGCTATAAATATCCCTCGTACTTTAGTTTATGAAAATAATTGTTCATAAAAATTAATATAAAATGTATCAATCTCAACAACTCTAATTAATATCTATTTTAATAGAGAAATTTTTATCATGAGCATTCATACAACAATACTTTGAAGAAAAAAGAATCCTATATTTGTAATAACTTTATAATTTGTTTTGAAAAATATTTTTATCACAAGGAATTTATCTTTACTCTATATCTATTAATCAAATATTAGATTAATTAATAAAATATGTCATGAATATTAAAGATAAATAAGCCTTTATTACTAAACTAAATATATTTAAATGAACAAAATCAATATCACTTATAACCAATTGATTGAGTGCAAAACATAAAAATTAATAAAGCCCACTATAATAGCTCATCTACCAAGACTAAGCCCACAAGATAAGGTCAAAAAACACTTAAACCCCAAAAAAATATGCCTAGGCAACATCTAAGACCTATACTCGGTGTGCTTTTTAGGCTCCGACTCTACATCCTATAGGCGTAGGTTTCACGCCCAAGCCCAACATCCATTAGTCTAAGCAACACCCCAAGTCTATTTTCTCTCCTAAACTAGTTTAGGACACACTTCTAAGCCTAACAAATCATTCTCCATTTTATCATAACCTCAAATGGGATCCTTGAGAATTTTATGAGACCCCATGTGAGTTCCTAAAGATTTTTTATTGATGCAATATATTTTGGATCCTACTCTCCTTACATCCCTACATGTATATAAAATTTCTCATAGTTTACTACCTTTCCATCTCATCAATATTTGTGTAAGATGTATTTATCCCTCATTAATACATGTATAAGATATGTTTTATTTCTTATTATTGCTATCAGGATAAAATTATTCTACAACCCCTCACTTAAACAAAAAGATATGATATATAGGTAATAAATATCCCACAAATCACCTAAATAAATGGTTCACAATATTGTCATGCATAGATTTAGAGTATTTATCTCTAAAATATCATTGTATTCTCTCTTTTAATAAAAATACTTGCTTAAGCATATAAGCCTCTTCCTATCTACCAAAAGAGATATTTTGCAGGTACTTGGCTTCCACATCAAGCTACCATATACATTGCCTTCCTACACTAAGTTACCACTCACATTGCCTTCCCACATCAAGTTATCACCTATTTTGGTTAAGAATAATGAATCAAATTGCAAGAATTAAGTGATTAACCAGTCATCCAACCATAAATCTTATTCATGAACATTTTGAATTTTGAAACATCAACAATTTTTTTTATTGAAAAGTAATCACCATCAAATTAATACGAATATTCACAAATATTCATTTTTTTATAGTAAAGATGCTTAACCACATTGTCCTTTTATATTCTTAAGAAATCAAAATATCATCTCCTTTCTATATGTTATAACAAATACTTGTATTTGATTGACCATTACTAAATACAAAAAGGGCGGTGTTGATTCCACTATTCATACTTCATAGCTAACAATTTTTGCTTATGGCCGCATCATTTAAGTAAATAGCTTAAAACTAACTTGTGATTATAGTGCTCTTGAGATGAATATAGGGTGAGATTTACATGTGTTTCTGGAATTTTTAAAATGGAATTGAACTTTAAATCAAAATAATTATTTAGTTTGAAATACTCTCGGATATTGATTTGAATTATAAATAAAATTCAATTGTTAAAAAATGACTAAAAACAAATAAGAGGAAAAGACCTTCTAATTTGCTACAATAATTGTCCTTGGAGTTAAAAATACCTTAGCAGTTCAAACCCTAACCCTATTGTTAATTTGCAAAACCCTGCACTCTGTCATTCCTAGTTCGTTGAAATATGCTAACTAATGTTTTCGAGGAGCAGCCTTGTATGGTGCGGCAAACACGCTTCTCGTTTAAAACATTTGACTGTTTTGCATCTGCATTTTCTTCAACTTTGTTTGTCGGTTAGTACTAGAGAATAATATAAATCATAATTTAAAATTTTATTAAATAATTTAAGTTTTTAGGTGAAATAGTTTCTTGACATGATATTACAGTTTTGTTGACCTAACGGTCACAAGTTTGAATCTCACCACTAACATTCTATTTGATAAAAATTAAGCACAAAATAGTGTGAACCTGTGTACAAGTTTCAAGGTCAAACAATTTTCTCTTGAAAAAATATGTTAAAAAATAATATAAATCATATATTGGAGTCTCACCTTACAACTTTTAAGCTGCGGTTTTTTCGGTGAATAATTGGTGTATGGTTTCTAATTCTCTATATACTTCATCATGCAATTTACTTCACAAACAAGAAACTTCACCGTCTCTTCTAACATCTTCTTCGACTATAAAATCAGCTGTGATTTGATTAATGGGATGGTATTAACAAAGCTTTCAATGGAGATTTTTATGTAGTGGACAAAAGTAATGTTCTTCGCATTTCTTTTAGAGTCGGCTTTTCCTTTGGCTAAAGGCATCGATTCTTACTTTCTTGTTATATATATATATATGCTCTTACACTTGCTAGCTTTTCAAACACCGTCCCACCCCACAAAACCACTAGAAAAAGCATCAATCCTCCCTCTCTCTCTCTCTCAACTACGAGCATCATTGCTTGCTTTTCAACTTTTTATACTATGAGAAATTTGAATGCCTTCCTTTCACTGAAAACGACCCAACCTATTTTCCTGTGTTCCGTCATGGTGATTTTTTTTTTGTCATTTTAATACATATAATTTCTTGTTTTCTATTTCTGTTCTTATTTATTTTTGGTTTAGTTTCAATCTTTTTATTTTTTTTGGTTCTTTTGGGATAGTTTTTAATTTTTTATATGTATTTATGAATCAATACTCTTAGTTTTGATTTTTAACTTTTATTGCTATTTATCTTTATATTAAATGCAGTTTGCGTTAAAAAACAGAGTACGTTTAGCTTTGGTAGCGTGAAATGAGAGTAAAACTCTCTTTTATGCATAAACAATGAATCTTTTGTTGTGGCTTCATAAATTTGTTGTTTACGTGATATTAGATATGAAATATCACCTATAAAAAAGCTGTAAAAATCATTTTTTAACAAAAACAATATCGAATAATGAATTATTTTGATTCTTATTCTTATTGTTATTATCATGATGGTTAAATTGTCACAATGATTATAGTTGCCATTATAACCATTATTGTAAATAATCAGTATTCTAATTATTATTGATAATACTATTGTTATCACCATTATTATTGTTATAATCGTTGTCAATATTACGACAATAATCATTACGATAACAAACACGATTATTTTTATTAATATCATTTAAATTATAAGAAGTAGTATTATCATTATTATAATTGTTTTCGTCATTATTGATATTCTTCATATTATTTTATGAGTTATTGATATTATTACCATCAAAGCTATAATTATTAATACCATAAGCACTATAACCATTACAATAAATTATAATTGCTATTATCATTATGATTAATAATGTCACTATTATTACCATGTTTATAACACATAAAATTATTATTACTATTACTGCTAAAATAGTAAAAAAATATAAATTACCCTAAGGAATTAAAAAACTCAAAAACTTTAACAAAAGAGTAAAGTAAACAAGAAAAAAAAAACTAAAGCTATTATTATTGCATAAATAATGGAAAAAATACATCAAAGAATAAAAAAACTAAATATTTAACAAAAGAGGAAACAAAAAATAAAATAAATAACAAAACAAAAATAAATATTATTAGCTTAAAAAAATTTGAGTTGAAGAATAAATCAAAATAATAAAAAACAAAAAAAGGAAAACAATTTAGGAAATATTAATTTTCAAATGATCACTAACACAAATTAAAATTTAAGGACTAAATTAAAAAATGCAACCTCAACAAAAGAGAAAATAATAAAAATTCAAAACCAAAACTAAGAGCATATACATATAAACATGAACAAAAATAGGGATTATTTCAGAAATATACAAAAAAATAAAAGAATTAAAATCAAATAAAAAATTTAAAGTATTAGGGCTGAAATGATAACAAAATATATGATTAATTTCAATCGAAGATTTTTTTTTAAAAAATTCAATCTTTTATACCAAAAATATTAAGATTTAAAACCTAACCTAAAATTAAAATAATAAGGACCAAAATGAAAAACAAAACATATCATCAATTTCAATTGAAGGACCAAAATGAAACAAATCAAAACTTATATAGCAGAAATCAGGACCGTACAAAACAATTAAAAGATCAGGGGCTGCAATGAAAACACCATAAACCAAGGGGATCTCCGTGTAATTTAGTCCACATGAGAGAAAAAAGGAAAAAAGATCAACCAACCACTATCATGTTAACAACTATTGTGGGACTCCACACGCACCACTATGAGTAAGAGGACATGATGGCGCATGAGGTAAGACACCAGATGGATATTTTTCAGCACTTCAAGTAGTCGCATGCACCACCTAAAGAGAGCGTGAGGAAGAAAACCGTCGGCACTTCAGTCAGATGTGCCAACAGTATTATGCAGAAAAATATTAAAAAAAACATAAAATTACCTAAACTCCTCTACAACCAACTCTTGCATTTTATCTTTCTTGAGGGCATATCTGTATTTATATTATTTCAAAAAATATGAAATTCCAGAACCCTTGCCGACAATTCTTGGTTTTTATCTTATTAAAGGGTAATATGGTTATTTTATTGTGCACAGAAGTGTAAAAATTCAAAAATACCCCCTGGTAGGCAATTATTTATTGTTTGCTGATAGGGGTAAAATTATATTTTTACTGTGAAAAATACTCGAAAAAGACAAAAACACCACTAAACATTCCGGTCCTATGAAAAAGTCAAAAATACCCCCAAGTTCAAGACTTAAATTAAAGCGCATTGAGAGGTAAAATGATAATTGCACTATTATAATTCACAGTAAACTGTGTCTACTACTACAATGAAATAAACTGATCCTTTTTAACTTATAAGTTAATTGATGTCTTAACGCTTTGGAGTTGTATTGTAGCATATTGATGCTGATGCCTTTAATTGGATCAATGCTCTCTCCATGAACATTCTTTGGTACTTTCATAGATGCTCAAGCATAAGTGCATCAAGATGCGTGCAACCCATTTGAAATGCACAAATCATCATCCACACAATCACAAATTGAATTGAAGCACACCACCAGTTTTGTGACTCGTTTGTACAAACAAAACAATTTTGAACTCTAAAAAAAAGGTGATATGAAGCAGTGCTAAGCGATTACAATATCCTTGTAATTGCTCGTGAAGAAAATCCTTTTGAAAGGTTTGCTTTATTGTTTAGTAAGGGTAAAGAAAGTTGGACACCTTAATCACTGTTATAATCGAGAGATTTAATGAAAAAGAAATTTGACAATTAGAGTAGCCAGAAACCTCCACAGTTGAGCAAAGGAAATTTGTTTAACTAAAATGATAATTCTTTTCATAATTCTCTATCCTTAAATTGGTGTTTACAAGGTTACAAGAATTTAGGAAATAACTGACCCACTTCGCACATATATACATGATAATTAACCACCCATGAAAAAAGAAACAACATTGCCCATTACATAAAACTATATTGACTAGTTCCAACTAACTTCAAGTAAAACAATACAAACCCAGGAGTATCCTTAATAGCCATAATAATTACTGGCTTACTTAACCAATTCCACATAATTATTTAAGTGTGTAACATAACCTCTCTTTTTTAGAAGAACTTGCACACGAGTTTGGGATGTGTCTTGTGCAAGTGATTTGCATAATCCCACATGGCATCCTTTTTGTTAGCTCCCTTCCACTGAACCAAGGAATCAATTCATATGTGATTTCATTTTTTCTTGAGCCTTGTTTTTAGTATTCTCTATAGTTCAGGGATCATTGTGCTGTTTTTCATCACTGTTGACAATCTAGGATTAGGGTTTACCCAAGTTTCAATCTTCTTTTTAAGGCAGGAGATGTGGAATATTGGGCAAATATTATATTTCTTGGGTGGATCAAGCTTGTATGCAACTTTACCAATTTTTTGAATGATTTGGTAGGTTCTAAAGTGCCTTGGGATGAACTTCAATTTTTTCCTCATAGCGACCGTCATTTGTCTATAGGGTCGTAACCTCAAATAGACCCAGTCCCTCACATTGTATTCCATTTTTGTTCTCTTTTTATATGCATATAACTTCATTTTTATTTGTGCTTATTATAGATTTTTTCATGCTAGGGTAATGATGAGATTTTGGTTTCTTCATCATTAACTGCTTATACTATCATGGTCCCAGATTCATATGGAAGGAGTGGTGGTGGAGTATGTCCATATGTTAGCTCAAAAAGGGTAAATCCTTTGGAGGAGTGCTCTAGGGTATTGTATGCCCACTCAGCTAAAGCTACCCACTAGCTCAATCTTTTGGTTGATAGCTGGTAAAGCACCTGAGATACCCCTCAAACCATTTATTCATTACCTTTATTTGTCTATCCATTTGAGGATAATATGTTGAGCTTATTAGTAGTTTGGTCTCACTTAAATGAAAGATTTATATCCCAAAATGGCTTTACAATATTGCATCCTGATCACTAACTATGTTGTGTGGTATGTCGTGTAACTTGAATATCTATTGTCCATAAATGCTTTTACTACTGTTTTTGCTACATATGAATGTACTATTGGTATAAAATGACTATTTTTTGAGCCTATGTAACGACCCAAGATTTTTTTTTATAGTGCCGATACTCAATGATCAATATCAGCTCACATCAGTAAAATATCATCAATACGATAAACATTCCATTTAAAGAAATAAAACTCGCATAAACGTGCAATATTACAGTTTCATAATTAAAGATTTATATTAGAAATATACATACATGGATATGAGTTTACATTCTTAACCTACTAGTAGAATTTACAGATTTTCACAAAAAGGGTCTGGTATAAGTTATGCATTCACTACATTGATTCATCCTAAACACATCTTAATTTAGAATGCATCTACATGGTCCTTTGCAAAAGTAGGTTCCCTTGTATCGGGTTCCCTAGACCTCTCGTGGATGTGTCGTCCCTGCAGCAGTACAAAACATTTAAGGAAATGCAATTACTTAATGATAGTATTAATAATATTGATCAAATAACCTATCAGTTAAAAGAAGCGCTGACAAGTTGTAATTTCTGCATATATATAAGCAATTCACTTGTAAAGTTTATAGGAGCTCCATTTTTTTCTTTTCCGAGCAACATTATCTTTACTCCGACTATTCTTATAAGGCACTCATTTCTGAGGTCAACTGTTCCTCCCCCATGGTCCTTCTTTCTGGACGCCATTAGTCGAAACTAAACATTCATTTGTTCTGGCCATCCCTTCGGATGCCATTAGCCGTAGCTAATCAATCATCTGTTCCGACTATCTTTTCGAATACCATTAGCCGAAGCTAATCAATCACCTGTTCCGGCCATCCTTTCGGATGCCATTAGCTGAAGCTAATCAATCATTTGTTCTGGCCATCCTTTCGGATGCCATTAGCCGGAGCTAATCAATTGTTTATCCTGGCCATCCTTTCGGATGCCATTAGCCGGAGCTAATCAATTGTTTATCCTGGCCATCCTTTCGGATGCCATTAGCCGAAGCTAATCAATCGTTTATCCCGGCCATCCTTTCGGATACCATTAGCTTCGATCTAGTATAAACTCTATCGCATTCGGATAATATTCAATTTAAAATAATTTCTTACGTATCATATGAAAAAAAAGAGAGGTGTAAATCACCTACCTGCTCTACTTCTAGGCTGTTCCTGTCTGGACGATGGTTCAATCCCGATCGCACCACCTGCGACATCAATGTCTAAAAATCAGTATATTTCTATTTTCAAATTCACATTTGTCACCATACTCATTTCAACAATTTTCAGCCGAACACACATACAATTCTTAGCAAAATTACACATCAATTTCCAGCACACAACACACATGCATTTTCCAGTTCAACACACACAGCCTCCCTCATATCTCACACTAAAATCATCAATCTCGGCATACAAAATCCTTCAACAATTTTCAGCCGAACAGGCATACAATTCTCAGCAAAATTGCACATCAATTTCCAGCACACAACACACATGTATTTTCCAGTTCAACACACACAATCTCCCTCATATCTCACACTAAAATCATCAATCTCGGCATACAAAATCCTTCAACAATTTTCAGCTGAACACGCATACAATTCTTAGCAAAATTACATCAATTTCCAGCACAACACACATGCATTTTCCAGTTCAACACACACAATCTCCCTTATATCTCACACTAAAATCATCAATTTCGGCATACAAAATCCTTCAACAATTTTCAGCCGAAACACACATGAAATTTTCAGCAAAACACACATCACTTTGCAGCACACAACAAACATAAATTTCCAATTCAACACACACAATCTCCATTATAGTTCATAACTGAAATCATTAATTTTGGCATACAAAATCCCTCAAAAATTTTCAGCCGAAACACACATACAATTTTCAGCAAAATTACCCATCAATTTCCAACACACTACACACATGCATTTTCCATTTTATTTCTGTTTTCTTTGTTTCTCTTAGTTAAATTTCAGTTTCCTTCATCATTAACTTAGGTTGTGGGTCAATTTTTCTTAGGATTTTCTTCTTGGGTTTTAAGGAGAAAAGGAAGGGGGTTTTATGACCCATACCTTTCGGATTTAACAAACTTTAAGGGGATTTTGATACTTTTCTTTCTCTCTTCCTGCTGGGTTTCCCTTTTTTTTTTCTTCCTCCTTCTTCCCCTTCACGTTCTTCTTCTTCTTCTCTCTCATGGTTTGTTTTCCTCACCCTCTTCTTCTTGTCTAATTTTCTCTCGGTCTTACTTCTTCTTCCTCACACACTCACATCATTCTCTCTATTTAGTTGGGTTTCGGTTTTGCAGGGGGAAGGGAGAAGGGTCTGCTGCTGTGGAGAAGAAAATCAGCCCTCCATTCTCTCTCCTCCTTATATTTATACCTCTCCTAAAATGTGATGGGTTGTTTGGGGTTAGATTAGATGTATTCTTATCTTGGTTTTGTTTTATCCAAAACTGCTTTTATCTAGGCTTCCCCTCCCAGCTCTTAAAAAAAAACACGTCAGCAAGCAAAATTGATTCGCGCGCGGACTGGTTCGCGAAAACTGATTCGTTGCCGACCACTAAACGAAATCGGAATGACGCGAAACTTACCCGGTCAATGCGTTTCGCCATTTGCAGAAGAAATCAGTGGCTATGCCCCTGATGTCCACCGATTTTTGGCCAAATTCCATCGTTTCGGCCCCGAAATTTTTGTTTTTGCCATTTTAGAAAAATCTCGTTTCAACCAAAATCCTAGATTTTAAAGGTCCGAATCGAATTCCATCAATAAATGTTTATTTAGGGCGTATTGACCTATCATATTCTAAATTTATCTCAAATCTTTCCATTTATGGTCATTTTTGGTTCATTATCGTTTTCCTTTACGATACGATTTATGGTTCATATTCTAACTTGTAAAACCTCCGGTCGAATTATCTATAAATTATTCAGTAAGATTTCATGAACTATTTTGTAAGTTCATCTTGTTGCAATCTATTTATGTATCATTGACGTTGGTCGTATTCCTTTATGATTTTTACTCCGCGTCACCAAATTGACAGCAAAAACTAAGTAAATCTCTATTATATATATATATATATATATATATATATATATATATATATATATATATATTTCTCTCGGGTGTTTACAACCTATCAACTCACCATGATTACATTGTAACCTTTGTACAAATGCAACCCCTTTATGAAATCCATACTAATATCCACCATGCTTGACTAGGTATTGATAAAGCCTGTAAAACTCTAGCTACTTTAAGATTTTATGTTTTTTTTTTATTTGGCATACCTCACATTCTCTAATGAATTTCCTAATGTTCTTCCTCATACCCTGCCAAAAGAATTATTTATTGAGCCTAAAGTGAGTCTTTTGTGAACCATCATGCCCTCCTATGAGACTGCTATGGAAGTGTTGCATGACTTGTTCTTGCTGCTCCCTTAGTGTTCCCGAGTGTAGCCTCTATTTGTAGAATAAAAGTCCTCCTATAAATTAGTACTTAAGAGAATCAAGTTCACTTAGATGGTAATGGTTGAGTAACTACTGCAATTGAGGATCTTGGTGGTATACTTGATGGTGCCTCCCATTAGTGGACAATAACCATGCAAGCTTTAGCTTCTCCCTAATTAGTCATGATCATCTGAGGTTTTGAATTGTTCTTCTGATCTAGTAATCATGAGAGAGCATCAACTGTCTTATTTTCTTTGCCACTTTGATATTTCACACTGACTTCAAAGCCTAATAACTTTGTTATCCATTTTTTATTGAAAAGGAATCCCAACTTTTTGCTCCAGAAGATGCTTCAACACTTGCTAATCAGTACTTATTGTAAACCTATGTCCCCGTAATTAATGTCTCTATTTTTGTATTGCCCATATAAGAGCTGAAAATTCTTTTTCATAAGAGGATAATATCAAATTTTTACCCTTTAATTTTGGTGTAAATAGGCTACATGCCTCTATTCCTACATTAGAGCAACTCTCAAGGCATTTACTAAGTCATCACATTACCATGAAAATCTTGGAAAAGTTTGGTAAGGCAAGAACATGGAAGGGTCACCATGATTGCCTTTAATGTTGTGAATTCTTCATTATCTCCTCACTCCACTTACAAAAATATTTCTTGAGTAAAGCAATTAGAGGGTTTGCAACACTTCCATATCATTTTACAAACCTTTTATAATAACTTGTTAATCCCAAGAATCCCTTTAGAGCCTTAAGGTTTTTGAGTTTAAGCCATTCCAAAATAGCTGAGATTTTTAATGGATCTACTTTAACTCCCTCTTTAGAAATAACATGACCTAAATACTTTACTTCCACAACCAAAAACACATTTTAAAGCCTTATCATATAGCTAGTGCTGCCATAAAACTTCTAAGATAACTTTTAAATGCCCCACATGCTCTCCAATTGTTTTACTATACACAAGTATATCATCAAATAAAACTAATACAAATTTCCTAAGATATGGTCTCAATATTCCATTCATCAATCTTGAAAAATTGATGGGGGCATTGGTGAGCCCAAAGGCATCACTAAAAGCTCATAATGCCATTCATGTGTATAAAAGGTAGTTTAGGCACATCTTCAAATTTCATTCGGATTTAATGATAGCTTGATCTCAAATTAAGTTTAGAAAAAAAATTGCACCAATAAGCTCATCCAATAATTAGGTTATATTAGGAATGAGAAACTTAGCTTTGATGATATCTTAATTGAGAGATCGATAGTTAATGCACATGCACTAACTTCTATATGCCTTTGTTATCAAGATAACTGGTGATGAGTATGGACTTTTACTTAACATTTTCTTGACCAATTTCTCAATTTTTTCTTTTTGATAATAGGGATTTCAATAAGACCTAACACATGTTGGCTTAGATATTTCTTGGAGTTAGATTTGGTGGTCATAGCTCCTGGGAGGTTGAAGTCTATTGGGTATTTGGGTTCAACTAACATTATTTTGAACTCATTTAGAACAACTTATATGACAAGCTCTACTAATGCTCCTTATAGACGATAATTAATATTTATTAACTACAACCATTTCCCTCTTCCTTCTACAAGGGCAGTCTTGCTCAGACTATGTTCCTCCTCTATAGCCTTTTTCTAGTATCTTTAAATCTTTTAGAAATATTTTTTTCCTTCCACAAAGAAACTTATACTTAAATAAGTAAAGTTCCATTGAATAGTCCTTAGACTTCTTAACCAATCTACTTGTAACACAACATCACACCCTTCTAGAGTCAATAAAAACAAACTGACTAAAATGTTACAGTTTTGCATTTTTAAAAGAACTGTCCTATAACAACCAAGGCAGAAAAGGTATCCCTATTGGCAACTTATACTACTATTGGCCTTCTTCCACTGATAGTTTTACCCTTCTTGCTATATTCACATCAATAAAACTATGTGTACTATCAGTATTAATGAGGACAATGACAGAACATCTACCAATTTTTCCAACTAACCTCTTGTTTATAGGAGATGGGGCTTCTGCAATGGCATGCAAGGATATGCCCAATAGTTCAACTTGTTAGATTGCATATATAGTATTTGTGTTAGGTTGATTAAGGATCTCATGTTATTCTAATTCTTCTTTTCCTTCCCTTTCAAATTCTATTCCTTCAAATAAGTATAGTTTTGGTCTGCAACATTTATGTCCTGGTTGGTACTTTTCATCACAAAAATAGCATAAACCCTTCTCTTTTCTTTCTTGCATTTGGTTGGGACTTATATGTCTAATGGGATATGGGTTTCTTCTCTAGAATGCAAGGTTAGGTCTTTATTGTTGAGGGACTAAAAGTCTAAGCACTGGATTTAGGGCAAGTAATTTGGATAATGAATTTTGGACAGGTAATTTGAGAGGAGTGAACTTGAGTGAAGGTTATATAGGTTATTTTGTGTTCGAGTGTTTTGGTAAGGGTACTATTCTCTAATCACTTCTTCTTGTTGTAGTCGTGTCAATCCATAAGCAACAACAAAAGTATTTGGTTTGAACATGGTAACAGTAATTCACAATTTTTTTTTAACCACTTAGAAAAGTACTTATACAAAACTCTTCACTTACCTCCACTTATTTTGTTGGATAGGATTTCAAGGATTTCAAAAGTTGTTTAGTAATCCTATAAACTTCTTTTCTGCCTGAATATGGTGAATGCACTCATTGGATCCTCATAAACTGAGGGTCCAAACCTGGTGCGGAGAGCCTCCAAGTAGTCACCCCATGTTATCATTGAACTTGATTCTTTCAGCCAATAATACCAAGTCAGCATCTTCCCTTCCACGGGAAAGGAAACAATCTCCAATTTGTGGTTTTATAGTCTCAAAGTAATTGAAGAAATGATGTGCCTTCAAGATCTATTCGTTGGGATCTCCCCTATCAAAACAAGAAAAACTCAACCAAAGAGATCGAACTTTGAATTCTCCCTTGTCCATTAAACTACATGTTAACATTAACCTTGACATTGTTAGAAGTCCTTCCCCCTGAGTTAAGTTTAGTTGTGATTTGTACCAAGCTGTCATAGCTTGATGTCAAATTATTGAGTTGTTGTAACATACTTTTGATTAACATTCCATGCCTAGATTGCTCTTCCCTTAGGGCAGTAATTATTTCTTGTAAATTGTTTACTGTTTCAGATAATTGCAATAATTAATTGCCCTCATCTATGTCACTGAACACCGCTGTAACACCACTTGTTGTAACCAAGAGATTTAATTAAAAAGAATTCAGGCAATTTGAGCAGCCAGAACCTCCACAGTTGAGCAGAGCACAATTGTTTAACCAAAATGATATTTCTTTCCATAATTCTCTGGTCTTAAATAGGCGTGTACAGGGTTACAAGAGTTTAGGAAATAACTAACCCACTTAGCACACTAATTCACGATTATTAACCATCCATGAAAAAAGAAAAAAGAAATAGCATTGCCATTACAGAACATTCTATTGACTAGAACCAGATGACTTTAAGAAAATCAATACAGACTCAGAACTACCCTTAAACAATCATAATAATTACTAGCTCACTTAACCAATTCAAGCACTTATTTTAAGTGTGTAACAATCACTATCCCAACCCTTCAAAAAGTATTCCATCATGGCTGTTTCACTTTCTTTATTGATAGTAAAAAAGCAATATACACCTCAGAAGATGCAGAAAAAGGAGAAAAAATTATATGTGTAAGGCATACAATGAAAACTGCCCCTCACAAAAGATTTTAAAAACTATATGTTCAAATCTTTTGGCTTAGCAATGGGAAAAAAAGAAAAGAAAAAAAAGCGTTTCTCACATGTAGTTTACACAGGAACTCTCCCTTCAGCCACATTTGACCGATGATAACAAATTTGGTTTAGTATGGTAGCTTCAACCGGTTAAACAGCACAAGGAAACTTTGTTCTGGAACAACATAGAGGAAACCCAGCTCGGCCCCTTTGATATATGGTCCGATGCCCTAAATGATGTAATGGAAAGGGGTTAAGAAAAACTACAAACAACTTCAAGATGAAATGTTAGCAAATATTTTGAAAAGAACTTTTGTTACCCTGCCACTAAGTTGAAGAAGTTCACCATCAACCCATCGTCGATTTTTGAAGCCAATTTCTGCTATTCTTCCTTGACCTTTGTAACTTGCCACCTGGATAGAGTTTTCCAAACAATTGCACACCCTTTTTAACTTTCCTGGCTAAGTTTGTGATTCCGAGCCTATAATTGTTCCTATTTCTATAAACAGTTCTCTATGCAGAACTGTGTGATGTATTAGATGAAGAGAATCAATTTTCCTTGTGTTTTTCATGAAAACAGTGGCTTAATCACTCTACAGATTTCCAAGGAACTGCTTGTTTCAACATTCAGATAATAAAAGGGCATGATTTCAAAAGGTCCATAACACTCTGAATTTCAAGAATTTTTGGTGAAGAAAAAATGCAATGGAAACGAGAAGAGCAATAAAGATAAAAACTATGGCCTAGACCTAGCTACATTTGAACTTGTATATACATATAAGAGAAAGAGAGAGAGATCCACTAGGAAGTATAATTACCACTCCCAGTTCATCTGGATACATCCCACGGTTGGAATTGCGACTTCCTTTCCCAATCCTGGCACGAAATGTCACCTAAACTTTGTAGTTTGGAAAATTGGTTAGTATAAAGTTTTACATTACTACCTTATAAAATTTAGGTGTGATGGTATTAACTTCAAGAAATAAGAAAACTGCAAACCTGGCCAGCAGGGACGTTAAGATCCCCAGTTAGCTTCACAGCCTCAACATACTCAAAGAACTCCACATCTGATGACTGGTCATCCTCATTATTCCAATGACCATATTTACGCCTCAATTGCACTATCTCAGTCCCATAAGGCCCAAATGCACCGACATATAGGCCTACAATTCAACCATAATAATGAAGTACATCTATTTTTGCGTAAATTAAAAAAATAGAATACCATGTGTAAAGCAAGTTACCATCAAATGGATCTAAATTGCTATTAGAAGTAACTCTACTGAAAGTTGTATGCTCAGATAAACTGCTTTGCTTCTGTGCCTGACTAACAGCAAGTTTCACGATTTCACGCACATTTCTTGAAACCTAAAATGAAAAAAAGAATAAGAAATGATCAACTGATTGTGAAACAAAATACAGTACTGTAATCAAGAAGATTGACTACAGTTAAGATTGGAGATGTTAAAAAACTTAGTAACCCTGTATTATCAACTAGGTTGGAGTTTGGCCCAAGACATTAGCATCCACATTCAGCATTACAGGAAAAAGAAAAGCAAAAAATATTCAGAATGTCCATTCTGACACGGAAACAACAAGATAAAAATTTGACCATTATCACAGTAAAGGTTTTCACATAAATTTATGGAAAAGGAGTTTTTTTTTTCTGGCACTATTGCAAAATGTAAATAAAAATCAATAGTCCACTAACTTGAACAGCGTGTTTTTCTCCTAAAAAAGGATAACAGGCAAATTTGTCCTTGAGGTTTGAGTCATGTTCAAATTAGGTCCCTGAAAAAACTTGTTAGGGCTTGTCAAAATATGCGACACAAATGAATGGAAGTTTCCAATGTGGCAAACAAGACACATTACAAAATTTGTTCAGACACAGCATCTTACATAACCATAGGGAGGGTGGCAGCAAAATCTAGCATATATCTGTTTGAATGGTTGGGAAAACAGGCATCTAAAAGTTGTAAGTACCGAATTTTCACAATAACATAGCAACGGGTTTTTTCCCAAAGGATTGAAGTGGAAGCCTGATGTAAAATATTGACCAGACCCTATATAAACTATTAATCCTATTTATATCAAGATTGAGTTGTATAATAACAATTGGGCAATGTAATGTGCATGGATTATGAACTTTCCAAAGATCAAAACCAGAATCTATTGCATTGATCTCACCTTTGAAGAAACTTTGTCTGCACCCCAAAATGCCTTTGCAACATCTGAAGGCATAAGCTCAGAAACACCTTTAGCTGCTATAGCTGCCACTTTCACCTTGGATGCTTTACTTTCTTTGCTGCCAGAATCTAGACTTCTTTGAACATGCAGTTCAAAAGAATGTCTCTCCATATCTTTAATTTCAGCTGGAAGACGCACATACTCATCCTTGCTCGGAGTATCTTCATTGTTATGTACAACCCCTCCATTAAAAAGCTTCATATCTAAATCTTTTCCATCTTCTGAGGAATCACTACTGCCTTCCAAAGCTACCTCATCAGGCTGAATTTCTTCTAGATCACCATCATGATCTTCTGAATTCTCACTAGACCCTGTCTTGTCATCATCGCCTTGCATCAACTGCTTCACAGAATCACTATCCTCCATCACTTCCCCTGTAGTGTTAATGTTCACAACTTTTACTTTTAACCCGGGAATCTTATCTTTGAGAAAATTTATCACACTTTTTATCCCTTCTTCAGTTGCTTCCTCAATATTTATGGTCTTCTCCTCACTCCTCTTTGTCTTAATGTCATTTGCCTGAACATCCACTACAGATGCATTCTTAGCTTCAGAAATGGATGGAACCTGTGTAGATTTAGAAAGTGAAGCAGTAGAGTTTGTTGAGCTTCCTTTAGCTCGTTGCAGACATACCACCTGTCAATGAATGCAATGTTAGAAAATGGGACATTTCATAAGAAAATCTTGAGAACTGAGATCCAAGAAGAGATATTCTCCACAGAGGAGAAGCCACATGACTACAAGAACAAAGATGGTTGGAACGAAAACTACATCTCAAAACATCTGCATCCATATAAGATCTTTCTTGCTGAAAATTCTCAGAACTTGTCAAATCATCTGCACATAATAAGGTCCTTGGAAATTATTTTCCAAACAACAATATATTTTGGACACATATGCACAAGATGCATTCATGCATGAAACATCAAAGTCTATATATACATACATAAACAACAAAATGAAAGTAAAAATCAAGAAAAACAATTGATAGTTTTCTTCTAGTTGATGATCATCATAAATTTCTCCATGCCCAACATCAACACAGGATGGTGCATATCAATTAACTTTAGCGCTGTGCTACTAAATTCAGTTGCATTTTAGCAGGCCAGTAATCATAAGCCAAAAGAAAAATATTCAATTAATGGAATTGTAATTGCCAGCTCATCGGGGTTTACAAGAAAAATAAGAATAAGAAGATTAGCCAACAGAGAATTGATCGGCCCTGATCAAGAGCATATCATTACAGATCCTAAGGACTAAACAGTAATCTGCCACATGAAGACTGTTTACAGATCCATATACCATAAAAACTCGTTCAGTAATCATAGATTACAGAATTTTCTGAACTTAATTACCACAGTAAATTCAAGCATAACCACTTTGACATATGCCTCACAGCACATTCATATTGCAGTTCTGAATTCTGCGTGTGCAATGTCTTCCCTTACTGGTGAATCAGTATGAGCACATAAACAAAGTCAGTATGATCCAAAAATCCCATGACTCCACATTGGTAATGCACAATTTTAAGTCAACAAGCTCATGAATTTGATCTGTAGTTAGATTTTAAATGAAGAACAATCTAAATGGAGAAATTGTAGCTCACTTGCATGGCATACTTTTCCTCGGCATCTTTGACCACAAAAAATTCAAACAATGGAGTTCCAGGAGACGAATTGACCAATTGCCTGCAGCAAATGATATATTACCAACAAGCTCCAGTGCATCAAACATTAATCAAGATGACAAATATCCTCACTTTGGAGTATAACTCCGGCCAACAAATCTGCCCATGCCAGGTGTTATGCGAACCAGTCTGCCAAAGGGATCATCAGAATCGGATGAGTAGCTCACCCACCAACCTACCTGTTCACTCAAAGCAGCAAATTTGACATTGCAAGAAAGAAAATATGAGAAGGGTTAAGAAATTCTGAGATCAAAGTTTTTTGGTTGCTACCTCATTAAACAATACATGATCTGATTAGATAGGCTAAATTTACAATCCAATATTAACTCACAAAGGTACAAGAATATGAAACCACAGAGGCAATGCATAAGTCAGGAGACAAAATCTAAGAACCCCATAATGAAAAGCACTTGGTCCTCACTCATCGTTGAAGGCTCTAAGCATAAAATCACAGGAAGCTATGCCTCCAAAAGGAACAACTTAAGAAAGCATATCCCTTTTGTAGTTAAATACTGGGGGTGCAACCAAATTTTTTTTTCTAATTCTTGTCTAAAAGTGACGCTCTAATCACTATATTTATTGTTCAACCAGGCCAAGAAACGCCAAATTCTCAATTTCACTAGAAAATGTAAAGCAGGTGACCTGAAACTGTCAAAATATGATTGGACAATAGACAATTGATGCTAAGGTAATTACCAATCCACTTCCTGAATATTTACACAATTTTGAAGCATCGTGGTATCGTTCTTCCTCTATTGCATTCTGCAGATAACAGACTTTTTATTAAAAACCAGATGTTATGCATGCAAGTCCATACTTCAAGGGACTGGTATAAAGTTCCATGCACACAGTTCGAAGGCCCCATATAGAATTCAAACCTTCAATTCAGACATTATATGGGCTACATTATCCTTTGAAGTAGCTTCAGCAATGGCTATTTTCAACTTCACAGCCTCTTGAAAGTCTTCATTTTCAATTGCATCATCCAGCTGAAACTGGAAAAAAAGGCATTCAATTAATACAAAAGAACAAGCAATATGGATACGCATTACTTGAGACCATTACCACGGGCAAAAATGCTTAATCTGCAGTTATTTATCAGTCATCAAGAATGTAAGCTTACTTCATTATAGTGGAAAACCATTAATGCTACCCCCGCACATCTGAATCGCATGAAAATGGCACACTTTTCTGAAACAAAAAAGTTTTACTTTCCCGGGAAAGATAATATAATTTCCTCCTATTTGAAAAACAATTCTGACCGAATAAAGTAAAGGGAACTCTATCACGAAAATCTCTCTGGATGTAGAACACTCACGCAAAAAATGGAACCACCCAGAATGACAAACTATACAATCTTTCTGTTCAAGTTTTCCATGCAATTGAACCAGTTGTTCTATTGACATGTTTCCTATAACACAGTAGAAGATATTAAATTGAACTGGAACCACCTATGGGACTATAAAGCACCTCAAGATCAAGCTAAACAAATGAGATTCATAGAAACAAAAAGCACAGAACCAATACCGATCATAAATAAATCGAGCAATTAGGCAAACTGTTTATCTACGAAAAACAAATCGCAACAAACTAGTTATAATTAAAAATATAAACTTGGTATTATCAGCTACAACAACCTTTAACATAATCAGGCAATTATGCAGACGCCAACAAGAACCCGCCACAAAAACATCAAAAGAAACCTATTAAAAGTTAAAAAGAGGCACCTTGAGAGCAGAAGCAAGGCTTTCAGCTTGTTCAATCTCAGAAAAATGGCGGTTCCATCTGTTCCAGTCCCACTCTAAAGCAGAAATAGCACCAGAACTGTTACTATTGCTATTATTGCAACGACAGCAGTGCAAATTTGAGTTCTTGCGGGTGGTTTTATTTAGAGAAAAAGAAGAATTCATGTTGATGTTGAGAAGAGAAGAAGAGCGGCCCCAACCGAATAGAAAGCTATAATTGGTCGACTTGTGGGTTGAGAATTGCCCCATTCCACAGACATTGTTTCCCACTAGCATCTCTCAATGCTTGAGGGTTTTGAGGTGCTTTAAGAGAGGGAGAGAGCAAGGGGTGTTCTTGGAGAATTTATTGTTGTTGGAATTTGATGGTAACTAATTTATAGTTGGGATAGTTATGGATAAACTTGTAAGAAAGCAAGAGGAGGCTCGACAGAATATTCAGAGTTTCTTGTAACATATGCTATTTTAAAGAATATAAAATAACATTTTAAATAGTATAAAAATAATTTTTGTATTATATATACCTCAATTCAAAAAAAGTCATTTAAATATCCAATTGTATTAAAGTAGAAGAATTAAATGCTTTATTTTTTTTTATTTAAGAAGGTTAAAATCAGTTTTTTTCATATAACTATATAATTGATTTATATTTTTATTGGCTCCATTTGTTGGTTTTGGCTTTCTTAAAAGATATGTAAGAATAATATTTTTAGAAGATAAAAAAACATTTTGATATTTTATTTAGCATTATCTCGAGCATATAAAACAAGCATTGAAGAGTCAAAATAATATTTTTATTTTTATTTTTATTTTTATTTTTAACTTTTAATTTATCACCTATGTAAAGATCTATGAGATCTATTTTGATTTGGCTAAAATTTATAATTTTTATTTTTATTTTTTCTTAAATTATATAGGCTTTTTTTTCTATTTATCTATAAAATACTAGATTTTTTTTCCTGATTTTATTGTAAAATGAAAAACACAGATAATATTTGATGCTTAGAGCCCTTAATAGTAAATGAGAAAAATCTCTAATCCAAGTCAAATTACAAGTTTAAGTTTAATTATTAACCTTTTTATGACATGACAATTATCTTTGACTAACTTCATTCTTATAAATTATTTTAATTTTGATTTTAGTATTAGACATAACTCGATCTCAATGTTGTGGTATCACATGATGACAACATTATATTTTGTAAAAAATAATATTTAGATATTGCAAACACGTTTAAAAAAATATGACTTGAGTTATAACTCAATTAGGTTAAATATATTGATTTTATCTTATTATATAATTAAAAATAGACAAGGGTCTTAAAAAACAGAATTAAATAAAAATAATAATCATGATTAAATTTTTAAAAAAAAACCTTTGGATTGATCAAATTAGGTATATATATTTAAAAAAAAAAACCCATCCTTAATTAGCATGATACTTCTGTAACCAAGGTAATAAGAGGTTTTCTAAACCAAATTAATCCACTAAAGTTATGGTCTAGATCATGATATCAAAATGACTCGATAGAAAAAAGAAATCAAAGAAAACTGCAAAGCTAATTTTTTATTAAAAAACCAATGTCAAATAATGAAATCATACAGAAAATAAGTAAAAAAATAACATAAACTCATCTTAACTTTTCAAACATGTAACGTAGGTCATTAGATCAGAAGCGTCATACATGAAAAAACAATCAAACATTAAAGGATGAAATAGAGAGAAAATTCATTGATAAGTAACCTAGGTCATTAGATCAGAAGCGTCATACATGAAAAAACAATCAAATATTAAAGGATGAAATAAAGAGAAAATTCATTGATAATTAAAGATCAAATAAATTAAAGGATAAAAATAAAAATAAATTAGAAGGGAACTAGAAATTCTGTATTGAAAGTTGAAATTGAAAATAAAAAACTTAAACAAAAGGAAAAAAAAACATTAAAAGAATGAGAATCAAATTTAAAAAATAATATACCATAATTTTGGATCGAATAATGAAATTTAAAACCAATAAAAATTGCACAAAAGGTTTAAGAAAAAAATCAAAAATCAAAAGAATATGGAACAAAATGAAAAATAACAATACATAACAAAGTAGAATTGAATGTTGAAATAAAAAATAAAACACATTTACAAAAGGTCCATAAATAAAAAAATATCAATTAAAAGAACAAATAAATTGAGGGGATGTTTTGAAAATTTAAAGGGTCAAATATAAGAACTAAGGAGTAGAGAGAAAAAAAAGGGAAAAAAAGGTTGTTGATACAAAAGCAAATGTTTGTCTATGACACAAATGGCTAGTGATTGAGGGATCACTAAGATGATTTAGACAATGCCCTAAAGCCAATATTTGACCGTTAGGCATGCCACACGCATCGTTTGAAGACCATGACACAACTCACTCATACATGCTTGTAACATAGTTGTTAACAAAAAAAAATACTAATATTTATTAAAAATTGAAGTGTCGATATGCCTCTTAACTCATTTAATTATAATGAAAAAAAAATATGAAATGAATAAACTGGCCCAAGATGAAAGTTAATGTTTTTTTACTACAAGGAATCCTAGTAATTTTACTTTGCATTTATAGTTAAACATCCAAAACGAACCCTTCATTTTTTTACTTTTACAGTGCATAAAAAGGAGAAATACCTCATTAATCTTAGCATTTAGACTAACCTCTTGTGTTGATAAGAGCAAATTTATCTATTATACATTGTGTCCCTAAGTCTAGAGTTATAGTAATTGACACTTTGGATTACAACCTTGTATTTCAGTTTATTTTGTTATAAGTGTCATTTTAGAAATATGGATGGAAAAACAATGCATTTTTTATCCTATATATAATCAGTTTCACATCCTTGTTATTTGTACTAAAAAATATTTAACAATCATGACCCTATGAAATTAAGTTTTTTATATAAAATCAATGTGACAATTAGACTTATTTTTTTCATCCAACATAACTAGTAAGGGCATAACACTTATTGACATAATTAAAATCTTCTAATTAAATTCACTTTAAATTTTTTAATGAAATCTGACAAGTGCAAAATATACATCTATTTGTATTCCTTTTACATTATGCTTTTTAACATCTTTCAAGATTATTTCAACATATTAACAGTTATTTTATGGGTTTGACATGGTTAAGAGACTTTGTGGATTACTTGCTATAAAATAGGAAATTTTGCACTTTATATTTCGGAATTTTGTTGCATGTTTCAGGTTTTAATTCCTAAAGAGGAGTTTCAAAATTGGAATTATAACTATCAAGCTTGCTGGAAAAGTATTGTGGCAGAAATTCAATGCAGATTTGGGCATCCAATTGGAATAATAGCGTCAGCCTTGACTCTCTTTGTGCACCAACACTGAACTGGATATATATGGATCATAAGATGTCGAAATCAAATGATTCAAAATCCCAAATTCATCTAAACATTTAGGGATACAACTTTCATGAAGGGACCAAAGTCAGGAAAAATCATCTGCAGCACTAAAATCCTGGTGCAAGCTGGATGACGGGATATGCTTCCTAATCTGTCAAAGATTAGAGAGATTTTCTCTACAACACTTATCTCCTATTTTTTAGCTTGAGTAACAACATTAGGGTTAGGACTCTTCCAGAATAAAAGGGAAGATACATGCAAGCAAGGGACTCTTCACTCTTTCTCCATCATTTTTTTAGATTCGGCAGCAAACAAAAAGGCATGAGCAGCTGATTCACTTTCTTGGTTCAAAGGGGATAGCATCCATCTTCATTATTGGCTGTGAGAAGTAGCATTTCCATTGTAATCCTTACACTTTCAAGTATTTATCTTTGTCCAGAATTTAAGCTATTGATTTCGGATTCATGCTTATGGAATTGGTTTGATATGGTTTATGTGCTTTCTATGTTTCTTTCAATCCGTAATTGTTGTGGGGAACAAGAATAAGAAGCAAGTAAATTAATTTGATTGTCTTATCTATCACATTAATTTATTTAGGATGAATAGGACGAGTAGATGTTCAAGCTTTTGAATGTTAGCTAGGAATAAATTGCGTAGATCTTGATCTTAAAGCTACCGTTGAGTGAAGAAAGACTGCTTCTCAATACTTAATTCGCTTGACGATAAGGAACTAATTAGAAGTTTATTCGGATTCGTTTAACATGCCTCTAGGTTCCCTTAGCTTTAATGGAAGCCTAATTTATTTGCTTGATGCGAAAGGATATTAATTTAACTTCTATGATTAACCGATTTGTAAGAATGGAGGAATCACCCTTTTGAACCGAGTTGTCAACATCTTGATTAACCTTCGTTAAGATTTAACACTTTTATTTATTTAATTCTTGTTGATTCAAACCACCACCTTCTTTTGAATTTGGTATTTGTAGGAAAATAAATCAATTTCCCTTGGGTCGACGTGGTCTCTACAACCATACTACTAAAATTATCATTTCGGTGATAGTAAAATCAGAATTAATTTGTTGAGGTTTTTACAACCGTCAAATTTGGCCCCGTTGCTGGGGAAGTTTTTATTTTTCTTTAATATCAAACTAATTTATGCCAAGATCTTCTCATACAGGTGAATTAGTTTTTGATCCAGAGATTGAAAAGACTACAAGAGCAAATAGGAAGGCTAAAAGACAAGAGGACATCCTGCCGGCCTTAACACCTGTGCACAGTGAATCCGAGACAGACATACAAGAAGAAACTGCTGAAATAATGGCACATCAAAGGACTTTGCGGGAGTTGGCAACTCCCAACGTTAACCAACAACCTTTGTGCATTGAATTTCCTAATATTGAGGTAGCTTTTGAATTAAAATCAGGATTGATTCATTTATTACCTACTTTTCGAGGCCTTGCAGGTGAAGATCCCCATAAGCACTTGAAGGAATTTCATGTTGTATGTTCAACCTTGAAGCCACAAGGAGTGAGTGAGGAACAAATCAAATTGAGGGCTTTTCCATTCTCATTGGCAGACAAAGCAAAGGATTGGTTGTACTACCTTCCTTCAGGGTCAATAAGGACATGGAACGAATTGAAGAAAAGGTTTCTAGAAAAATTCTTTCTAGCCTCAAGGGCTGGAACAATTAGGAAAGAGATTAGCGGGATTCGCCAAAATAATGGAGAAACTTTGTTTGAGTACTGGGAACGTTTTAATCAACTGGTTGCTAGTTGACCAAACCACCAAATTTCTGATCAATTGTTGTTGCAATAATATGGACAGAAGTATGATAGATGCTGCAAGTGGGGGAGCACTTATAGAAAAGACTCCGGATGCAGCAAGAGATTTAATTTCTATGATGGCAGCAAATTCACAACAATTTGGAATCAGAAGTGACCACAATCCTAGAAAGATAAGTGAGGTGAGTCATTCTAATCTTGAAACACAACTTTTAGAACTAACCTCTCTTGTGAAACAGGTAGTCTTAGGACAGGTAAGACATACTAGAGTTTGCGGCATTTGTGATTTTTCAGATCACTCTATCGACAAGTGCCCACAACTTTAAGAGGATGTAATTCCTCAAGTAAATGATGTAAGTGGGTATGGTAACCAGCCAAGGAACCATGCCCATTTTCAAATCAGTACAACCCAGGTTGGAGAGACCACCTAAACCTAAGGTATGGACAACCCCATAATCGGCAACAGTTCCCTTCTTTTGGTCAGAATAAAGCAGCCCCTCCACCTCACCAAGCATCAAGCTCAGGTATGTCTCTAGAGGATATTGTGAAGTCTTTAACAACTAACACTCATTTGTTCCAGCAAGAGACAAGAGCTAGCATCCAAAATTTAGAAACTCAAGTGTCACAACTGGCAACTTCATTAGGCAAAATGGAGGCTAACAAGGGTAAGTTACCAGCTCAAGTGGAAGTTAACCCACGGGAAAATGCTAATGCAATAGTCCTTAGAAGTGGTAAGGAGGTGTAGACCTCATCACCAAGGCTGACAGAATCGAAGGAAATTAGAAAGGAAGGAAACACACCACTTGAGTCCCCTTTGCCAAAGTCAAGTAATGAGGTAAGTATTGAATCAACTTTGCATAAGCCAAATATGTTAGTTGTACCTCCATTTCCTAGCAGGTTGGAGAAGACAAAGAAATGAGGGGGAGCATGGATTGTTTGAAACCTTTTGGAAGGTTGAGATCAACATTCCATAGTTGGATGCAATCAAGCAAATTCCACGTTATGCCAAGTTTCTCAAGGAGTTGTGCACCAACAAGAGGAAGTTAAAAACTGAAGAAAAAATCAGAGTTTGAGAGAATGTGTCAACAGTAATACAAAGAAAATTGCCTACAAAATACAAGGATCCAAGTATGTTTACTATTCCATGTGCGATTGGAAATTATGCGCTAGGAAGGGCAATGCTAGATTTAGGAGCATCAATAAATGTTATGCCTTTTTCAATCTATAAAGTTTTGAATCTAGGACCTTTACAGGAAACAGGAGTAATAATTCAATTAGTAGATAGGTCTAACGCATATCCTGAAGGTATTATTGAGGATGTTCTGGTTAGAGTCAATGAATTAATTTTTCCTGTAGATTTTTATATCATTGACATGGATGATGATTGTGATTTAAATTCAACTCATATATTGTTAGGTAGACCATTCATGAAAACAGCCAGGACTAAGATTGATGTGCATAAGGGTACTTTATCTTTTGAGTTTGGTGGAGAAATAGTAATGTTTAATATTTTTGATGCTATGAAATATCCTAATGAATTTGAATTTGTTTTTCATATTGATGTTATTGACCCCATTGTGCAAGATGATTTTGAGCAGAATCTTATGAAGAATAAGTTGAACTTAGTGTTGCAACAAAGCAAGACAAATAAGGATGCAAGAAGAGAAATTGATGAAGACATGAAAGAAACAGTTATGTCCTTACACTCATTGCCTATAATGCCTAACATGTGGACTAACTTACTTGTTGAATTACCAAGTTCACATGTTAAAGATCTATCTTCCATTGTGCAACCGCCGAAGCTGGACTTAAAAATGTTGCCCACACATTTAAAGTATGTGTACTTAGGAGAAGATGAAACACTGCCAATCATTATTGCAAATGATTTAACTGAAGTTCATAAGGAAAAATTATTAAGGGTTTTGAGGGAACACATGACAGCAATTGGTTGGACATTGGCAGACATTAAAGGGATCAACCCTACACTTTGTATGCACAGAATTTTCCTCAACAGTGATGCTAAACCCGTGAGGGAACCTCAGCGCAAATTGAATCCAGCAATGAAGGAGGTTGTTATGAAGGAAATTTTGAAGTTATTAGACCAAGGGATTATCTATCCAATATCTAATAGTCCATGGGTAAGTTCGGTGCATGTAGTTCCGAAGAAGACTGGTCTAACTCTTGTTCCCAATGAACAAAACAAACTTATCCCCATGAGAGTGCAGAATGGGTGGAGAATGTGTATTGATTTCAGGAAGTTGAATGTTCACACAAGAAAGGATCACTTCCCAATTCCTTTCATAGATGAAATGCTTAAAAGACTAGTAGGTAAGTCATTTTTATGTTTCTTAGATGGATTTTTTGGTTACTATCAAATAATTGTAGCTCAAGAAGACCAAGAAAAGACAACTTTTACTTGTCCATTTGGAACATTTGCTTACCGACGTATGCCTTTTGGATTGTGCAATGCCCCAGGTACATTTCAAAGATGTATGATGAGCATTTTTTCTGACTTGATTGAAAATTACATTGAAATTTTTATGGATGACTTTACTGTTTATGGCAATTCTTTTGATCAATGTTTAGATCACTTAACTAAGGTTTTGAAGAGATGTATTATCACAAACTTGGTTTTAAACTATGAAAAATGTCATTTCATGGTCCATCAAGGGATAGTTTTGGGTCATGTGGTTTCGGCTAGAGGTATTGAGGTTGACAAAGCAAAGGTTGATTTGATTGCAAGTTTACCCTATCCTACTAATGTTAAGGAAATTCGTAGTTTTCTTGGTCATGCAGGTTTCTATAGGCTATTCATCAAGGACTTCTCGAAGATTGCACAACCACTGTCTCAACTGTTGCAAAAGGACATGCCTTTCAACTTTGAAGCAAATTGCAAGATAGCATTTGACAAATTGAAAGAGCTCCTCACCTCGGCACCAATCGTATAATCACCAAATTGGGAGATGCCCTTTGAAATCATGTGTGATGCAAGTAAACTTGCCATAGGAGTTGTACCTGGCCAACAAAATGGAAAGAAAAGCCATGTTATTTGCTCTGCTTCGAGGACACTAAACTCGACTCAATGCAATTATTCAACAATAGAAAAATATCTTTTAGCTATTGTGTTTGCCTTGGACAAATTTAGATCATATTTGTTAGGATCTAAAGTGACTATTCTCTCAGATCATGCAGCTCTTAAGTACTTATTATCAAAGAAGGAATCCAAACCGAGGCTTATACGTTGGATTTTGCTATTACAAGAGTTTGATTTGGAAATCAAGGACAAAAAAGGAGCTGACAATTCAGTGGCAGACCATTTGAGCAGAATTATGAATGAGGAAGATATGCTGCCAATTGCTGAGACATTCCCTGATGAGCAACTATTGCATTTACAAGGTAAGGAACCATGGTATGCTGACATTGTTAATTTTTTGGTTACAGGAATCTTACCTAATGAATTAAATAAAGCAAAGAAGAACAAAATAAAGAATGACTCTAAGTATTACATATGGGATGAACCATATCTTTAGAAATTAGGTTCAGATCAAGTTATCCGAAGATGTGTACCACATGATGAAATTTATTCTATTCTTACTTATTGTCATAATTATGCATGTGGTGGACATTTTGGACCCAAAAGAACAGCTAAAAAATTTTTAGACAGTGGGTTTTATTGGGAAACTCTTTTTAAAGATGCCTACGAATTTTGTAAGAGTTGTGAAAAATGTCAAATGATGGGTAGCCTATCCTGTAGGAATGAAATGCCACAAAATCCTATATTACATTGTGAAATTTTTGACGTATGGGGCATGGATTTTATGGGACCTTTCCCTAGTTCTTTTGGTTTTGTTTATATTCTACTTGATGTGGATTATGTGTCAAAATGGGTAGAAGCAAAAGCTACTTATACTAACGATTCTAAAGTTGTTGTAGGATTTATCAAGTATAATATTTTTAGTAGGTTTGGAATTCCGAGAGCAATAATATGTGATCAAGGTACCCATTTTTGCAACCGAACTGTGGAAGCATTGATGTGAAAATATGGAGTCCACCACCGAGTAGCTACAACTTATCATCCACAAACCAATGGACAAGCAGAAGTTTCAAATCGGAAAATTAAGAATATCCTTGAGAATACAGTGAGCCCCAACCGAAAAGATTGGAGTCTACGTTTGGAAGATACATTGAGGGCATACCAAACAACATACAAAACTCCAATTGGAATGTCACCATATAGGTTGGTATTCGGTAAGTTGTGTCATTTACCTGTTGCCATTCAGCATCGTGCTTATTGGGCAGTGAAGCAATGTAACTTGGATGCTAAAGAAGATGGAATAGAAAGAAAGTTACAACTGCAGGAGTTGGAGGAGATTCGGTTGGAAGCTTATGATAATGCATTGTTGTACAAGGAAAGAACAAAGTACCTTCATGATAAGTTGTTGCTCCAGGTTGAAATTCATGCCAGGTAAGTTAAGATCTAGATGGATTGGACCATTTGCTGTAGTGAATATTTTTCCAAATGGAGTTATTGAAATTCAGAGTTTGGAAACTAACAAGATTTTTAAGGTGAATGGTCATAGACTTAAGCCTTATATTGATGATTTTGATGGCACTAATGTGAAGGAGATGCAATTGGTCAGTCCAATTTACCAAGATTAATGCTGCAGTAGGTCTTTGTCTAGTCAAAGACAATAAAGAAAGGCACTTTTGGGAGGCAACCCAACTGTGGTGGTGCACCATAATGAATAAAGATTTCTTTTCCGTTGGATTCCTTTTATTGTTTTCTCTCTTTATATTTAATAAGATTTTAATTTGTTTTTCCTCAACCATTCTATCAGATAGGTTCTTGATCCAGTTCCCACTTCGGTCAAATATGCAAAGAGATGCTTCACCGAATGTTAGTAATACAAAAGAGTAATGAGGGCAGTTTTCTCCTTTCCCTTCTTGGTGAATTTACTTACATACATTAAGGTCAATGTCCATGTTTAGTGTGTGTGTGTGGGGGGGGGGTTGCATTCCTTGAAATCTTTGTCTCCAACATTTTTGGAAAAAAAATACAGAAGAAGATTTTTTTTCTCTTTTTAATGTTAATGTCATGAATGACTTTTCAGTTGAACTTAAGAAAAATCATAACATGATTGAATGATGAACTTGCTTCTTAAAGGTTGTTTAGTTAAGCGATATTATTTAGAATAAAAGTAACTAAATGTGATAGACTCTAGCCTGTGAGATTTTGAGCCTAATGATCGAAACATCCATATCGGTCTCTATTTTCCTTTCATGTGTGATGTTCTTCCATTTGTTTTGTCTCTCTAGAACTTGCCATGATTCTTTCGAGACCACATTGATACATGCATGCATAAACATGATTAAGGCATTCTTTGTTATATGCCACATAAAGCCTATCAACCCACCTTTGAATTAATATTCTCATTGCGAACCCTTTTGAGCTGATGACCCTTTTTCCTTGATAACCTACATTACAAGCCTTACCATTTATCTCACCCAAGCCATAGGGACCAATGGACTATAATTCATATTATAGGAGCATGAGACGACCTCGAAAGTTGGGAGAGTTTTGAAAGGTGATGTGTTATGGTACGGAAATGCCATAGATTGTTACTCTAAAGTACTTTCAGTATATTACTGAAAAGATTAGTTATATTGATTGCTTCATCCCTGATGACATATCGATATATAGAGAAAAGGTATGAAGAAAATATGGAAATTATAAGAATCCATGACAAAAAGCTAAATTGTCTGCTTGATAGCAACTATTTGTTCTTATCATTGATTCCTCAAAAAATTCTAATAAGAGGTTAGCGATCGTCCCTTAAGTTGATTGCATATGCTTTTATGACTGATAAATTATCCAATAACAAAGGATAAAGTGGGTTTAATATCTTTAAGTTTAAAGAAGGGATGGATGGAGTATTTGAGGTTTTGTGTTCAAATTCAGGGTACTTTACTCCATTGTTCTCAATGGCTTTTAAGCTACTTTACCAAATAAATTTCCTACCTTAAACCGATCCCTTTTACAACCCTTCTGAAGACCTTATGATTTATGTAATGCATGTAATCTAGGTGGTGTAGAGTGAGATGATTTCAAGCTTATGGTAGATCACTTACATTGGAAGAAATTTGAGAGAAACACTAACCTTTCAAACACGTGAGAATAGAGTGATTATTTCTATGAGGTCTATGCATTCAGTTATTCTATTTTCAAATGAAAAATGCTTGCTAAGCATTTTCTTTAAGTTGTGTAGACTGTTGTTCATAAAACATTATGGTAATTTAAGAGTTTGATTGTTCTTAGTTGATGGCATTGCATTTTCTTTCAAAAAAGTAGATTTGAATCTTGCCCGAGGACGTGCAAAAGCTAAGTGTGGGGGAATCTGACAAGTGCAAAATATACATCTATTTATATTCCTTTTACATTTTGCTTTTTAACATCTTTCAAGCTTATTTCAACATATTGAAAGTTATTTTATGGGTTTGACATGTTTAAGAGACTTTGTGGATTACTTGCTATAAAATACAAAATTTTACACTTTATATTTTGGACCTTTGTTGCATGTTTCAGGTTTTAATTCCTAAAGAGGAGTTTCAAAATTGGAATTATAGCTATCAAGCTTGCTGGAAAAGTATTGTGGTAGAAATTCAATGCACATTTGGGCATCCAATTGGAACAACAGCGTCAGCCTTGACTCTCTTTGTGCACCAACACTGAACTGGATATATATGGATCATAAGATGTCGAAATCAAGTGATTCAAAATCCCAAATTCATCTAAACATTTAGGGATACAACTTTCATGAAGGGACCAAAGTCAGGAAAAATCATCTGCAGCACTAAAATCCTGGTGCAAGCTGGATGACGGGATATGCTTCCTAATCTGTCAAAGATTAGAGAGATTTTCTCTACAACACTTATCTCCTATTTTTTAGCTTGAGTAACAACATTAGGGTTAGGACTCTTCCAGAATAAAAGGGAAGATACATGCAAGCAAGGGACTCTTCACTCTTTCTCCATCATTTTTTTAGATTCGACAGCAAACAAAAAGGCATGAGCAGCTGATTCACTTTCTTGGTTCAAAGGGGATAGCATCCATCTTCATTATTGGTTGTGAGAAGTAGCATTTCCATTGTAATCCTTACACTTTCAAGTATTTATCTTTGTCCAGAATTTAAGCTATTGATTTCGGATTCATGCTTATGGAATTGGTTTGATATGGTTTATGTGCTTTCTATGTTTCTTTCAATCCGTAATTGTTGTGGGGTACAAGAATAAGAAGCAAGTAAATTAATTTGATTGTCTTATCTATCACATTAATTTATTTAGGATGAATAAGATGAGTAGATGTTCAAGCTTTTGAATGTTAGCTAGGAATAAATTGTGTAGATCTTGATCTTAAAGCTACCATTGAGTGAAGAAAGATTGCTTTTCAATACTTAATTCTCTTGACAATAAGGAACTAATTAGAAGTTTATTCGGATTCATTTAACATGCCTCTAGGTTTCCCTTAGCTTTAATGGAAGCCTAATTTATTTGCTTGATGTGAAAGGATATTAATTTAACTTCTATGATTAACCGATTTGTAAGAATGGAGGAATCACCCTTTTGAACCGAGTTGTCAACATCTTGATTAACTTTCGTTAAGATTTAACACTTTTATTTATTTAATTCTTGTTGATTCAAACCACCCCCTTCTTTTGAATTTGGTATTTGTAGGAAAATAAATCAATTTCCCTTGGGTTGACGTGGTCTCTACAACCATACTACTAAAATTATCATTTCGGTGATAGTAAAATCAGAATTAATTTGTTGTGGTTTTTACAACTGTCAAATTTGGCGCCGTTGCTGGGGAAGTTTTTATTTTTCTTTAATATCAAACTAATTTATGCCAAGATCTTCTCATACACTAAAAAAAGGAAATTAAGGTTTTTTGTATTAGAAAAAACCTAGTTATTTTTAGTAAAAACTTTTAGTTATCATGACTATGAAATTATTATTTTTATTAAAAAAATGTGATAGTTAAGACTTATGTTTTTCATCCAATATGACTCATAAAAACATAATGCTTAGGGACATGTTTGGAATCCTCTAAATTGAACTCACTTTGAGATTTTATTGAAATTTCATGTCTAGAACTGTCTTGAGTGTCACAAAATAAGTTCTAAATGGAATTCAATATCTAAAAATAGTATAAAAGTAAATCAAAGGTTAACCCTTATTATTTATTACACTAAAAAAGAGAAATTAAGTCTTAAAACTAGTTACTCTAAGAAACTCATTTACCTATTTTTTAAAAACATTTGAAGGAATAAGATGAAGGTAATATAGGAAACCAAACTAATTGAATTCTTTTTATTCCAAATATTTGAATTCAACTTATTTATCAATTGAATTCAAATTGAAAATTATAAATTAAATTAAATTATAGTGGAGAATTGGTCCAAACAATAATGTCTTGTCGATCAAAATGAGTTTTACTAATTTATATTTAAATTCATGGATATTCGATGCCAAAACAAGCTTAAATAACATAACAAGTTGGTAGTGTGGAAATACTCCTCTTCTCTTCACTTGATTGTTATAAAATCTCTAGGTAAAAGAAAACAAGGTGAATTAGGTAACAATTGTTGTTATTTTACAATTTAATCTTACATACCTAACTTTACTTCAAGCAATAACACCAACACAAATACATACATAAATTAGTTTTTTAGGAAGATAAAATAGAATAAGTTATAAAGACTAATATCTTGATTTGGATAGTAGTTCAACCTAATCATCTTGTTCATTCCTTGAAATGGAGGCTTGAGGATTTTGTATTCACTTGCTTGATCTTTTCTTAAGAGTAAGACTTCACATTTTTATATTGAATATCATAGCTTTTATATTCATGATCTTTTTTCGACTCGATATCTAAATCCTTTCATTTTTACTTTGTAGATTAATACAAACTTTAGATATAGTTTCAAGTGTTTTAAGTATCATTTTCACAAGTAATGCTCTCAAAAAGATTTTTAAGAACAATAGCTTTCTAATAGAATAGATATACAAGTTTAAATGTAAACTTTCTAATAGCTTAATCTGGATTTGAAATACCATAATGATTTTATAAATGAAGAAACATGATTAAGAATTAAAGAATGATAAACTCATATTTTAACTCTAATGGGTTGGTTGTTCAAAATAAATTAAAATATACACATTTAAAAAAAAGATGTGAAAAAGGGAGATGTCTTAGTTTTTGGAAAACTATTATGTTGGTATACCAATATAAGTATAAAAAACACAAAAAAAATAATCAAAAGTGACCATTTAACTTATTGGAACTCAAGTAATTATCAACTAACTAGTAGACACAATCTCCCACTTATCAATATATGTATATAAGAAGGTCAAACTTTTTGATAAGAATATTTTTCATATTAGAATGGATTTTTTTACTATGTCTCATCCATCTCTCTTTTTTCCATGTTAATTGGTGTAAAACACTGAATTATAGGATAAAAAAACTTACTTATGTAATTAGAAAAGTGAAAAACCAAGTAAATAAATAAACACACCAAAAGTAGGGATCTTAATAACTTATATTATTGTATCAAGAAAAAGTTATTGTTGTTTGCTTCTACATCTAAATATACTATCAACATACTTGAATGTCCTATTTAAATAGTAAAAGTTAGATATACTTGTAATATACAATCTTAATACAAGATTTTCTTTATTATGCCTAAGCTTATTTGTCATTAAGACTTGTTTTCCATGATTAACAATCATTTTTTTGTATCTTCAAATCAATTTATTATTTTATTTTATAAAATATTTTTGATCTTGAATCTCCAAAACTTTTATTCAACACTTTTAACTTGTGTTTGCATTTTTGTTTTCAAGTCTATCTTTTTATATATGAGATAAAATATGTTCCTTTCATGTTCAATCCAACAATTGTCCTTATTTAATGTACCTATAAAACTTATAACTCTCAAGTACTAATTATTCATATTAAATATTTTATTATCATTAAAATCACAACCATAAAAGTTATAAACCCTTGGAGTTATATGTGTTGATCAAAGTGAAGTTAGTAAAAGAGGTCTATTAACTTGGGAATATTTAGGTTTTTTTGTCACCATATACTTTTGATTTAATCCTTTGTTTATTTTTTTATGGGGCTAAATCAAGCAAACTACCTTGTAAAATGAATTCATCTTTGTTATTAAATATCTCGTAGTCATTCAAAACAAAAGGTATATTATTGAGTGAAAAGTATTTCTAATGATAGTTTTCAATTAAATGTTGTGGCAAAATATAGCCTATAGATAAGGACATTTAAGCATGTCTCTTTTTTATTAATAATTTTTTCCTCTTCTTTGTAAGTCTTATATTTTAGCCTTTATGCTCTCTTATAAAGTTTTTCCATGTCTAGTCATGCTTTCATTCATCATGCTTCTTATCTTTTGCTTTTTATTATTATTAAATACTTTAGCTTTTCTCATGGATTTTCCATATTTGCTAGTCTTTTGGATATTCAAAAGATTATAATGCCCTCCTAGAAGACGAGGACCTCAAAAAGATATTTTGATTTGCTCACTAACTTGGTTAGAAAAATCAATAGTGGTAAACCAATTTATAAGAAGGATCTTCTTCCTATTCAGGGAATCCGTTTTCGTGCATGTAGCTAAATGGCATGTTGAAAGCCGAACTAAACCTAGTCTTTCACTATGGCTGATTGCCTAGTAGCACGACGCTTGTATTGCTCTCCCACAACCCCTTTTTTGTGGTAAGGAATAATTTGGTTGGGTTTGATGTTTATTAGTTTGAGAAGGAATGTTTACAATCCTTCTTCCATAATAAGTTTGATATTATGCATGTTTTGAATGGAAGTCCTTAACTATTCAAAAATTAGTTATAGATTGTGCATCATTAAGAGCATTAAAGTCCCTTTTTTAATACAACTTTTCTAAAACCCCATTCTAGATTCAATTATATGGTTTGTTAGCTCTTTATTGCACCAAAGAGGTAGATGATAAAATTGGTGAGAGTAGGATACTCAAATGTCTTGTTGGAAAGAGTGCAATGCTAGGAATAATAGTTGTTGTGCCCCATATTATGAGGGTCAATCTATATCTTATAATAGTACTTTGAATATTGTTTAAACCTTCATATATAATTTGAAATCATAAGCTCACTTTTACATAGATATTTATATAACTTATAATATTGCATTGTGTTTTCTTAACACTAAAAGAGTTATGAAGTGAATCATTAATAAAAAAAAATCTTCAAAGGCTAATAATTTTAAACATATAGATATAACATTAGGTTTACATCTACACTTAATTTTTTTGAAATGAGGATAAAAACTTCACCAATGTATCAAATAAGATTAATTAGCCATTATATGTATTAATAAATGTAAAACAAAAGTTGGTGTGACTTGTTCAACCTAATAAACCAAAAGCAATTTGGTTGTCCTATTTAGATAGCAATCTAATTAAAATAAAATTTAATGATGACATCACTGTAACCCACACTTAACCTTAACTCAAAAGTGAAACAACAGATTATCAAAGGGCTAAATTGCAAGACAATTCAAGGATGAAAAGATAACAACATTTTATTGACTTGTATTAACCTACAAAATCAACAATTTAGGTAATGGACATGATCACAATAAATTAACCTAGTTGGATAAACTTTCCAAGATTAATCTTCCAAACTCATAACCTGTAAAATCTTAGACCTAGATTCAATCAAAAAGTTCAATTCCCTATATATTTAGTATTGGGGATGAAATTGTAAGAAAATTATAAATTAAAAAAATATCCATAGAAAAAATAATGATGTTCAAATCACATAAAACATTTGAAAGAGGGAGAATTTTTTTTTAAAAAATGAATTCTAAAATCTATTTAAAACATAACAAATATCAAATAAAATAATAGAGGACCAAATATGATAGATAAGAAATTGAAGGATGCTAAAAATGAAAAATCTATAAATGTTAAAGGATGAAAGTGAAAAAATATCTTTCTAAAAAAATTGCAACATGTATGAATATCTTAAAGTTAATCTTTCAAACTTGCAATCCATGAAATCCTACATGTGGATTCAATTAAGAAGCTCAATACCTAACTAATTCTCAAAAAGGAATTGCAAAAAAAGGGATCAAAAAATCACATAAAAAAATTAGAGGATAATTTGCAAAAAAACATCAATTCTAAAAATTTTCCAGAACAAAATAAACAACAAAGAAAATAATAAGGACCAAATTTTAGAGATAAAAACTAAAGAAGGATGAAATTGAGAAAAATCCCAAATCTATAAACTTTTTTTAATAAAAAAAATGGATATGATATGAAAAATAAATAAATTGAAGGGTTAGTTTGAAAAAGGTTGAGATAAAAAATAATGAATAAAAAAGAACGGCAACTAGTGCCAATATGTCACATGTGTCGTTGTGAAAGGAAAGAGTTGCCAATATAAATCCAATGACACCAAAAAAAAATCACTATTAACTGTTAGAAACCTCCACAAGATTTGCTAAATGTCGCGAAGTGCCCAACACATATGCTATGCATGAGTGAACCACTTTTTTTTTTAATATATTTAGTAAGAGATGAAAGTCAACATAAATATAACAAAAAAAAAAGTGAAGAGAAAAATAACTCATGGGTGACAGTTTATCATTGTTTTTTTAAGGGTACTATTGTCATTTAACTATGCCAATAAGAAGAAAAAATATGAAATGACCTTGGATGACAATTTTCCTTTTCTTTTCAAGGGTAATTCATTAATGTTATTGTGTTAAAAAATTGAAAAGACTAAGTTGTCTCCAATCAATTTCATGATGAATAAAAGACCATGTGAAATGACCTAATTAGCCTTAATAGCAATTTATTGATTTTTTTAAATGAAAAAAAGTAATGATATTGTCATGATAAATAGTAAATTAAGTCTATGCTCATAATGTTTTTGCATTTCATTTAATTTCTTTTTTTATTTTCATAAACTATATAGGAAATCAATATAGTTCTCTTTGCAACTAAGAAAAGAATGGTTAGAGATCATATAATATAAGTATAACCGTCTACATCCCATTGCAAGTGCAAGGTGGTTCAATTTTGATCTTTTAATTGTTTTGACTAGATATGAGACTAACATTGATTTTCTATTGTATGAGATGTGAATTATAAGAACATATAAAACACATGGTGTTTTTAGTATTTAGTATAGCCACTCCATTGTTCATCCTCTCACATTTCACTATAGATAGATTATAGTAATGATTTATTATCTTCAATTCATTTTGATTATCACATTTTTCTCTTGCACAATTGAGCCATTTTCATTATAGATTATAGTAATGATTTCTTATCTTCATTTTGATTATCAATTTTTTTTGCACAATTGAGCCATTTTGAACCTGGATTAAAGCCAAATTATGTGCATGTTTATTTTATGTGAGGGTTGAATTAAAAGAAAATAGACTGAAGTGATAAAAACAGGTAAAATAGATGACATGTCTACAATTTGTTTAAAAAGTTTATTTTAATACTTTTTTTTAAAAACTATTAGGTAACCAGTCCCTATAATTGAAAAAAATTGGTACTAAACTTTATTTTCCTCATTTGTAGTCCTTTTCAATTAGTGAAGGATAAAGATGGGTCGTTGTACTCTGCCTGAAGATAAAAAGTTATTGAAAAATATTTAGACTAAAAAAAACATCAATTGTTGTGTCAAATGGTTCGAAATGATAAGAGGGGATGTGATTAATTTTTTTCATCTTAAAATCAAATAAAACAAAATAAATATGAGCATAGAAAGGTTTTTGTTTTCAGGTTGCCGACTGTTTTTTTAGGCCATGGATTGGTTGAATAAGACTTGTAGATTGTTTTCTAGATATTTTGAATTGAAAATGATTTTTTGAGTAATAATGTTACGGGATTCCAGAATTAACACAGTTTATTGTCAATCTCAGTAGATAATGCGTTTTTCGCTATCATTAAAATTTGAAAAAGAATAAAGACCCCGCTCTGATTTGATGAGTAAGATTAGACATAATTCTTCTGTATGATGTCAATGAACATTTTTGTCTCATCTAATTTTATTTTTCCTAGCCAATATTAAGTATTTTTTTTGTGATTGTGATTTAGAAATCTATAAAAACCAAGGTTATCAATTTCGTTTCGTTTTGGTCGAAATGACCAAAACATTTCGTACCACTAAAAAACAAGACAAAATGAGGTCAATTTCATCTCTGTTTAAATTTTGATATGTTTCGGAAATTTTAGCCAAATACTGGCCAAAACATACCAATATTTCGTTATCTGTGCCGTTTCAGCTATATAAATAAAATTATTTGACTTTTCAAACCTTAAGTCAGCCCATATCCAAGTTCAATGGATATCACCGACCTTAAGTCCTTCATTCACCTCCAGATGTTTATATTTATACACAAAAGTTTTTGCCTTCTCAATTATTTATCTGATGTGGGATTAATTGAGTAAGACAAAGTTTAAGCCTTGTCTCGGCTAATTGACACTAGATGAAAACCGAAGAGTATTTAAAACGAACAAACCTTGGCATAAAGGCTATTTGTCCGATGTGAGACAAATTGCATTGTCACACATCGGACAAATCAATTTGTCCAGCATTTCTACCGGACAAATTGTGTGTGTGTGTGTGTGTGTGTGTGTGTATTATAAAAAAATAAAATTATTGTGGTGATTTTATAAAAAAATAAAAATTATATTTAAATTTTTTAATTTTTAATTTTTAATTTTTTTCATATATATAATTAATTAATTATATATAAACAGTACAACCTTGAAACGGCACACCGAAATGTGCCGAAACTGAAACGTTCTGTACCAATAGAAAAAACAAAACATTAACCAAAACAGTATTGACAACTTATAAAAACTGATGTGAAAAAAAAAAAAAAAGCCTGCGTGTGTAGACTAAGGGAAAGAACAGTAGTCTGCGTGTTTATGACTGAGTTATGTTATCATGATCTCTTGATCTCAGCTACTAGGCCTGAAAATGATGCACTTTACTTGACCAGGCAATATTACTTTTGCCCCAAATTAAATGAAATTTAATGTTCACCTGTTTGAGAGAGAGATGCAACTTTTCAAGGCAAATTCAAGCTCCATTCCCAATTATAATAATAATAAAAAAGTTATCATTACTGATTTTCCTTAGTCCAGAACTCCCCATGTGAGTTGGTGAATGCATTTAAGACAGTGAGCATGGACAAATATCATTTAGCTTTTCTCTGTAGTATATATAAAACAGTCCAGGGCGTTTTCATTAAAATGAGATTCAGTGGAGCCTAGGTTTTCTAGGCTCAGGGTTAACATTTTGTAAATCCAAAAACAAAAAAATGTCTAGTGATGAGTTTGGGTGGACTGACCCACAAGCGCATGTCCAGCTGAGGAAATTGGTTCCGTGCCTGTTCGTTCTCCAGTTGCCATGCGTGCACTTCCATTCTCAGTAGCTTCCACGTCAATATCTGCATCAGTGAGATCCCCGGCATTCCCAGGTTGCACAGGCCACAGCGGACCCTGCATTCTCAACTGATAGCTGTGGCTGGGAGGTTAGTTGTTATGGTGGCAGGAGATCTTTCTAAATCAGCACGGAGATTAGATAACGCACTGAGATCAAGATTAGGGAAGACCGAGCAACGACACCGTGGACATTTCACATTCAGTCGAAGCCACTCGTCAATACACTCAACATGGAAATTATGTGCACAAGGCAGGCCACGAACCTGCAATATTTACTAGTAAGGAACTTTGGTAATTCAATAGTGTTTTTATTTTCTTCAAGACAGATGGCCATTGTGATTTGTCAACTCTAACATGTAACAAACGCAATAAAGTTTAACTACCACCACTGACCCTCTATTACTATGGAAAAAAAGAGATAATTTTCTTCATGATTATCTAGGTGGTCTCATATGCAGCCAAACATCTTGTGAATTAATTGCTTTGAACTTAAATAGTTGAAATATATTCATTGGGATTGAAGCACATAATTTTCTCCTTCTGGAGTAGTAAAAAAACTACTGTATACCTAAAATTCTATCAGAAAAAGCAAGTAAAAACAGCTTTTTATGCATGGAAGGGCTAGTTCCAATTATTTCAGCAGTGAAATGGACCTTCTCTAGGACATACTGAGGCAATTTGAAAGTGAGTGATCAATATATTTACCTCATTCCCTACATGGAACTCTTCGAGGCAGATAAGACATTCACTGCAATCAATTGGAACAGCCTTGAGCCTGAACTTTGGAAGTTCTTGAATGAGCGCCTCCACTGCTTCTCTCTATGAAGAGACAACAGAATCACAAAGAGATTATAAACTAACTAGAAGCTATACAAATTTAGAAAATTGATACAAGACCAGATTTCTTCAAAAAGATTACTGTGAGTTACTGGAATGGTCTCTGATCATATGACCCTTAAGTCCAATAATAAAATGCAATGACCTAGACATCCTCCAGAATATGTGGAGAGCAAACAGACACATAAGAAAGTTATAATAACATTTCTTGGAATAACAGCCACATTTCCCTTTGGGTGCTCTTCTCTATTAAGGCTAATCCATGCTGAGATATAATAATTTGGACTACTTTCCATGGCCAATTAAAAGAAAAACCTACCACATGTACTTGAAACCTGCTGTACTGTATTTTCAGGTTATAAAAAACAGGAATGTGCATGATGTTGTCCCGATCAAATTGGAAAAAAAGGCAATTATAATTCATAGCTCTCAATATTGACTGGCACTTACCTGAGTGGGAGTCAAATAGAGTCCAGGTTGGTATGCAGCAGCATCTTGGCCCATTCCTCTCATTTCTTGACCTGCAGCTTCAAATGCCCAATCAGGCACCCGGATCAAATCAACCAAAACCTGATGCATAAGTAGGATGATTAAAAGAAACCATGACAGTAGTAGTAATAAACTTTAATACTTAAGGTGCATGAACCATCACCCCATATTCTGAAATAGGAATGCCCTGCTGAGCACGTAAGTGGTGTGCTTGTCTTCGTACCCGCCACTAGAAAAGAATATTAAAATTGTCATGGATAAGAAGGGGCAAGTTAAAATAAGAAAACATCAATGAACAAAATGTTTTGGTTACTTAGGATAAACAATAACATATAAAATTAAGGAGAGAAATAGATGCACAAGGAACTATGATAACCTTTCCAACTGAGATGCAAGCGATACCAATCAGTCCACAGTAGCTGAAAAGCAACCATATAAGAAAACCCCATTTTTGACCTTGTTCTGGTAACTGCAAGAAATTAAATACATCACTTCCTGAATTAAGATTGTCTCAGGATGACAATTCTTCCAATTAAGGAATATAAAAAAAGAACTTACGCAATCTCTTGCCCTAGTGAACCAGAGTGTGCCAATTATAGTCCAAGCCCAAAGAAATGGATATAGCAATAAAGAGAGAATTGAAAGAACGACAATTCTTCCACAAAAACGGGCATATCTCTGCTGCCACCCAAAATCCCTGAAGGAAGCACGGCAGATGAAGACGAGCTTATTAGGCAAAGATTAAGCTTACAAATTGCCTTTTCAAACTTTCAGTAACAAAAACATGTAAAAAAACTGATGCAAAAAATTTCGACTATATGAAAGGGAAAAAACAAACTCTGAACAGCAAATGCCTACATTATTAAGAGAATCCACTCACATGATAACATGATTATACCAAAAGAAAGAAAACAAATCTGTGGCTACTTGATTGCATGTAATATTCAAAAAACTGCTAAAAAGAGTCCTTTTTCAAGAGCACAGATTATATGGGAGTTAAATCCAATATCTTTATCCCAGCAGATTTCTTTCTCGAAAAATCTCCAGAATCTTTAAAAAGAAACTAGAATACTTGTACATAATGCAGAATCGAAAGTAGAAGAGCCCATTATTTAAAAAAAAAAATGATGCCATGGTGTACAAGATAACAGGCCTTACAATCCCATTCCAGCAGCAAGTCCATTATCTATAAACATCAACAAGCGAAACACAAAAACGGTAGTGTAATCAACCTGACCAACAAACATTAGAAATGAGATATAAGAGAAACTGTTATGTTCATATAATTTGTTGGAACTAGAATAAAGATAGAGCAGGGAGAGAGAGAGCTACCATTATCCATATGTGCAAAGGGTATGTACAAATATGATAACGCTTCCAATTGATGGCAACAATGATTCTACGAGTGACATTGTTAAAGAAAGAACAAACAACGTAACCAGCACTCTCATTTCCAATAAGATTACAAAAAAAAACTCAATTCATGATCTAACTTCCTAGGAAAGTTCAAAAATATGCACAAACAAGTTCTCTTAAAAATCAAAAAAAAGGGAATTGTTAAGATATAAAACCAAGAAAAGATAGCAAAAGATTCATGTTAAATTAATCACCAAAAGAAAGCTGCAAGCAAGAAGATTAAGAACTTCAAGTGTAGGCAATACCATAGAAAAGACTCAAACTTTCTTGAGAATTAAAGAAAGAAAATTAAAACCCTTAATTAAGATTAAAGAAAGCCAAAACTCTAAAAAAGTAAACATAACAACAAGGATACGCACTTGTTGCTAGCATTGACAAGAAGAAGCCATCGTACCTGCAAAACCCAATATTTTTCAAGCGAGAAAAAATTAAATCACTTGAAACAAAAGGGCACCAATACACACGCACACACGCAAGAAATTAAAATGAAGATAAGTTGAATGAAAGATTAATGAGGACAAACCACTTGAAATCGACGCCTCTCATAGCCATAACTAAGAGGAAAACTCCAAAAAGAAGAGGTTATTAGAAGAAAGAGGGATTGTGAGTGAGTATCTGTGTGGGTCAGGAACTAAAAATGAATCAGAATCTTTCATCTAATACCTTAGGTTTTATTTAAATGCAGTAATTGCAACTGAAACTGGTTTAACAGGAGAGAAAGAGAGTTTATTGAAAACACAAGAGAGAGAGAGGCGGTAGTAGTCTAGACTCTAGATTGCAGGAGAGGAGATTGTCGGTATGATTTTGGGTCCAGTTAATTGACGGCGTTAAGTGGGGTGGTGTTTATTTTTATTTTCTTTTTTTCTTTTCAAATGAGGTAAGGGACAGGAAGCAGTTTTGGGATTTTCGTTTTTTTTATATTTGTTTTTGATGATTGTAGGGCGGCTGAGGGTGGTTTGTGAGGAAGCAAGTGGATGCCACGTAGGTTTGGGTTGATGACGCTTTCAAATTAGGTTCGGTCCCTTCCATCATGTTTTGTAAGCTCTCAATTAAATTAAATTTAGATCTAGGTTTAAGACAATTTCGAGTTCAACACAATGTTGTAAAATCCGTTCCGGGTACCGTTCCGGTTTTTTGTTTGGAACGGAATGTTCCGGTTTCGGTGCATTCCGGCGTTCCGTTCCGGTTTTGTACTGTTCATATTTATTTAATTATATATATGAAAAAAATAAAATATTAATTTAACAAGTATAATTTAAATTCAAGATAAATGAAATTTAAATTATACAATACAAACATAATCTCAGAATTAGAAACATCTTTGAAATTTCAAAATATTATGAAAAAATCATCTGGGATATAATCGGGATTTCTTATCCGAAATAGAATTTGACATTAATGTGCTTTAGATTAAAATTAAAACAGTATTATTTTGATATATTATTGTTGAATAAAAATTAATTTCCAAAACCGCCATGGTCACACTTTTAAATACACTTTAAATTAAACTTGTGTAGATTTTTTTTTTATATTTTGCGGTGACATTAATTTTTGCTGGTTTTGTAAAAATGAATGTTAAATAGAACATTCAAAATTGGAATAATAATTTATATAAAATTATTTTATTAGACTTTTCCATATAATATAATTTAATTTAATGTTCTATGATATATATATATATATATATATATATATATATATATATATATATATATATATATATATATCTTCTCTCTCTCTTTTTATTAATTTTTTGGATATATATATTTAATTTTCCTCCTCTCTCTCACAGCCCTGCTTCCTCCTTTTCTCTCAGCTCTCTTCCACTTTCTCTAGTCCAAAACACCGCCGCTGGATGAGGATCTTAGTTTCCTTGAAGAAGAAACCGACGTCGTTCCTCACGACCACGGAAATGGCCACAACCACTACCCCGATCCGGACCAATTCGACGAAGAACTCGACAATGACGATGACATCGAAAACTACAAGGAGCTGGAGCAAGGGCGAGAGAAGGAGAAAAGTTTGAGGAAAAGTTGGAGGTGTTGGTTGCAGAGGAGTAGAGATGGGAGGTTGCAGACGAGAGGATGATTGAAGACGAGAGGATGAGAGTTGCAGATTTTCAACGGTAAAAAAATTGATTTGTGATGCAGATGAATCGTGGTTTTGATGCAGATGAATCGTGGATAAAAAAGCACCTAATTGAAGAAGATCATGCTTCTCTTCCTTTTCCTTTCCATCCTCTCCTTTTCTTCCTCTTCCCTTTCTCTAAACCAAGAAGGGTTTTATCTCCAGCAAACAAAGCTCTCTCTCTCAGACCCAGACTCAGCTCTCTCCGGAACGGAACGCCCGGTACGGAACCGAGGCGTTCCGGCCGGAATTCGGCCGGATTTTCCGGAACTGGCCGGGATTTTGACCGGGACAAAAACGTCGTCGTTTTGTCCCAGATTTTGCATTGGGACGGGCCGTTCCGGCCGGAACGGAACGGGATCAATAACTTTGGTTCAACAATTAAATTTTATATAGAATTTAATTTTTTTAAATAATAAAAAATAAATGGAAAACCCTTTGATTATTAATTTCAAAAATAAAATAATGTTGAAACTATTTCTTTAAAAATAATTCTTTATTAAAACCTTGAAAGAAATAAGATAAAGGTGATGAAAATAACATAGGAATAACAATGAATTTAATTATATCTCTTTTAAATATAAAAAATTAACTTATTCATCTTGTCATCATTTCCATTTACCTTATATGATTAAAAAAAAAATGATTGTAAAAAAATATTTGGTATTGCTATTAAATATGTCATAATAGCTTTACTGTAAAATCTCTTTATCCAAACCCTTGCATAATCTAAATTTAAAATTAACTCATATGGAAGTTTCCCCGGACATGACTCATTTTAGAGGGTCCAAAGACAAATTGAATGACTGATAAGAAACATGGTTTGACTTTAAAAAAATTCAAGATGATTTTTTTTTATATAGACACAATGAGATATTAGATAAACTTAGGTTTCATGGTGTAACCTGCCAATTCACGATCTAATTCGGTTTTAAGAACTTTGTTTTTTTTAAATTAGATTTTACTTAATTATATTATACTACAAATAAATGCTCGTAAAATCAAGCATAAATCAAATGCTAGGATATTTGTTTAAGATTGTGATAATCTCATAGAAAACAAACTAAAATAATTATGAAGACACTCAAAATCAATAAATATTGAAGGATGAAGTTAATAAAAAAGAACGAAAAAAAAAGGAAAAAAATTAAAAATATATATATATATATATATATATATATATATATATATATATATATATAAAGACACTTCCTTTATGAAGGACATAATTTAATATTTAATTATTAGTCTCAATTGTTTGAACATAAATTAATTAATTATTTGGTTATTAAAATTACTTGTTTAGATATGGACTTAATTAATTGTTTAATTAGTAAAGTCAATTGTTTACACTATACTTAAATTACTTGTTTAGATATTTAATTATTAAAGTTATTCTTTCAAGGAGTACAATATAAATTTTATTCTTTTGGGACAAGTTAATATAAATATTATGTCATTGGAGTATAAATATATAATTGTTATGCCTTCGAAGTAAGATGACAAGATTTGATATTCACAATAATGGTAATGATTAATGCATGATATTTAATCAACCATAACAACAAAACCATTATATGAAACTTAGTTGACCGTAATAGCATAATACGAATCAAGTTAGGTTTGAATTTCACTTTAAAATATCTATTGACTAGCTTTTGTGAGATCAAATATATCTCTCTATACATAAATCTTATGAAGATGAAAATTTATATGGAGATACTAGACGCATTAAAATATATTTTGGTGCAATTTAGGTCAATCGGAATTCAAGAACATATTATTTAAATTGGTCAAAGTTCACAATATTATTTTGAAAGATTCCTCAATAAAGTGTTTTTTCTTGATTATTTTTTACCTCACAAGTCAGAACTGTAATGAGTTAATTTTGGACAAAGAAAGGAGATTAAATAAAGTTTATTTAGTGCCTAAACTTGTGCATGATCTTGGTATATAAAGGTTTATAATGTGGCTTGCATTCATTAAAGAATCATAGTTCATATTTTGCAAGGATTCCAAGTCTTATATAAACTTGATGTGGCGATATTTAAATGGATCTTTCTCTTAGGTTTCTTTTACTTATCTTTCAAGTATTCCTAGAAAAATCAAGGATACTAAGAGGAGGCAATATAAGGAAGAAAATCTCAACAATCAAACAAACTTTCCTAGTTGGATTTTACTCTAAAAGTTTTGGTCAAAACACCACATAAGAGAGCTTGAAGAATTCAACTACATAGAGGAATTTTAGAATGAAAACTTTGTTTTTTTTATCCTTTTTTTACTTATTTTATTTTGAATAAGTATTTTTAATTTAGGTTTGTTTTGACCGATTAAGAATTGCTTAGGGGCTAATTTCATTATTGGACTTATATTAGTTGATTTCTAGTTTAAGCTCATTGACTTGAAACCTAAAAGGGTTCCATTAGAGATATTTAGAGGAAAATATACAATATTTTTAAAGATAAAATTCTTAGAAATTTTGTGATAATAAACACGAATATCTTTCTTTTGATTGTTTGTGGTTAAACATAATTTCTTTCTAGAAACAAAGATCACACATCTGATTAATTGAAGATTAACTAGATTCATGACATCATTCATATAATTCAAGTTCTTTGGTACAAGGTTACATTTGGGTCCAATTTTATTCCAATACCTTTGGTTTTTAGGTACAAGGTCACATCTAGGTTAGTTAATCTTCAATTAATCAGTTTCAACTTTGTTGGGGGTTGCTTAACTATGTAATCAAGAGATCTACATCATAACAAGATTGCTATGTGATATTTAATTTACCAAAATGATAAAATCATTATGTTAAGCTTTATTAAATGCAATGACAAGATCATTATGTGAAATTTAATTGACCACAACATCAGGATCATTATGTAAAATTAATTGACTTCAATAGCAAGCCTTTTATATAAAATGATAACCTGGCCACAACGACAAGGGTTATTATATTTTGAAGCATAAGTTATTGGTATTTATAAAATAATTATGAATGTAAATGATGTAGAATACAAACTATAATTATTGAAATGGAATAACAAAAGTATAATTAAAATAAATACAAGTCATGATTATCAAAATATTATAATGAATGAAAGGTTGACATGAAATATAAACTATGATGATTGACTTGGATTAATAACTATAGTCAATGCTAAAGCCCAAAATGTGGATGTTGTTTTGGGATTGATCAATTTCAAGATTTAATAAAAACATGAGTTATGAACATTGTTTTAGATTAAAAAAATCCTTATAAACATTGTTTTTGACTAGTAGATCCATAATAAAAATAAAGTTGGAACTCTAATTATTAAGATGGATTGATGAATCCATAACCAACTTCTAACACATAAATTATTTATAGGACTAGATTAATGAATATGATCATCTATAGCCAAAACCATGATCATCTATAGCAAATATCAAATTGATTATAATATTTATGTGTTTTACAACTATATTTATCACCTCTATTTTAACTTTGTAATCCACTTCATATAACATTTCAGGAACCAATTAATGTTTTGTATATAATTTTTATATATACTTAAGCTTAAGGAAACAAACGAGTTGTGACGTGGATTGTAATTTATATATGTATTCATAATCATCCAAGTAAAATGACATGTTAGGAGTGTATGTTTATATATAATTGTTATGTATGATATATCATTAATGCCATGGAACGAGACTTAATAAAAATAATAAATCCCTTATTTATATATTAAATACATGTTGAGAACATGATTTGTTACCTTCCAATTTTATTGATTTATGGATAACTTGTTAAACTCTCAAGATTACCATCAATCAAATGTATTTAATGCTATAAATTTGGGTCCTACTTAACTAGAATGGAAATGACATGACTTCTATTTTTAGTGCGGAAATTACACAAGTTACAAAACACCTGAAAAACACATAAAAAAGACTTGCAACCAAAGGTGTAACAATCCCTCTCTTTTAGATGGGTTTTGGAGATTTCTCGGTAGTAATAATATATATAGATTACCATTAGATTAGAGACCAGATATTTAAACAATTTATGGTTTGAAACAACACAATCTTGAGACAATTATAAGAGGCCAAAAAACATTTAATTTTTAGAATAATTTTGTATAATGTTGAAAAAATTCTAGATTTATTTAATAGAATCTTGAAGCTATTAACAAAAAAATTAAATTTATTATTTGTATATGTATTTTAAAAAATATAAAAAAAATACAAATTTCTGACATGAGGTGGGCAGAGAGCGCAGTCACTGTATAGTCCACCTGTTTACTCATAATAGATGGAGAGCGCAGTCACATGTCTTCTATCCAAATAAACATATCGATCTCTCAAACAGAAAATATTGTACATAATTTGCCCTAAGCTGAGCTGTTGCAGCTGGAATGTATCCACTGTCCCCTCAAGAATATAAAATATTGAGAGAAAATATAATCGTAGCAAGACAGGATATATTGACACTCATCAGTACCTTACTATTGTCTCAATGATGGAGTTTAATCTAGTAACTTGTTGCTACTACGTAAACAGTACATCAATATTCCAAATTCAGACAGAGAGGATGATCTCTTGATGCTGTAATATGGCACTCCATGACATCTGATTTCGACCTGCCGACACAAAAACAGAGACGTTTATTGGTAAAAACCATGCTTGTTCTTACACAACCAATGAAGTTTTCCAGAGAGTGATGAGCCTAACCTTCAGACATCAGGATCATAAGGATCTTCGCTGTTTAATCTATCTTTTGTTGAATGCCGATCATGGCCATTGCAATATTTTTCATGTTTAAGGCACTTGATCAAATGATTTGCAGTCTCAATACCTGTTTTAAATGATTTAACACAATTTCATCAGAAAGGATGAAACTTTAATCTTCATAGCAGTACATTCCGATTTCCGATTTCCAATTTCAAAGCCTCTATGTGTTAGTTTGTGTGTGTTTGCAAGAGAGAGGGAAAGAACCTGCAAAATATGCAGCATCAGCATATCCCAAGTATCTAGAATAGGTGTGCTCCCCACAAAAATAAATTCGACCAACAGGTTCCTACATTTTACAAAGCCACTAAGGTTATTGTTCTGACTTCTGTCCTTGCCCTGATCGAGCTCGGTGTGCTTTTTCACACCAAAACCATCCAGATCAAATCTCAATCATTTTTTATATTTTGTGTTTTTCTCACCTTTAGTTGCATGTGTCTTCGTTGACTATATCCAATAGGCCAATTTGAGAAGCTGCCCTTGAAGAATCTGTTGGACCACCATCTAGGAACAAGAATTTCTTCTGGTTCAGGGATGTCGTTACCAAACATTTTTTTCAGCACATCCATGATCTCCTCTTGGATTTTAATGTCCGGTTGCTGCTCTATTCTCTTTGCTTCCTCATCTGTTACTGTTACAAATAAAATGTTTGATCCTGGCAATTCAGTCTCCAAGTGCTGTAATTTCAAAAAATGATTAAGGAAGTCATAGTTCAGTGACAGGCTATACTGGTTTACAGGCAAATACTAATCTGCAAGAAGAACACTTTCTGCCAACTTAAATGTTTGAACATGCACCTGCCATATGGGGTAGTATCCTCGTTTTTCGTGGGCATAGAGGAAGAATTCTGTCTCGGGTCCAGAGGGCCAAAACTTGGAAGGGAATTTCAGGAATATCTTGGTGTACACAGCCATATCGAATTCATATATTGCCTGTGTCTTCCATTGCTGCATCAATTTTAGAGAACCTGTTTAATGAATGAAAAAGAAGGGGAGAGGAAAGGGAAGGATGAAAGAACTAACAGGTAAGTGTGGCTTGAACACAATGAGGTCACTTTGAAGTACCCCAACGCTCACAGAGACAATCACATATTTGGCCTGGTACATCGAACCATCTTCAGTTTTGACTTGAACTCCATTCTTAGAATAGTTGATCTCTCTAACCACCTGCATTGCATGAACATGGATTTGTGGACAAGGGACCATGGTTTGAGAAACAAGATAGTGATTCTGCTGTTTTAGGCAGCTTTTACAGGAAAATTATTGTAATCTTAAGAGTTTAGCACATTCTAATTTCATTTGCCAAGTCGCTGTGCATGCTAGTTATACAGACAAGTTTCCCATGGCTGTAAGGCCTGTCAATTTCTCCATCCATCATATTTGCGGTAACTGAGATGGACGGACAGGACAGTATGGCCTTATCTTACTAAAAAAACCAAAAAAAAATCATTCAAGATTCTAAACCAGTGGCACCACATGATGATACCTTGTTTAACTTGAGCCTCTGATCCCTTATTACTTCATGTTTGTGGGAGAGAAACTGCTTGGCAATGTAAATAAGTATACTCTCAAAGCCTCTGGAGTCAGCCAAGAAATATGTTTGATCCCCGAAGTCTAGAAACTCATAGCGAGGAATTGTGTTCTTCAAACTTGTCACTCTTGGAGGTTCTGCATCTTCATAATCGTTGTAGAAATAGTCTATGACCATGTCGAGAGGAGTTGTCGGCACCCTACGGACCAAGTTCCCTGTTAATTTTTCTTTCCAGCCGATCAAGGCCTGGAAACTCATTTTACTGCAAGAAGAGATTTGTATTTCCTTACTCTTTGAATAGGCGCTGCGATACCAGGATTGAAACGTCATCATGATTGTGTCCTGATGCTGATAGTCTAGCAGAAAAGCTTGTGCAGAATTGATCCCTTGTTTCAGCAACTTCTAATGCTGCACTGACTACTTGCTTGGGGTACAATCCACCCCTGTGGAGATCATCGAGAGAAACAAAACAATGATGAACTATACGCGATGGTTTTTGTTATTGTACTATGGAAGGAAATTGAAAAAGACTTCTTACTCTTGTTTGTAGATGTTTGCCGAGATATTTCCATAATCTGACAAGTAGGTCTTAAGGTTGAGTTTGCCAGCAATTTCATACAAGTGATTGGACCTAGGACCTCCACCAATAACCCAATTGGCACCCAACTCGACAGTGTGTCCTCTAAATTGAACGCTATGAATCCGACCACCAATCTTGCTGTTTGCTTCTAAAATCAATATATCTTGAATCCCAGAATCATGCAGTGTCTTTGCTGCTAAAATTCCTGAAGAGTTTGCACAATCAAGTTAAGCTTCAAATAATTGAAGAGAAAAGTATGGACATACTTGTTTCTTTCACGCAGAACCATCAAATAAAAGTACAGATCTTGATATAGTACTGAACAAACCTGACATTCCAGCTCCGATGATTATGACTGTGGGGGATGGTGATGCAGAGGTCATTGCTAATAAGAAAAGAAATGCCAGCGCAAGAACCGAGCTCAAAAGCTTCACGACCGATCTTTTGCTTTAATGGTGGCTTTTCTCTTTGTATGATAGATGAGATTTAACTTTTTGTATGTGATCATTGACTGCAATGCTAATCAAACTTTCCCTGTAACAGATAAGAAGAAGTTTAGAAACTCTGAATTTCATCATAAGCCAAATGTACCTGCCAGATAAAACCATTGATTTGCTTGCTAGAACCTGTGAAGTTTACAATTTTTGAGGTGCTATTGTTGCAAGGCTAGTCATTAAACTCGCATCTCAGGCTGACACTTGACAGTTGATGTCTGAGGAGTTAAACATCTCTGATGTTTGCCCTTCTATCTTCCCTCCAACTTCACATAAAATTCTGGTGATTACCTATACCTAATACTATCCGTGTCAAGATTTTTTGTGTTTATCCTGAAATTTAAGTCCCTGGACAGGCATCAGTAGTCACAAGATTTTGAAGAGTAAAAACTGGAAATTAACTCTCCAAATTGAACAAAATAAATAGCTCAATTCCCTTAACTCACCTTATTCTGGTCGGTATCACTGTCTGCTACAGCTTGTCGGCCAATTCAGCTAGCTATATATCTCTGAAGGACCTGTGTTAGACCACCACCTCGGTACAGCACTGAGGCCTCTGGCTTCACAACGTGGTTTACTCGCATTCCTCAGCCCTGTTCCCTTCTTCTGACTATCGCTTTATCCTTTATCCTCAGGATCTGGGAAATTTGTTCTCCAAGCTCACCAAGAGAAAAACAGTACGGATTCAGTTCTTAAGAGAAAGACAGACAGAAACATTTGTAGGTAGGTACCAGCTCAAGGAGAGCATAGATTTTGAGGCGAGGCATTAGTTTGATGGTACTGCTTTACAAGTAGATCACCTTCCTGTGCAGAGTGTTAAGGAACCATCTCATCTAAAAGTTTAAGTTGTTAGATGAGGTTCCAAAATATGATTTATATTATTCTCTAACACACATCCTCAAGTAAAAGCTTTTTGGGCTTGAAACTTGCACAGTCTCATATCATCTCATGCTTGATTTTTATCAAATAGAACGAGGATGGTGATATGCGAACTTTTGACCGTTAGGTCAATAAGGCTCTGATACTATATTAAGGAACCATCTCACCTAAAAATTTAAATAATTAGATGAAATCCTATAATATAATTTATATTATTCTCTAGTACAGAAAAAAGACAATAGTTCCAGGATCTGTATGCCATTATTTATATGGGATCCTGTTTCATGAATATCTTGGTGTATTACTGCGATCAGATACTCATACCGTTCATATGTACTTGTAATCATGTCTCAAAAACAGTATACAAGGAATCACTGGTCATGTTTCACGTGTTTATCTTAGTTTCCAAATCAAATCATTGCTGAGAACTCGTGTCTAACGTTCTAACCTGATCATTGGTAATAATTACGTACGTTTACATTGCTTTCATTCATCTAGTGATTATTCCGAGGAAAATCTACTTCCTCTCTCTCTCGTTTTTCCAAGATCTGGGAGTGATCATTGATAAAAAAAAGAATACACACACATTATGGGATGCCAATAATTATATATCAGCACCTCCTAGCCAGCTAGCTTTGGTTCCTCCCAAAAGACGCATCTCCAGACTCAGGAAGACCCTCCTCCAGGTCCATCACCATGGATTGATTTCTCTACCAACACATGTTAATGGGTCAGGTCATCATGATCAGTGTGGTCAGCATGGGGTGTATACGTGAGGTTGAAGGCTGAGTGGGCGAGCCCTGTTGGATCCTTTACAAAGCTAAAGTTAGTCCCATTGTCCAAAAGTTTGCGCCAAAGGTAGCTGTGGTGCGTGATTCAGGTTTGTCTCTGTAGGTGGCCATGGAAACTTTATAGACAATTGCAGAGGTAATAGTGAACGTACGGGCAATTCAAGGTGATGGCGGGACCTATCTTGTTGTCAATTCACCAAGAGGGATTCATCTCATCTCCCCCACCAATCCAAAAAAATAAAGGGTACTTAGCTTTGTTTGCTGGGTTAATTATGTTCGTTCCTGCCTTGGAAATATCCTGAACAATCGAATAGGAAAAAGAACATTATGATTATCATTTTATGAGGAATTATGGGTGGTAATGGTTGGGAGATAATTATAACATTTCACTTTTATAAAGTTGGCGTTTTTTTTTGCTTTTATTTCTACTATTCACTCGCTCATAAATTACTATAAATTGAAATGCTATATTTTTTAAAAAGTTTTTAATCTGGTTCTAAAGCTTGTTTTTGCACATTTAAGCCATTTATATCCAAGATTAGAATCCAATTGCATTTGTTTTTAGAGATGAGGGTTGAATTGAAAGACGAAGAAATAAAGCAGAAAACACAAGTAAAATACATGACATCTCTATAACCTATTTGAAAATATCATTTTAGCCCCTCATGTTCTTAAGCTATTAGGTAATCAGTCTCTCTAACTTAAAAAAAAATAGATTCTATTACCAAACTCTATTTTTCTTTTTTTTTCAATCTTTTTTTTTTGGTGGAGAAGAATGAAGGGGTTATTGAACTTGGCTTAGAGAGAGAAAGTTATCATTGATGAAGATTCTGACTACCAAAATAGTGTACTCTTGTGTCAAATGATTTCATATGGTAAGGGAAGTTAGGGTTAAGGTTTTTTTTTACCTTGAAAACATCTAAAAAACAGATTTGAGCTTTGGATTTTTTTTTAAGTTGGTTTTACACATTTTGGAGGTTTTGAATTGGTTTAACAGGGTTTCTAATGTGTTTTGGGTAAAAGATTGATGAAAATGAGTTTTTAGATAAAAAAACGATAACTCTATTTTTTCAACCATACTAGTGTCCAAAATCTAGTGCCTGATAGACAATACATCTTTTATGTTAAGATCATTAGGGGTAAACGACATATCATCCACCCCATTCACTTAGAAAGAAATTAAAGGTGCAAGTCCATTCTATATGGGTTAGGGGCATGTCCCTTTTATATTTTCATAACAACTTTTCAAATTATTTTTCTTTTCACTTTGTCCATGATATTTTTTTTTATCTATTTGTTTTGTTTTAACTCATTTCTCAAAAACAAAATTGTTTCAATTGTATCCTTTTTGTTTTTCATCTATCAAATTGATTTTTTTATTTTTATTTTCTTGTTTTTAATTTAAGATAAGTTTTGAATTTGATGTCTAGTCATATGGTAAAATATGCATAGAGTAACTATAGTCCTTCAACTTTGAATTTCACTTTGAATATGATACAATTCAAGTTTGTGTTCAAAGTTATTGGCTTGAATTATTTAAGTTTGCGAATGATTTTTAAATGTGCTTTTAGACTTTTTAATATTTAAAGTTATTAATATTTTAGTATAATTAATGACTTGATTGTAAGCTATATGTATTGTTAACTTTGGACATGCTTGGTCTAGCTAGGGAGATGAATTATTATTTACTAAATGTGTGACACTCACCCTTTATTTATTACTCTATTGAATTAATATACAAAATACTTAACCTAGAACTATGGTAAAAATGATGTGTTGTCATAAAATACAAACCTTTGTAGTCAAAGCTAAAATTTGATAAAGTGAAAGGGATAAATTATAGTTTCAATAATTTGAAAAGAAAAAGGTAAAAAAAAGTGGAGCACTAATTTTATACAATTCATATAAAATTCATGCAAGCAAGAATACTATGAATTTTGTTTTTGAAAAATAACATTATTTATATAAAGTTTTGGAAAAGTGACATACATTGAGAAAATAATTGGAAAATAGAACAATTTGAACATCATCAATTGTGTTTGCGAATATTAGTTTTGTACACTATTTGGAATAACATTTATTTTTTCAAAAGCTAAAATACAAGTCTTTTGGAAATTAATTCTCATATACAAAAGTCTATCCAAAATTTTATAAATATCAAATGATCAAGAGATAAGATTCAGGATCCAATGATAAAAAGGAAAAGAAGAGATAAGCTAATTTTACAAGAGAAAGAAATGGGGGAAGAAAATATAAAGAATGAATGGGTAACTAAGGACATATTAGGCTTCAATTTCAACGCACCTGGTATTGTTAAAAGCATTTTGACGAGATTATTCTAACCACACAATAAAAGACTATCAAACAAGATTGTAATTGATTAGGAATTTTATATGGGGTTAATTTAGCATTGAAATAGTTTAGGGTTTTTTTTAGTATTAATATAAGGTTAGGGTGATAAAGGGTTTGGCTAGGGGTTAATTTAAAATTAGGTAGTGTTTATTTAGAGTTATCTTCTATGATACACAAAAGCTCATCACCATGTGGCAATCAATGAATATCATTGTCGCTATATAAGATAGGTAACCATTTAAAGTCCAAGAAATGTAGTCAATGTTTATTTATAAAAAAAATAAGTTTTTAATTTTTTATTTATTTATAGAAAATAGAGAATGGAATAAAATTTGTTTATTAAAAAATATATGAAAGCTAGTAATCTTGGAAACTTCATTAAAGTTAGACATAGTGCAAATTTTGCCATATTTAGATAATATATGGTTACTATATTGAGACAAAGGAAATGAAGGAGATAGAATGAATATATTTCAAAACCATTTTAGAATTATATTTATTTAATTAATATAACTATGTCCCTTTAACTTGAAACTTTATTTATTTTTAATTTTGTGTATTTATCACTTCTAATTGGACGATGCTCTAATGCTGGTCAATATCCATACAAAAAGTGAAATCATTTATGCAATAAACTATGAAATGTATGGCTAATTAGAGGAGCGAATGTTTTGCACTTTTCTTATTGTCTTTGAGGTCGACATCCCCATCATATGTTATCTTCTTACTATAGAATAAAGAAAGCAAAGATCTTGTAAGATATGAATGGGATGATAAAAACAAAAGTTTAATTTAAGCGCACGTTACCTGTCCGGCCCCTAGAGTATTTGATTAGACTATGGATTTTTTTTTAACACTATTTTCCCCTTTTCTTTTCTGTGCCCCTGCCACCTTTTTTTCATTTATAATTTTGCGTGGTTGAACTTAATTTTTAAAGTATTTTTTATTTATAAATATATTAAAATAATATATTTTTTAAAAATTAATTTTAATATTAGTATAGTAAAATATAAATAAAATTATAATTTATTTGAAAACATGATTGAGGTTGATTTTTTAATTGAACACTATAGCTCGCAGGTGTGGCTCTTAATGCACCGAACCACATGGGTTCTTAGGGAGATCAAACCTGTAAAATAAGCATCAGTGACATTTCCTATCTATTTATTGAAATAAACTGGACCAACAGGATCCTGTACTAGAAAATATATAGTATCCGAATTAGATCGTGCATATCTTAACTAATTTCACGAGCTCTAAAGTTAATAACCATTTAAGTCTTCAATAACTCTTAGATTTGCAAGACTCAAGTTGGTGAGGTTAGTGATATGAAGCTACACCTATGTGGTTATGAAGGCATATTTACTTTACTTGCAATGGTCGATGCTGAGCATGAAAGCATATTTCTAGTTATGGTTATCATGCACTCTGCTAGTTCTTATAACTTTAACGTTTGGAGATTCAATTTGCTAATTACAGGATTAACCCTAATTGGTCATGTCTGTGTTGATTGTACTTGTCAAGCCAATAGAATAGCCGCTCTTGTAAAACCTGTTCAAGCCCCACCTAGGTACAAGTATGCCTTCTGCAACTTTTTCAATGCATCCATAACCCCTGCTTCAATTTTTTTTTTAATTAATATAGGTTTTAGGACTAGATTGTGTGTATCTCGACTAATCTCATGGGTGATTTATCTTATGAGTCTTAAAATTAATGATCATGTAACCTTCTAGTGACCATCATATTAACAATCACAGGAGAGCAAACCTCTTAATTTCTATTAGATTGTAGAGGTGCCCACTGTTTCAATTGAAAAATTTCAGCTCTTAACTAAAGAGCAAAGAACAAGTAATTGTAGAGATTAAGGGGCAAAATTCAAGGGTGTGATTATTGTTATCCCTCTAATTGTTATAGAAGAAATTAAAGCATTACAAGAAGAACCCTAATCAAACACAAATTCCTACACTAAACTTATATAAGATTTAAACTAGAAATAGAAAATAACAATTAAAACACATCATTAAATGCTGGAATTAAATGACTAACATTAATAACAAAAAAAAAAACTTATTACTAATTTGAAGCAGAAATGGAACCAAATTCTTGAACAGTCTCAAGTTTCTACCACTGCGCCATCTACTATACGGTTTTCTCCTTCAATTTCTTGGTCTGAAAATTGCTCTATCCTTCGGGGTTCTTCAGCAGTTACTGTCACAAACAAAAAGTTCGATCCTAAATATTCATTCTCTAGATGCTGCATGCAAAATCAGACATCAACATATCATAAGCGCGGGGCTGGTAATAATTTGCAGCAAACTAGCTTCTAATCTAGATGTGCATGTTAGCACCTGCCAGAGCTGATGGTATCCGCTAGTACTAATATATATATATATATATATATAGAGAGAGAGAGAGAGAGAGAGAGAGATGGAGAAAAGTGAGCAATGAAAAATGATTTGAATAACTTTAAAGGTTGAAACAGAAAATCTCTCAATTAGGAAAGGAAAATAAAATGAAATCAAGAATGAATTAGGTCAGTTTGGAGAACGAATTAGGTCATACAGAGACAATAGCTTCGTAAATGGAACCATCTTCAGTCTTGACTGCAACTCCATCCTTCACGTGAATTAGAGTTCAAAACACAAATGCACTTCAGGATTATTACCTTGCATGTACGATGTAGCTCAAAATACCTATGACTGAGTGCAATGATTCAAATTACTTATTTAGCTTGATCAGTCTGGGGTCGCTTTTCAAGATTATTTAGCAAGATATTGAACTCCAATCTCAAATTCCCTGGGATCCTCTCCGTGGCATTGTGTTCTTCAAACTTGTCACTTTTGGTGGGCTCTCCATCTTCGTAATCATTGTGATAGTAGACTACTAATCCACTCTTCCATTGAAACGGAGAAGCTTCATTTCAGAAATTTTTTGCTGTTTAAATAGTCGTTGCCTTGCCCATTTTGCGATATCAACATCCTTCTTCACTTGGTAGAAACAAGTGTCGAAAACACTGCGTAGAAGTCATCCCTCCCTTCGCCGAACTTATCTACAGTCTCCACCAGTATTTTTATTTTTGGAGAGTAAAAATGATGTTAGTTATGAGTTATGACAGTCATTGATGTAACGCTAAGAAATTATCATTATGCCTTCCATGACGTCAACTAGCTTTTGCTTATTTAAATTTATGACGTAAACTAGCTTTTGTTTATTTAAATTTATGATCATATAAATAAATTATGGAGATTGATTACAAGGATTAATTGATTGGTTATGATGATTGGTACGCATATATTAAAAGATTTCTTTCAGGAAAAATTTATATTATTATGAAGCTGTATTGCTCTACATTGAGAATTCACTTAGAGATTGAGCAAAAATAGCTATAAATATTTATAATCTTAATTTTCGTTGCTATGTAAATTTAATATTTAATTATATAAATTGTTTAGTTGTCACTAGTTAATATATATATTCTTACGTCATAACAATCATATTCAAAATATAATAAAATAATATATATTTTTTAATTTTTAAAATTTATTTACAATATAGTACATTAAAAATTAAAAAAATATTTGAAAAAAAATTATTTTAAAAAAAATATTTACACATATATTAATGAGATCACGTATGCCAGCATCATGCAGCGTTTTTGCTGTTGAAATTCCTCCAAAGTTACCAATTATAATTATTTAATTGGTCATTTTGTAAAATAAATAAATTAATGCTTTGTCTACTATAAATTATCTTTAATATTTAGAATCTGATTTAATGATCCAGGGGGTGTCCTTGGGAGTACTGAAATTCTGCGTGCGACACTCGAGGCAATTATTGCATAGAGAAGATATTATAGAAAAGATTCTTTCATATTAAATTATGGCAGTCGTGTCAAGCTAAAGACAGACATCAACACTTTATCTGTCATTTCGACTTTTAAAATAAATTACAAAGATTGCGAATCTCATGTTTTTCTTTGTTTTGATTTTAAGACAAGAAAGCTCATCATATTGATCCACCCTTTCCATCGTACACTCATATCTTAAAGCTAAATAATGAGTTTTATTCTCTTATATTAGTTTTTATTTTGGCTAGAAATGTTGTTATGATTATTTTTTTAAATATTTTTATTTATAAATATATTTTAAAAATTATTTTTAATATCAGTACATCAAAATAATTTAAAAACATCAAATTTTTTTAATTTAAAATAAAAATAAATATTGGTTTTAAAAACGCTTTTTAAAATCACTCTCAAACAAACCCCCCTTTATTATGTCACCGCAGAGCATTTTTCAAACTTTCATAAATAAAATATATGCATTGAATATCCATAAAATATTAGAACAAGCATAAAGCATGTACTCGAAAACATCTTAAACAAGTTGTTGTTCTTTTTTATGTGATATCTATATCAATCCAAACCTTCATCTTTTTTACTTCTTTTAGCTCCTTGTAAAATAAAATATAATTTCAAAACAAGCATAATCTCGAAAACAACATCTTAAACAAGTTGTTCTTTAACACAACCATTTAAAAAAAAACTCACGCTCACACAGTACAAGTAATTTTATACTTGAAGAAACTTAATCATAAAACCAAAAAAAAAAAATCATTATAATAAACAATCTCAATTCAATTACATGATGGGCTTACATCCAACAAATTAATTTGTTGATGAGTCTGTATCATCAGAACCACGGGGACATATCATCGATGCGCATGCTAAACAACCACATCTTTCTCTATTAAATTGTCCAAATGTTGAGCATCCCTAACCTCGTCAAGTGAAGAACAACACAATAAACACGATCATTAAATGTGTCGTGCATAACATCATTAGTAACATCATAAATTATAGTCCCAACACTCCAATCATCATGTATTAAGGAGCTCACATATTATATGACAAAAAATATATCATCATTTATAAGACAAAAATAAAAATTTTATTACAAGAAAAAAAAAATCCATACATATTAATTTATTATATCTTAGTTCACGAGGCTCATAATTAGTCATATTACATGTCAACTACAGAAAAGTATTAAATGAACGTCTCATAACATATTATCATGGTGGTGTAATGAATCATTTTGTTATATTCATGTACCAAGACATGTAGATATCTAACTTAATAAATGAATATCACTTTGTAAGTATGTTGTTTCCCCTTGCATGCTAAAGATTGATATATTATACATGAACCATCAATCAATCAACATCACTTCTAGCTTGATGATTAACAGTGATAAGTATTTAAAAGTTCATTTATATTAAGGTTTTAATCATCACATTACACTTAAAACATTGTTAAATTCCCTAGAAACATAAAAGAAATCTAAATATACCTTGTAGCCTAGAAACTATTCAATGTTCAGTCCATATATTGGATTATAGAAGTCCAAATGAGTCCATTCTTTTTATTTATTTTTTGAAAATTAAGACAAATTCCTATAACTTTGATGCAAACCATCCTTTCAAATTATTTATCTTATCAATGATGTTTTGTCCACTAATCAAAGCAATAGTTAGTTACCAAAGCAATAGTTTAGACACCAAATTAATAGTTATAAATTTTATCCTATAAAAAGAGGCATTAACCATACATTTAGACATCTTAGTTGTCAAATCAAGATTCATGCTTTTACTTTCTTTCTTTGTATTGTCAAGTTTTATTTCATGTTATTTTATAATCAATCTCTTGTTTCTGCTTGTTATTTTCTTTATTATACTTCATTAATTTATATCATATTTATGTTCTTATCTTTTTATTTATGTTTTAATTTTAATCATGCATAATTAAGTTTATTTTTTCCAAGATGTAATGGTTACACTAATGATGTATGGATAAGTATAGTATAAACTCAAATTGTTATCTTAATCAATCTTAACACCTTGGTTCTTAAGTGGTGAGTCTAGATTCATGGTGTGCAATCCTTGTCATAATAAATACTATAATTTTTTCATAGCCTGTTAGATAGAGTATTGATATATGTGGTATGAAAAGATCTCAATTGTTGTTGACATAAGTTAACACTATGAATACTTGACAATATTTACATGCGTTGACATTACTGAAATAAGATAGTTAATATAATTATCTTAATAAATTAAAATGAACTATCAATGATAAATCATATGATTAAACCTTGTTTATATATGGCTTTCAGTTGAGTAATATAAAGAGTTTGAACTATACTTATTTGAAATCCATTAATGGATCCTCTAATATTCATAATTATTTTATCTTTGTTTAATCTTTACATTAATATTATATCTCAAAGATCTCTTCAACTTTGTTTCTTTTATTAATTGTGATTTTGTGTAATTAACCTCCCTATAAATAGACCCTACTCTTTTCAGATTATTTGTTACTTTGACAGTCTTGCTTTTTGAAAAAAAAAAAAAAAAAAAGAAGTTCAACAAACTCATAATTAACAGAGGGAATCCAAAGTCACAGGAAGGAAGCACACACTCGGGAACAGAAAAAGGTGTCAAAACTGAACGTGATCTCCCAACGAACCTCGGCTCGCCCTACCTTTTAATACTATACTTATCTATGCTTGCTACCTACACGGGAAACAAGCCTACACTAGCTACCGGCCGCCATCTCTACAAATTGTTCGGTCAACAAATTTATAGACCGACAAACTTTGAATAAATTTTAAAATTTTGACCTTTTATTAAGCTATCATCCCAGATAATTTAAAAAAAAAAACAAATTCTTTAAATGAGAGATTAACTCGAAGAAAAAATTAATATTATAACTTCTTATAAGGAAATCACCTTGAAGATCTAGTATTTTTAGAGAGTGATGAACTAGAAGAAAATTTTGTAATTTTGATTTTTTATAAAATAATAATGTTAAAGCTTTAGTTATTTTAGAGAGTGATGAACTTTTTTTTTATTTGACTCCTTTTAAAGTCAAGTTGAAGTCAAGGGGAGACTTTTTCAATGCTTATTATTATTTTTTGATGTCATCCATATATTTGAAAATCTTCGGTTTAGGAGGCATTAATAGTCATTTATTGGCTTACTTGAATTGTTCCAATTCTCTAAATGGTCATGTTTTTCCTCTAATGGTTTTATTCTTAATTAATGGATAAGTGTGGTTCATACACCATCTTGACCTTTCATGTATGCCTATCATTTTTCTATTGACCACTAAATAATCTTAGGTATCTTGTGCAGGTTTTGTTTTTACTTTTCCACACAATGTTGTTAAATTTTAGTAAGGTTTTTCTAAGAGAACTTTTGCAAATATATTATGCAAGTATTTGGGATTAGATGACATGAATATATCCTCACATAGTTTGAAACATAGATCTTCTCTTTTCTTTGTCATGCTTGATGGATGGCGTTTATAATGAGATAAGTTTTCTTGATCTAAGTTGAAATGTGCTCTTAAAATGTGCCACATAGTTGAATGGGTTGAAATTATATAAAAATAGAAATTAAAACTTTGATCTTTTTAGTAGAGAGTTTGGTTTACATTAGGCAAATAGGGATAAACGTGATACTACTGTTGTGTTATTTGTGTTGTTGGTATGTTTGAAATGGTCATGAATCTAATTTCATGAAAATTATGAATGGAAATTATGTTTTTTTTTAAAGTAAGAATTCATCAAAATTAATAAAATAAAAGAATGAAATGGTTGTTTTAGACTAATATAGTAATTGTGTTATACAAGATGTTGTTATGTTGCATTAACAATAACACTTGATTATATTGGAAAACATGTAAGAATATAGCTTTTAATGATGTTGTGATGAATGAAAACACCTAGTTTCCTTGTCAAAACTTATCTTTCATGTAGTTTAATTTTTGATGATTTTATTAGCCAATTTTTAGTTGAAGTTAGAAATTGAAAACAATGGAATTTGGAGTAGGTTTCTTCATAAAAGTTATAGATATTGATGTTAGATTTCTAATGAAACTAGAATTGAATAATTTTAAATTATACAACTCCATATATGAGATCAGGATTGAGGAAATATATAAACCTATATTGTACTAGATTGATTTTGTATGCCCACTATAATGGATGAATTTTGGCTTGTTAAAGGAAAAAATATTTTTTTTAAAAAAAAATTATAACTTTATGTCTTAGCTTTCCATAGAGATAAATTACACTCAAAACTAAGTTCTGTAACTTTATTTATGATTAAAATGTCAAACAATATTTAGGGTTGGATGGACTAAACTGAACATGGTAAGTTAATTTCTAATATTTTCTTGGTTTTTTTTGTTGATCGAGGGTTCTAACATTTGTTGATAAGAATAAATATGAACATAGAAAACATATATGTATATGGAATTTCAAGAATCTTTTTCGTACTGGTTTGAAAATTATTGTTGAGTATCAACTGAAATTATATTATTATTATTATTGCATAAATAATGAAAAAAATTAGCTAGAATAATAATAATAATAAAAAATATAACAAAAGAGTAAGGAAATAAATAAATAAATGAAAAAACAAATATAAATATTATTAGCCTTAAAAAAATCATTTGAAAAAAACATAAAAAATTAATATTACTATTATTGCATAAATAATGAAAGAAACAATTTACCTCGAAGAGTAAAAAAACCAAAAATTATAACAAAATAAAAAAAATTACAATCAATAAAATCATTGATTCTAGAATCCAAACCTCCCCTTGGTTCTGAAAAAATATTACTTAAAGGAATTTTAAAAAAAGACTAACAAAAAGAACTAAGGAAAAAAAAAAGAAATATCAAATTTCAAATGATTATAAACACAAACTAAAATTTAAGAATTCTTTTTTTCTAAAAAATACCACCTAAACAAAAGAGGAAATAATAAAAAATAAAAATAAAAACTAAGAGTGTATATATAAACATGGACAAAAATAGAGACTATTTAGAAATATAAAAAATCAAGGAATTAAAATCAAAAAAATAAAAGTACATGGGCCGAAATGAAAAAAAATTGTAATTAATTTTAATTAAAGGATACAATTGAAAAAACTAAAAATTGTTGTACGAAAAAAGGAATGAAATTCAAAATTAAAAGTATAAAGGCTAAAATAAAAACAAAATATGTAATCAATTTCAATCGAATGACAAAATTCAAAAATTCAAAACTGTTGTACAGAACATATTAAGGGTTTTAACATCACCAAAAAATTAAAAGAATAAGGACCGAATTGAAAATTTCATATATCATTACTTTCCATTTAGGGACACAATTGAAAGAAATGAAAACTTCCATAAAATAAATCAAGACCATACTGATCAATCGAAAGATCAGGGACGAACATGACATAACCATCAACTACAGGGACTGACGTGCACTTTGGCTTGCAGGAGAGAGAAAAGAGGAAAACAAAGTTCAACTGACCATCGTCACGCCTCCGGCCATCTTGACATGCCACATGCACAATTCATGAGGTGGAGGATATGGAGGCGAATCGGTGGAGACGCCAAATGATCATTTTGCACCGCCTAACGACACCGCACGCGCCACCGAAAAAGGGCGTGAGGCCAAAAACTGTAGGTCTTGGTGTAAACTGGTAAACCATTTTGTTGTTCAATTAAAAACAAATTGTACTGTTTATGGATTTATTATATAGAATTTGTAAAAGTTTTGGGATGGTGCATATATATATATATATATATATATATATATATATATATATATATATATATTTGTAAAAGTTTTGGGAGGTTGCATATATATATATATATATATATATATATATATATATATATATGAGTGATAACATGCGTCACTTTAGAAGATTCATTGTTTTTTATATGATGTGGTGTATTCTTGTGCTTCGGAGTAAAATAGAGGTAGTTTTCAAATCATTGGGGTGTTACCTCTACACTAAAGTTAGTTCAATGGTCGAATATGATGCAAATTAATAGAACAATTTTTTAGATGGAGGAGGTTAAAGGCCAGCACTTTGATGGCATGCTGTCGCTTTAGACTAGACTGCGCAATGACACGCGCACTTGAATCTTTAAGTCTTCGGATGATGTGGTTGGTGAATGGATCATTGAAGCCGGAGGTGATGCGGTGTCGTTTGAAGTCGTGCTCTGACCAAGCATGCTAGAAGCTACAGGCTCGGGCAGGACAGGGTTTCTTTCTTGGCTTTTGTGTCTCAACTCATTTTTGTTTCAGAGCAAACCTCAAGTGAATATGGATCTAATATTGGAAAGCTAGGATTATATGATTCCCTTTTTGCAGATAGACAACACATCAATACACATCCTATTAAAGTTGTCTATACTATTTTGGTTGGTCTTTTTTTAATTAAAATAAAATGTTTTAATTTTAGAGTGTTTTGACACGCTGTTTTGGGGAAACTAGAATTTAAACTGAAATAAAAACAATATCGTTTTGTCATATCGTTTCGGCACGTCATTTCGAGGTTATACTATTTATGTATATATATAATTAAATATATTAATTCAAAAAAAATTAGTTCAAATCTAAAAATAAAATTATTTAGATTGTGCAATTTAATCTAAAAAAAGACACAATAAAATGATTCATCTCAACAAAATTATGAACATGTATAATATTACAAGAATATCATTATCAATCCCGCAAGGTCATTACACTTTTTGTTTATTCTGAAATTTTAACATAATATATATAAATATCTCAAAAGACTTGTCATAAAATTTCTCTGAACTATTAGTCGGATTAAGATATATGATTGATATTGTAAAATTATTTATTATTTTAAAAATACTATTTGGCCGAAACGGAACTGACGAAACGAAATCAAAATATTTTGACCGTTATTTAGCTGAAAAAATCAGAATAAACTGAAATTTAAACTGAGATAAAAAAATATTATTTTATCATATTTTTTTAATTGATATGAAATATTTCAGCTATGTAATCAAAACATAACGAAATAAATAACTACGCGGCGTGGGAGAGCACAAAATAAGTTACAACTTTGTTTTCTTTAACAATCTTGGGAGACGAAGGAAGTAACGAATCGTATGAGGGCACCGCTACGCTCTGTCCGCAATGGTCCACGTCATGTCATTCTGAAAGATCCAGTGGCAAACCTCAATCTTCCCTGGGCTTGATCCAAGGGCAACGAAGGCTCCATGTTCCGGACCCCATGCTGACGTGTCAATATGACAAATGGCAACTCCAACATTGATCTTCTCTTTGCTCTCAGGATCGACAATATCAGCCTTGTAAACCCTAACTCTGGGTACCGAATGGCAGTAATACAGTAGATACGGGTACAGGCTTTGGTGACAAGACACTGATTTGGTCACTTGTCCGCCGTTGATCCCTTCAACTGATCCGATCATCACTTTTTTGTTTGACCCTTCAACGTTCTCGGTGGTCCTGACCGTCACGTTGTGGCCCAGGACCGAGACTGCAAAGTCGATCATGTCCTCGACAGAACCAACGCATCGCTTGGTCTCACCGTGGCTCGGTACCCTCTCGCACTCAGCCAGCGCGTTGATGAGCACGCGCACCATGGTTGAGTTATCTGACGCCTGGAAAAGCTCCTTCAGCCTGGCCAAATTCGTGGTTGAGAATGGTAATTTTGAGACAATTGACCGGGGTAAGAACGACCTGTCAGGCATTTTGTCACTAATGTCGGGCATCACCATGACATTCCCCTGCTTCAGCATGGATTCCCTGAAAAACTTCCCTGGTTCCACCCATCTCTTATGCACAGAACCGCCATTGTCACTCGGCGTACTGCTTGCGTTACTGTAACCGGAAAACGTAACACCCTTATCGTTATAAACCACGAATGATCGATCAAGACTATAGCTTCTGAACCCTATGGTGGTCCTACCCTTTGAACCTTTGCCATAATCTGTGAATGAATCATTTCCAGGGTTAAATGTCTTTCCATAATTTGTGAAGCTCACTTTCCCCGAGTTTGAATTCTTGGCATAAGATTGAAATGAATCCTGACCAGCATTGGCTCCATTCCTGTAGCTCGAGAAGCCATCAATACCAGAGTTTGCACCAGTTCCATAACTCTTGAAGTTGTTGTGAGGGGTGTTACCTGAGTTGCCATAACCAGTGAAGGAGTCATTTGCTGCATTACCTAACTCGCCATAGCCAGTAAATTTAGATTCAAGAACGTTTGAATCTCTGCTGTAGGCTATGAACTCTGATGGAACCCCATTTCCTTTCTTGCCATAGCTATTGAATCCTTGAGCACCCACATTTGTTTCATCACTGTAGCTTGAAAAGGAGAGCTTATGGTCATTTCCATCTGAGGCATAGGTAGTGAATCGAAGACCAGGCACGTTGACCTTGTTGTCGTAGTTATTGAACGTGCCAGAACCGCCAGTGGCACCAGAGCCATAGTTGCCAAATGATGCGTTGGCGACATTTCCATCGTTACCATAGTTTGTGAAAGTCTCGCCATGGCCTGTAGAGTCACGGCTGTATCTCAAGAAAGAGTCGGCAACCGAGTTCAGCCCGTTGGAGTAGTTCTTAAATGAGTCGACCCCGCTGAGTCTCGATCCACCATAGCTTGCAAAGCGCTTATTGGAATAAAGCGCGAATTTGGAATCTTGGTCATGATTGCCTAGACTTTGTTCCGTGTCAAAGAAGCAAAACAAGTTGGCTAAGGAGCAGAAGGAGTCAAGGTGTGAGGAAAGAGAGTGTTGAGTGGCAAGTTTGGTGAGGATCGCTGAGTCTTTGGCACTGAGTGGAGAAGCTTTGGAGAGGAGAAACAGTGGTTTAGGTAGGCTATTCGAGATCTGTTTGTTCCAGTAACGGATCAAAGATGCTCTTGGGGAAAATGGGTTGAGTTGGGCTGATAAGTTTTGTTCATGCAAGCTACTTGTAGTTGCAGCGGCAAAACAAACCTGCATTTATAAATCATGAAACAACAATTAATAGATGCATTAAAATACATGCATTAATTATAAAGAGAAGAGAACGATGAGAGGAGATTAATATATATATATATATAAATATACCTTGCAAGATGAGAACGATAAGAAGAGAAATAAGGAGAAAACGTTCGTGGCAGCCATGAATTCTCTGCCCATTTGGTCAACTAGTACTGTGTGTGTCTCGATCCTGACGCAGTAGATATCCAAGGAAATATGAGTTATATAAGAGGGGAAGAAGACGCTTCTACGTGTGTGTGGGCGTTGGATGGATGCTTTCTTCTCAGCCAAGCTATGCTTTTAAAAGTTAATTAGGCGTGTGGGTGATTCACTCGAGTAGCATGCAGACCTGTGTCGCCACCGGGCCTGTTCTCCTCTCTGCTCTGCTATAATAAGTGAGAAAAGGGAACACGCTTGGCAAGCAATGCAAGAAAGAGTAGTGAATGATAATTCTCCAAGTTTCATCATTTGCATGTGAGCATAATCATGCTAGTGTTATGTGTCTATAAATCATCTCATTTAAAATTTTAAAAATTTTAAAATTCAAGTGGTAAGGTGATCAAGTCTCAGAATATGATTTATATTTCAGTTTGAAACTTGCACATAGATCTACACTATCTTATGTTTGATTTTTATCAAATAAAATAAGGGTGCTGAGATTTAAATTCGTGATCACTGGGTTAACATAGTTTTGATATCATATCAAGGAGTCATTTCACCTGAAAATTTAAACTATTAAATGAAATTTCAAAATATAATTTATATTATTATGCAATAAGATTTTTCCCATTACTTAAATTATCATAGCACCATAAATAATACAATTTATTAGCATCCATAGACTCTGTTCGATCTGAAGAACTAATTTTTAAACAATGGAGCAGAGCCGATCAAGTGCTAACCCGACCCGACAACCATAAAAATATGTGTGAAGATAAGGAAGGCATGCTCTCGCCTTGATCCAATATATATATATATATATATATATATATATATATATAGATGCTTGCTGGTTGGTAGTGGTGGAGAAAGTGAGGTCCTATATATCTCAGTGGATGACAACGTGAAGCCTGAGGAAAACAAGAATCAAAGCCGGGGCAGTTGTATGTGTTCCAAGAAAACAACACCAATTTAGAAATGTAAATCAAGTTCTTAATTAGTTTAAGAGAGCACTCAGGCAGGAGTCAAGACAAGAACAGCTTAACTGAGAAGAAAGTATGAATGGAGTATCTTAATTTTAATTTTAGTATTTATTGCTGAGCAGATAAGATTAGGTTTTATCCTATTACTTATTTATAATTCATTTGCTTTATAAATATTTGAAAGGATGGTGGAAGTGAGATCAAGACGAATACTTTTATACTTTCCACTCAGTCAAGCGTAAAGGCGGTGGCCGAAGATATTGTTTATCTCCGAACTAAGCATTTTCCAGTTGAATAATTGGGTCAAATTGTAACATTTTTTTATGTTAGGGATTAGATTTGAATATTAAAGGTGCCATAGGGATTAAAGAAGATTAAAGACACGCCTCTTTGTATTTTTTCAATTGTCCCTTTACATATATTTTTCCTCTACAAGGTTATCTTTCAAACTCTATTTATGTCTTTCGTTTACATTTATACATTTTATTAAGCCATTTTTATTTTAGCATTTATTGCTTCTTTTTTTCTTGCAATATTTTAGGGTTTTTTTTTTTTATAATATATATATATATATATATATATACACTACATGGTTTATTAAGTTTTCCCATATAAGTATCTTGTCTATTTTGCTCATTTGTTAATGAAGCTTTTAGATACACTTGTAATCATGCAACCTATAGTCAAAATTAAAACTTGATCATAGAAAGATGAGAGGGATTGAAAGAAGTATGATATAATAAAAACATTTCCCTAAACATCAACATTATTGAAATTAAATTGAATGACATCACGAAGTCAGTTATTTTTCAATAAGTATGTTTAGTTCTTTTGAGAATTAAAAATACAAAAAGAATTATTTAGGCTTCCATGCAAATTAAAAGTCCAAAATGATATTATTTCAATAATTGTTGAAACTTAGGCTTAAAAGAATTAAATACTCTAAGAAAATAATTGTAATGGATCTACTCTTGTGAACTAAATTGCCCTACTTATAAAATTAACCCAAAACATAATCCTAAAACACCAATCCAAACTAGTCTTCGAGTTTAACTGAAAACTAAGTATTTAAGCTCAAACAAGTCTTAGGCTATAATTAAAATAATAAAAATAAAACCACTAAGTTAATTTTCTATGATGCCATGAGAAGACAAGAAGAAAAGAAAACAACACAAGTCTCATATAATGCTTATTTATGGCTTACAATGCTTCTTAACGATTCTAGAAACCAAGAGAGAAGTTGGTATCCCTATATTTTCTAAGAAAAGGATTCTAATTATATCGATGTATTTATCCTTTTACTGAAAGGAAAAGTTGTTGTCTTTCTTATTTCTATTTTCCACCAATTAATTATCCTTCCATAACTAGGAAAAACAATTAAAGTTGTTGAAATATTCTCCTTGCAAATCTAGAAAACTTTGTTGCCACCATGTTTCCCTTTTCCTTTTAATCATGGATTCTTTGTTTTTTTGTGTATTCTCTTTACTTGACATAGAAATAAATTTTATACGATATCCCAATACATAAAGAAAACAACTAATGTTCCCACATAAAGGGGAAATCCATATTTAGTATGAAATCCACAAAGCACATGAAAACACACACACAAAAACAAGGCTTGTCAACACTTTGTTGCCAATAATTCATGGGCTAAATAAGGTTGAATTGAATCATTCTTGCACATGAATCAAAACATTAATACATCCTCCTAATGCTCTAATATATTTATAATTTCCATCTTGGTTGAAACTTGTAAGACTAGTCTATTTATTTATTTTTCAATGCCTTCATTTTCTATCTTATAATTGCCCCATTTGAAAGTTGTAATAAATCCTCAAAGGAGTTTGTGGGTCAATCCACATCATATCATCTCTCCTTGAAAATATTTGATCTTAAATTAAAACTTGTATCAAACAAAGTAAGATCAACAACATTAGAGATAAAATTAACTTTGTATACATTACCATTGATTCTCTTTACAACTTCAAATAGACCATCACCACACGATTTTAACTAATTTGTTGTTTTTGAAATGTAGATAAAGTTCTCTTGGACTTAAAAAACTTGTTATCAGATTAAAAAATGCATGTAAAGATGTAAACTAAACAATTTTTGTTAAAAACAATTAAAAACATGTTAAATCATGCCATGTATTATTATTATTATTATTATTATTATTATTATTATTATTATTATTATTATTTTGCAAATATAATTGTTTTCAGAGACTTTACCATAATCATTTTAAAATAAAGTTTTTTTTTTATTAAATAAAGATATTTGTTGTTTTTGTATTAAGAAATTAATAACACCTTGCGTGTAAATCAAAATTGAAAATATTAAATATAAAAAGATAGAGTAATGCAAAAAAAAACTCGAAATTAATTACAAAATCATCTTCCAAAACTTTGAAATTTTATTAAAATTTGACTACGACCATGTTTGGAAAAACAAAAAGGTTATGAAAAGTTTTAACTATTTTAATATAGATAACAACTACACGTAAACTATTTATTCATCATTCACCAACTAAATAATTCAACAAACATTAAACAATTAAACAACAAGTCTTGTTAATTCCATGAATTATATTCAAATGTCATACTAAATCAAATAAATCAATAAACCTAAGCATAATCCATGAATCTAGGTTTAATGTTTAATTAGCATAAACTCAAGCATAATTCATGAACCAACATTTATCTATTACCAATCACAGCCTTACAAATAAACTCACAATCCAACACTAATTATCAAATCATTTCAAATTAAACACAAACATTGATCCAATATAATGTTCAAAAAATTCAAAAGTTATACATAACATGAGCTTTATCCTAAAAATCATAATAATTTAGCAATTTGTCAACAAAATTAGTTTTTGGTTATGGATAAACCTTTAGACGACTAGGAATTAGTTAGAAAGGACTAAACAAATATGTCTACAATATAAAACCAACACAGACAAAAAAAATTCATCTTTTTTTTTCTTATTCATAATTTTATTTATTTATTCTTCATAGATGTATGCTACTGTCGTAAGTTTCCTTCTAAGGTTAGGAATTACTAGAGACAAAGGTTGATAAGTTTGTTGGATGATGAAACTACTGTTAAAAGGATGGTTGGTCATTTTTTGTAGTAAAAATGGTGTTGCTAGGGATATATACATTTGCAAAATTAATTCCTGACAATTATTTAAAAAAAAAACATATTTTATATTTGAAAAGTAAAATTGTCTACTAATTAATTAGAAAGTAAATGATAGGACCAAACATTAATCTTGAAGATGATTGGTTTTAGACATGTCAATGTTTTATTTTATAAAATTTATATTAGATAATATTTGTCAACAAAGTCTTAATCTCAATACCAATGAACCTCATTTTTTTCTCTATAGTTTTATCCTTTATCATGGTTTTATGAGTTAGGATTTGTTTTGATTTACTTTATCTTATTCATACAAAGTGTTAGGGATATTATGACATTAAATTAAAGATCAATATTATAAAATAAAAGTTTAGGTTATATTAAAATGTGGACTAAAATCAACACAAAAACATAGTCATCTTTCATTTTCGTTGTTCATAAGGCATGGAAAAGTTTGATTTGGTCTTGAAGTCTTCATTTATAAATTATTTGATTCATGTTGTTTTAGAATTTTATATTTTGATCATTGTAGACACAATTTTGTTCACCTGAAATTAAACAAGCACACGTGTACAAATATATGATTTTATTAAATATATGAATGGGTACAATCTCTATATAATATATTCTATCAAAAGAATATGGCAATCCTTTGATTCTTCCCTTGGATTTGATGTATGGTGACTTGATTTATTTGAGTAATCAAGCTAAGATTTGTGCTTTGCAAGAACGCGAATTTGGGCGTGTATTGCGAAGCAAGATGTTGTGATTTGATGCTTTGAAGAATACCTTGATTTGTCTTCAAAGTGTTGTTGAAGAACTCTTATGGGGCGTTTTGGCTTGATCCAACAGAGCTTCGTTCTTTGTAGACTTCAAGCGTAGATGAAGGAGGCTTGAGAACTCTTTGAGAGAGAGAGCTTCCTTGCTTGAAGAGCTTATCTCGAAGAAAATTTGTATCTCCAAGAATCCAACCTCTTGCCTTTAGGTTGAGGCCCTCTATTTATAGAGATCTGTAGGGGCTCTCAGGTCTTTTCCAATGCCACGTGGTGTAATTTTATTTGTTGGTCTTTATTGACAGGATATTGCATTTATGTCCGTCTTTATTGACGAAATCTTGCCTTTATGTCTGTCTTTATTGACAAAATCTTGTCTTTATGTCTGTCTTTATTGACGAAATCTTGCCTTTATGTCTGTCTTTATTGACGAAATCTTGCCTTTATGACGAGATATCTTGAATATCTCATTTCAAATGTCAACTTTTCATTGGCCAAGAAATATTTGAAGGCTCATTTGTTTTCCATGTCATTTATTTCAATTTTATTTTATTCTTTAAAATAAAGAATAAAATAACACATGGTGAAATTTGATTCGCGGAAAATTTGTGTTTCTACAGATGCCCCCTCGAGACAAGTTCACATACTTTTTGGAACAAGTGGGCATGTCTCGAAAAATATGGCTGTGAGGGTTTTATATTTCCGACTAAAATTTGATTTGATCATATTAGATTTTTACAACAAGCAGATAAATCTTATTGTGAAAATAAAATATGATAATCAAAAATTGAAAATTTATGGATCGATCTTGATTGAGATTTATCAAATCAAATGATAGAATATTTAGGTCCAATTGTTTATTTGAAACTGCTGCATATGCAGGACCAAACAAAATTTATTTTTATGCCCGAATAACAACCCACACTTTGACCAGGCTGCGTGAAATTTTTTTTTCACTGAAAATGGTCACTGTAACATCTTGTTTTAAAGATCTCGTTATTCTGAATCCAATAACGCAATCTTTTTGTGATTCCGAGTAGCGGTCAACAAGTTATGAATTATGAAAGTTGCAACTCCCTTTTCCTATTGCCTTGGTAACCGTGCCCTCTCTTCTTAATTAATCTTGACCTTTTGCTGGAAGGATTAATCTTGACCTTTTGCTGGAAGGATGTTCAGAGAGCAAAATAATTCATTCACGTAAATTGCTTTGTTTAAATGACTTTCTTTTCTAAATGAATGACTGCTAAGAGTAATAAAAGATCCTCCCATGACTGACTTAGCTTAATTGACCCCTTTCTTTTTTTGAATTGTCCAATGTGAATGAATTATTAAGAAAGGGAACAACATAATTTCCTGTACTGGAAGCCGGCTTTGCTCTCACAGAATAAGAAAAGATTTGTTTTAGATTAGGAAAGAGTCATTCAAGAGGCTATAAAAGAACATTATATTGCTTTTTTTTTTGTTACCCACCACGCAGCCTTCATGTTGCTCATCTCTGAAGGTTTCGAAGTGAAGGAGTCTTCCTTGTGACCAGACGTGAAATTGGTGATAGTCTGGTAAGCAACCTTTTTTTTTCAAATTAATTCTGCATTTAACTCAATAATGAATCACAGTTACATTATATTCAACAATGGCATCGCCGTTAGTGGTGTTTAGAAAGCAAGTCTTCAACTGAGCAAACCCTCTAGCCAACCTGAACTTTCCTCTCCCTCCAACCATGGCAAGCTCACGCTCGGTATTTGTTATCGGATTTCTTGAAAACACACTGATGGAGCTCCCGTTAAACTCGCCGGAGGTAAATCCGAAATCAAAATATGCCACCAGAGATGGTATATCTTGACCAAATGATACGTACAGCCCTTGGGCATTCCCCATGACACCGGAGGTCAGTTCGGGCTCAGCTGTTAGAGGATCATCAAGGGCAAATATGCTGCCAAACGGAGCCACTGACGGACCCCCGGTGATGTTGGGACAGGCGACGAGAACAGCACTGGAGTTCTTTTACAGCCGAGCGTGTCGTGGAAGAAGAAGTGGAGATTGTTTTTTTTTTTTTTCCGGCAAGGATTCATATGGCACACTCTGGGAATAATATTGGGCAGACGTTTGTGTGGTGATCATGCAAAGGATCAAAGCCAAACCCAAAACTTGCACGCCTTCCATCTGCTCTGTACTTCAAAATTTCAGACTCGCACTCTTTCCCTGCCTTTTTCTGTGGCTCTTCATAACCTTACCCATGGACTCGAATAGCAGCGCTGATTAACTATTGGTGAGCCCACCTGTTTCCATTAATTAATATCTATTCTTATTGCAGGGCTGCAAGTTTCTTTGTGTGATTCAAATTTTCTTGCCATAATACTTCACGAGTCTTGCTGAGTTGTTTCTTAAGGGTCACGGTTGCTGTCTTTCCCGCATCATCAATTTTAGCAAGTCACAAAACTCTTTAACATTGGAGCATTACTGTTTTTTGGCTCTTCATCAAGGTAAGTTCGTATTCTCTCCCTCTTTTTCATTAGATTTTTTTTTAGGACATATAAATATCATGGGATTTATAATTTTGTCCCTCTCCTTTTAAATATGCTTCGAATTCATGCATTTTTATATGTCTTCCCTCTTTTGTTTTTTTTTTTTAGATGGTGCTTTTCAAGAATTCTTCTTCTTCCAATAAAAGATTCTTAGTAATTGAGGAGAAGTATCGTCGGACAAGCCTTCGCGTATATGAACCCGCCATTGGTCCCTTTGCTAACAAGCTGCCTTCCGAAAGCATCAAGCATTTGACTTCCTGGTCATCAGAGGCTTCCTATGAACTTCATGGTCACGGTGGTTCGCCTCAATCAGTTTTACAACTTCAATCCTCCTTTCCACATTCAACAACTTTTCTAGCTGATCTGCCATCATTAGACTATCATAAACGTGATGGAAATGCTACTTGCAAAGACTATTTCCCAATTTCCGATGCGCTTGAGTACACTCCCAAGTATTGGGAATGGACAGAAGATATTTTGAAACATTACGAGCCAATCCTCGAGCAGGCACATATCCAAGACACTGTTTTTGCATCCCTTTTTACATATGACTGACAGATGAATGTTATCCTTTCTTTTTATAACCATTGGAATCCTGCTACCAATACGCTATCTACCCCGAATGGCGAGGAGTCTATATCTCTTTGGGAGCTAAAATCATGTAGCGGCCTCCCTATTTTTGGCACTTTCTATGATGAAGTCATCCCTTCTGCTGATGAACTTAATGAAGCTGACAAGAAAGGACATTCTTTCCTTCCAAAGAGTTGCAAGTACCTATTCATCGCCTTTCATAAAGAATGCCAAACTATTGATGGTGATCATGTAATGACTCTTCAAGATTGGGTAGATTTCTGGTTTCGAGACGACTTGAGATACAATGTACCTTTTCCTGTGGGCAAGTCCAGCGGATTCAATAAGACTAACTATCCTTCTGGCTCCATTGATAAGTCTTGTGTTCGCTCCAGCAAATTAATTTGTCCTTTTAAGGAGCTTAACGTTCCTTCTCATATTCGAGATGAAGTTTATTTAGCGGCTTTTCTTTCATGTTGGCTATGCAAATTTGTATTTCCTAGCAAGGATGTTGGTTTCATTCGTCCTAGTACTTTCAAAGTAGCCTCTATGATGGTAGCTGGAAGGCAATTCTCTCTTGCGATACCAGTTTTAGCAAGTATCTTCAAAGGTCTGAAGGAAGTCCAATCCGCATTAAGCATGGCCGCACGAGACATCCCTTTTCCTATTCATTTTCTCAGCAGTTGGCTTGTAGAAAAATTTGGCACCCATCAAACATCAACTGACCCTACCAAGTTAGCTGGGATGACTAAATATGCTGGTGTGGGGTTGGCGAGACATTTCAATGAATCTCAAGCTCATGCTCTTTTCAGAGATCCCAAGAGAGTCATATCTCCTGCGTTACTTCCCTTGACTAAAGTTGGGATCCTATATGATGATGGTAACTTGCCAGTCCTTGAGAGTGACTACTTTATGTGTATTCGATCCGGCTATTTGACTCTCCGTTATGATGATACTTTTATTATTGAACCTTACTGTCCTGATAGATTCAGTAGACAATTTGGGTTTTGCCAACATATCCCCCGTGACTTTGGAGGGAGAACTGGAGTCCCCACCTTGGAGGATGTATCTCAATTTTGGCACAGTTTCACCAAACTCAAAACTCATTCCCGATGCGAGCTTCTGTTGCCCTCAAATGATAAACTTCCTTTAGTGACTAAACGTTACATGGATTGGTGGACTCCGAGATGGTCCAAAGTTTGTTCTCTAAAGACGAAGATCATTTTTAAAAGTCCTGCTAATGTTGCCATAGTATCGCGAAGGCCAAAAGAAAAGAAGAATGACCCTCTCTTAACCAAAAGGAAACGATCTTCTCCTACCTATAAAAGAGACAAGCGGGTAGTTGATGTTGATTCAGGTAAGAAAGATAGTACTCGAACTTCTGCCCACATAAATAGGACACCACTTGTGATTCCTAGTGTAAAGAGAGTGAGTACTTCAAAAGATCATCTTAATAAGAAATCTTCTAACTCCTCAGGGGCAAAGGAAAGGAGTGCGCAATCCTTTTCTCCATAATCGGTAAATAAGTACTCGTCTTCCTTTTTTATGTACCTTATTAATTTCCCTTTTTTTTTATTGAGATGCTCATAAGGATATGCATGTAGCAGGAGGAGGAAGATAATGTTGAAGCAATCTTAAATGCGGAGGACAGTGAGCATGAAACACAGTGATCATCATTGGAAACGTTTAAAACGTCCTAAAAAAAAATTCAATCCTTGCAACTCGGGTTTTCTTCATGGAGTCCCTAGTGCATCCATCATGCCAGACAATATTGATGAACTGGTTTGACACTTTCCCTTTTTTTTTTAGTTCATGTTATTTTTCATATATTAATCCTTCTTCTTTTTTTTTTTTAGCTTGGTCAACAAGACTTGGGGAATGACTTTGATATGTATATTGGTCCAGAAATGAGTGTTGCTTCTGTTGCTAGCCCTAACCCTTTCAATATTTTAGCTGCTGGGATTGGAAACTCTCAACCTTCATTCAGTTTACCACATGAGCAGCCTAATCCACCTCAATCGATCTTTAATGTAGCGACCAACTTGCATAATCTTGGACCTACTACTACCTTTGAGCCTTCATGAATCACTAGGTATTGTGCTGATGACATAATAGGAGAAATAAGATCTGAATTTGCTATCAAGTGTTGGGAGAGCGTCAGAAATAAGATTGCTCGCACACCGATCCATTATATTCCTGATCTGGATGGTGAAGTTGAGAAGATCCTCCTCTCCATTGAAGATATAAAGGTTGATTGCTCTTCTATCAGAAGAATGGTGACCGAGGTGATTGAGGATGCTAAAAAGTTTATTCACTTAGAGTCTTCATTATCTCCTATGATGACATTAGAGCAACGAGCCTTAGATGTTGAAAAGCTTGAAGTGCAACTTAAAAATTCAGAAGCTTTTGAAGAGGAGGCATCTACATCCATTTCTATTACTCATGCTGAGATAACAAAAATAACATGACAATTAATGGAGTTGCAGAGCAAGAAGACTGAGTTAGAGTCATCTCTCAAGACGTGTGATGAAAAGCTTTCTGAGAGAAAGATCATCACCTCTGGCATTCGAGCAGAAATCACCACACTATCCTCTTCCCCTGTGATAAGTGAAGATGACGCAGGCATTCTTCAAAAATTAAAAGGATTGTTGGAGACCAAACAAAAGGAGATGGAAGGACATAAATGGAAACCTAATATGATAATGGTTTATTATGCTTTGGAATTTATTTTTTTTTGTTTTGGTAACATCAGCTTATGACTTTCTGTTGAGGCTACATACTTTATGTAATAGAAATCTTCTTTCTATTAATAAAGTCTATATTTTGCCTTCGCTTGTGTCTTGTTACTTAGATTTCCATGTTACGATCTTGTCTTGAGGTTTATTTGTCTCTCCTCTCTACGTGAACGATCATATTGGTTCAAACAACTTTAAAGGATGGCGTGACTGTACTTAGAATAATTTCTAAGTTGCCTACGTACCTTTATGGATAAAGGATCAAGTCACAACGTAGTTCAAAAGATTTTTTTTTTTGCATGATTGTACTTGGAATGAATTCCAAGTTGCCTACGTACCTTTGTGGATAAAAGGATCAAGTCATAACGTAGTTCACATTTTTTTTTTGTGTGTTTTTTTTTTGTGCCTTTCACAGTTTTAGCTCGTGCGGGCCAGGAGCTACATCAGATTTCAAGCATAGTATCTTTTCAAGAATTTGCCATTGATAGGCCCAATCCTCAATCCATTCTCATCAACAATCTTATAAGCTCCATTGGTGTAGACTTCTTGAACCACATAAGGGTCATCCCATTTGGAGAGGAACTTGCTGCCCATGCGTTTTGACATGATTATCGGTCGTCTTACTGCCAAGACAAGATCCCCTTCTTGAAAGGAGCGTGGTCGCACCTTCCTGTTGAAAGCTCTACAAAGTCGTGCTTGATAACATTCTAGTCGTTGTTGTGCCTCAAGATGTTTTTCATCTAAAGCTTCAAGCTCTTCAAGGAGTAGGCGAACATTGTCTTCATTGGAAAGTCCTTCTTGGATCGCAATTCTTAAAGATGGAATTTGACATTCTAGTGGAAGAACAGCTTCAACCCCATATACCAGGGAGTATGGAGTAGCTTGAGTTGGTGTTCGGAATGTAGTACGATAAGCCCATAGCGCTTCCCCAATTCTCTCATGCCAGTCCTTCTTCGAACGATTCACCACCTTTTTGAGAATGTTGCATAAAGTCTTGTTGAAGGCTTCCGCCAAACCATTAGCCGGAGCATTGTACATAGAAGAGTTATGTTGTTTGAAACTGAACTATGCACACAACTTGTTCATGGCTGTATTGTAGAATTCCCTTCCATTATCGGTTATGATGTATCTTGGTACCCCATAATGGTAAATGATGTTTGTTCGGATGAAGCTTACAACTGTCTCTTTCTTGACCTCTCTTAATGCTGCAGCTTCTGCCCACTTGGAGAAGTAATCTGTTGCAGCCAATATGTAAAGATGCCCCCCGGAGTTTTTCGGCAATGGTCCTACCACATCAAGTCCCCACGCATCAAAGGGCCAAGAGGCAACTGTCGGATGTAAAGGCCGGGTGGCTGGTGGATCAAATTAGCATGCAATTGACTACTTTGACATTTTCTAGCATAGTCTATGCAATCCTTCACCATTGTTGGCCAGTAATATCCCATTCTTTTGATCCGGAAGTGAAGTTTAGAGCCTGATTGGTGTGCTCCACAAATCCCTGAGTGAGTTTCTTCTAGTGCTTTTGTTGCTTCTTCTTCTCCGAGACAGCGCAAAAAGATTCCCTCAAAAGAGCGTCGATAAAGAGTGCCTTGGAAGTATATGAAGCGAGAAGCTCGTCGCCTCACCTCTGTCTTATGGCGTAAGTCGTTAGGTAGTTTTCCATGTCTCAAATAATTGATAAGCGGCTGACGCCAGTCTTCTCTTTCAATCTCGTAGACAGAAACTACGCCCACTTGTTCTTTCTCTTCTATGTCGTGGCTTAGTGGTGGAACAACCCATCTTTGACATACAGGGACATTTATCTCCTCACTGCATGATGCTAGTGTTGACGCCAAATTTGCCAAGGCATCGACTTGCTTATTCTCTTTTCGTAGTACATGTTCTAAAGTGACACAATCAAGTGATGTTATCAATTTAAGTGCATACTTGTGATATGGGATTAATTCTGGCTTCCTGACTTCATATAGTGAGAGGAGTTGTCTGATGACTAATTGAGAATCACCAAAAACTTTAAGGCGAGACATTTTTATATTCATTGCCATTTCCAACCCAAGAATCAAAGCTTGATATTCAGCCATGTTATTAGAACAACATTTGGTAAGTGAAAAGGAGAAAGGCAAAACCTCCCCCTCTGATGTGATGAATATAACTCCAGCACCGGCTCCATCTTGTCGTGTTGCGCCATCAAAGAACATTTTCCATGGTTCTGACAGTTCAATAAACAGAACATCCTCATCAGGTAGGTCTTCAGAGAACTTCCATTCATCGGGAATAGGATGATCAGCTAGAAAATCAGCTAGTGCTTGCCCTTTGATAGCTTTTTATGAGACGTAGACAATTTCAAATTCTTGAAGCAATAAAGCCCATTTTGCCAATCTTCCTGATAATACTGGTCTTGAGATGATGTACTTGAGGGGGTTAGCTCAGGAGATTAATCTTACTGAATGCGCTTGGAGGTAATGTCTTAACTTCTTGATTGTAAACATCAATGCTAGACATGTCTTCTCTATTGGGGAATAATTCAGTTCAACCCCATTTAATGTCCTACTAAGGTAGTAGAGAGCACTTTCCTTGCCTTCATCATTTTGTTGTGCCAACAATACTCCTAAGGAACGTATTTGAGCCGCAATATAGAGGATAAGTGGGCATCCCTATACCAGTGCTCGAAGGACAGGTGGGTTCAACAAGTATTCTTTTATCTTGTTGAAGGCATTAGTACAAGCTTTATCCCAATAGAATGATGTATCCTTCTTCATTAAGTGGGTGAATGGTTGACATCGGCCTGCTAAGTTAGAAATAAATCTCCGTATATAGGCCAATTTTTCCTTGGAGACTCTTCAACTCATGGATGTTTCTTGGCTCCGGCATTTTTAGAATGGCCTCGATCTTAGACTGATCAATCTCAATTCCTCGATGTCGAACTATAAACCCTAGGAATTTGCCAGAGGACACACCAAATGCACATTTCAATGGGTTCATTTTTAGTTGGAATCGACGTAACCGTTTAAACACCAAACGAAGATCCTACAAATGATTTTCCTTTTCTTTTGAATTCACAACGAGATCATCAACATAGCATTCAACATGTTGGTGAAGCATATCGTCAAAAATCTTCTGCATCGCTCTTTGATAAGTCGCACCTGCATTCTTTAAGCCAAACGGCATAATTTTATAACAATATATCCCTTTAGGAGTTCGGAAGGCCGTCTTCTCCTCATCTGCGGGTGCCATTCGAATTTGATTATAGCCAGACGAACCATCCATAAAGGTTAATCTCCCATGACCTGTGGTAGCATCTACCATGATCTCAGTAATAGGAAGTGGAAAATCATCTTTGGGACAAGCATTGTTAAGGTCTCGAAAATCCACACAAACACGCATTTGGCCATTCTTCTTTTTTACTGGCACAATATTTGAAATCCACGTAGGATAGTTGACCTCACAAATAAAACCTGCTTGGATAAGTTTATTGACTTCAGCCTCAATTTGTGACACGAGTTCAGGACGAAAGCGACGCTGAGTTTGTTTTACAGGTCTAGCCCCATGTTTCACTGCTAGTTGGTGGACAGCAACTCTTGGGTCTAAACCTGGCATTTCATCAGAGGACCGAGCAAAGATATCTCGATATTCCATCAAGAGTTCCATGTAATTCGCTTCCTCTTCAGGTGATAAATTTGCGTTGATGAAGGTTGGTCGTGGGTTTTCATCAGTTCCTAAGTTAACCTCTTTAAGTTCATCCATTGTAGGCTTATTTTCTTATTCAAGGGAAGATGGAGCTTCCTCAACATCTTCGACGACAAACTTATCATTATCATCTTCTTCAATCGTGATGTGATTTGAAGTGAGACACGTTATTTCATCTTCTTCTTCTTCTTCACCAGAGGGGTTTGTTATCACTATTGTGCGTGTTTTTCCTTTCAATGTCTCTTCAGCACTCACCACCCATTCACATTGTCTCTTCATACGTGAAGGTATTTTGCTATGAAGAACCTTTGAATCACCCATCAAACCTGTCTCTTTTGGCATGGATTGTCCAAGTCTTGCAAATACTGGTGCGCGTTTTAGCACCCTTTTATTTTGGGTTTCAATCCTAGTAAAAACAGGAGCACGACTTGTAGTTCCACCAAGACGATCCCAGACTGAAACTCTAAGAGGTGTCGGCTGACTTTGTTGTTTGTCCTTCACTTCTTCCACATTTATGTACCGTGAGGCTTCTTTATTAATATGAAAATATAGTGGTGTGGAAGACTCATATCCAAGACCAGCCCTCAAAGTTTTGCCAGAAGTTTTCTTCTCTCTCCATGCCTTGCTAGTCCTTGTAAAAACTTGTTTACCATTAAGTTGAGTCGTATCACCATCCTTTGATATCTCGTTGATGTCTTCCTGACTATAGCCAGCCCTGGCTAAAAGCTTGTAAGAGTTGGGATCAAAGCCATTTGACCGTTTATCAGGGAGGCCTTTAAGATTTATCACCACCGACTCAGTTTGATGAACAAACCCTTTTAGTAAAGGTTTTGAAGCCTTGTTCAAGGTGAGATTAGTAGCTGGCAAGGTCAAGTTTTCAAGCTCTTTACTGATTTTTTCTTCATCCTTTGCAAAAGAAGATTGACCTTCTTTTCTTGCTGATACTGGAATATATCGGAGTGCCGCGGCCTTACGTGGTGGTTTATTGTCAACAAAGTTTTCTACCACCTTTTCTTTTCCTTTATTCTTTGTTGGCTGGGACACCCCTTCATTTGCAGATGACTTATGCCCTTCTGAGCTCTTAGAGTCAATTATTCTTTCTCCTAAGTGGTTAGGTGGTGATCGTAGTTCTTCCATCATATTTGACTTGAAATAGAATTTTGCGTCTGCAAAATGAGCTTCAGCTATGGTGAAGGGATCGGTGTCTGCCATTATCTTCCTTACTTGTCCATCTCGGCAATACTTAAAACATTGGTGGAGTGTTGAGGAGATGATACCATTTTCATGTATCCATGGTCGCCCAAACAACATATTGTAGGTAGTTTTGGCATCTATGACATGGAAAAGTGCATTGGATTCCATATCTTCCATGTACATCGCAAGTCTTATCTTTCCTATAGCATTTTGCCCTCCCTGATTAAAACCTTGAATCATCAGATGACTTGGGAAGAGTTCATCCATAGGAATCCCTAGCTCTCTCATGGTCTTAAGAGGTAGTATATTGACCGCCGAGCCATCATCCACCAAGATGTGATTCACTATCTTTTCATCAACATATTCTTTAATGAAAAGAGGTCGGTTATGGAGTTTTGATCCAAGCAACAAGTCGTCATCGTTGAAGGATATCTCTGTTGTGCATACACCGTGAGATAAGTTTGCAGAGTCATCATGACTTTTCTTCGTGACATAATCAACAGGAGTTTTCTCTTCATCAACCTGATAGCAAGCAACAGATACATTTTCAATTCTTTTCATTTCTGTTGGCATGTACTCATTCAGTGTAACAGGCTTTCTTATACTTTGAGCTGAAAAACCCTCCTTTCTAACTGGTATGGATTTTTGTTGAGTCTTTCGGCGTATCGGCTCACTAATTGGCTTCCTCACCATTGAGATCCTCATTCTTGTTGGCTTTGTCATTTGTATGTGCTTCCTCCTTCCTCTTCTACGCGTGACTAAAGTCCATCCTTCATCATTATAATGTTCAGACCATTCAGGCTTCAAGTCGTCAACTTGAGGTGTGAGGGTTATACATGGAGTTTGACTTGAGGATACAGTGAAGCTCATCGGGAAAATGGCATCAAGTCTTATAGGTTCACAGGAGCCGAAACTTATTGTAGGGAGTGATTGATATGGCCCTGACTTGACTGTGGTTGTGATATTAGAGGCTGCTACTTCATCATCAAAAACGATATCTCCATTCTCGTGTAGTCTCATGATCTTATCTTTCAGCACAAAACTCTTCTCTACGGGATGACTGATTAAGCGATGATATTTGCAATAATTCGAATTATCTACTTGGTTTGCTTCTTCAGGGCATTTCACCTCCGACAACTCAATGATATTTGCCTCAAGCAGATCATCCAGCATCCTAGATATGTCTGAGTCAGGGAATGGATACACTTTTTCCTATAGCTCTTTCAATGATGGTTTCTTTCTTTCACCCCTTTGAAAGGTAGTCGGCGTTGCATGATCATTCCTCTTAACTCCAGTTGGTACCCTTACAGCAGTCGAGTTAGCTACTAGCGATTGTTTTCCCTCGACCTTCAGAGTGCTCTTTCCGAATCTACGACCTTCAGGCTTATTTCTTTTAGGCTCTTGCATAGGTAACAATTAACCTTCAGCCGCCGCAATGCTAAGTTCCATATCATGTGCACGAGTAGCCAATTCTTCAAAAGACTTTGGTTTGATGAATGTAGTCGATGACAGGCTCTTCCTTCCACTGACGTGCATTAGTGAGTTCAATCATGCTAACTACACGACGAGTGTTGTAAAAGCGGTTAAGAAACTCACGCTCCAAAGCGCTCCCGGTATCAATCGAGCAAGACTCCAAGTCAGTGTACCAGTCAAAGGCATTACCTTTCAAGGAACGAACAAACTGTTTTACCATGAGATCACCATTAGTCCCGGCATTGTTGCAAGTCTCCACAAAGTGAGCTATATGTTGTCGAGGATTTCCCTTGCCATCGAACTGCTGAAACTTTGGTGGTTGGTAACTTAGAGGCATCTTTAATAGGTCGATTCTTTGGGTATACAGCTTCACATACGAATATGAGGGTTGGATTGAGCTTTCCACCTGGTCTGTGATGGCTTCCTTGATGAGTTCTTTCAGTTGATTTGTGGTGAAGATGCCATCAGTAATACCACGTATATTCTCCACAGCTCCGATTGCAGACTCCTCAATGACATCTAGTTGATCTACTTGAAAAGCCTTGTTAGTCGAGGTTTGGCCCCTTTCGTTCAAGCTCTCAAGTTTGTTCATCAACTTTGCTATCTCGCAGTCTTTTGCCTTGAGTGAAGTCGAAAGCCCCTCGACGAGTTTTGTCAAGTTAGCCACTTGATCTTCTAAAGATGTTGTCTCGGTCATCATCACTGACATGGTGCTAGAACCCGAAGCCTTATTTGGTGATTGACACGAAGCAGTTTCCATAAGTGAATCGTCAAAGTCGCCTTGAGTATTGAAGACCATTTCGCGCGCCTCACTTGACTTTTGTAGTGGAGTTGCTCGTGGCTTCATCTTTGAGGCGACATCTTGTGCCCCTCTTGCATTCGAAGTTGACGTCATCTTGAGAATCGGCCTAGTTTGCGCATACAACTCGACGATGGATTTTGTTTTCAATGGCGGAGTTGAAGAATCTTCAATAGTATGTTGGGGACTTGAATCAATGGCCTTGTTGCTTTTCGAAGCAACAATGGTGATCATGTTCCTCCTAGTTGCCATTGAGATTTTGTTGAAAATTCTTTCTTGAAGGGAAGAGATGAAAGGTAGAGATTTCCCCAGCGGAGTCGCCAGAAATTTGTAGACACAATTTTGTCTTGAAGTCTTCATTTATAAATTATTTGATTCATGTTGTTTTAGAATTTTATATTTTGATCATTGTAGACACAATTTTGTTCACCTGAAATTAAACAAGCACACGTGTACAAATATATGATTTTATTAAATATATGAATGGGTACAATCTCTATATAATATATTCTATCAAAAGAATATGGCAATCCTTTGATTCTTCCCTTGGATTTGATGTATGGTGACTTGATTTATTTGAGTAATCAAGCTAAGATTTGTGCTTTGCAAGAACGCGAATTTGGGCGTGTATTGCGAAGCAAGATGTTGTGATTTGATGTTTTGAAGAATACCTTGATTTGTCTTCAAAGTGTTGTTGAAGAACTCTTATGGGGCGTTTTGGCTTGATCCAACAGAGCTTCGTTCTTTGTAGACTTCAAGCGTAGATGAAGGAGGCTTGAGAACTCTTTGAGAGAGAGAGCTTCCTTGCTTGAAGAGCTTATCTCGAAGAAAATTTGTATCTCCAAGAATCCAACCTCTTGCCTTTAGGTTGAGGCCCTCTATTTATAGAGATCTGTAGGGGCTCTCAGGTCTTTTCCAATGCCACGTGGCGTAATTTTATTGGTTGGTCTTTATTGACAGGATCTTGCATTTATGTCCATCTTTATTGACGAAATCTTGCCTTTATGTCTGTCTTTATTGACAAAATCTTGTCTTTATGTCTGTCTTTATTGATGAAATCTTGCCTTTATGTTTGTCTTTATTGACGAAATCTTGCCTTTATGACGAGATATCTTGAATATCTCATTTCAAATGTCAACTTTTCATTGGCCAAGAAATATTTGAAGGCTCATTTGTTTTCCATGTCATTTATTTCAATTTTATTTTATTCTTTAAAATAAAGAATAAAATAACACATGGTGAAATTTGATTGGCGAAAAATTTGTGTTTCTACAATCATACTTTAATTTTTTTCTTGGATTATAAGAAAGGAAAGGGAAAGGATTAAGCTAACCATTTTTAATCATAAAAGGTTGATATTGGTGTCTATCTATTTGTTTAAGAGATGGGAACTCAAATTAAGTGGCCATTCCTTTCAAACATAGAAAAAAATACACCAAGACCATGAATGTTTTTTGTGTTCATTTTCATTTTGATTGTTAATCTTTTTATATGGTCTTTTAGGGTTAAAAAGTGGTTTGATAAGTTTTCTAGGATATCTATAGGTTGGTTCTAGGTAAAAACAAAAGTTAAAGTTTTGGTTATGGGGCCTAAAACCTGATATTTTTTTTTCAATCACCTCTAATGAATAAAAAATACTCTAGCAAATGATATATTATTTGTCTAAATAGATGACATGTCATCCATTGTTTTTTAAAATTATTTGAGTGGATAATGTGTCATCCTTTCAATAAACAAACAATGGATGGAAGAGGTTACTATAGATTTTAAAACAATGTGCCATCCTTTCAATCTAAGGTTGAGTTTTGTTTTTCTTCTTTAAGGTTAGACATATGGACCGACTCCTAGCTCCAACATTGTCTAATTTTTTATTTTAATTTAATTTTTTGATAATATCTTCTCTCTTATTTTCTTTAATTTTTTAATTTAACATTTTTTATTGATGTTTTGGGTAGTTTAATATAATCTTATAATGATGGAAGAGGTTACTATAATTTATGTTTAAACTGTTGTCTATTTATAAAATTAAAAATTATATTTATTTAGTGATCCGGACTAACTTCCAAAATATATAAAAGGAAAGTTATAAACAAGGTAAAATATTTGCATACATATTTATCATTTGCATGTTCCTAGAAAAATCATTTTTTTTTACTTTAATCTTTAAATAGTATTCACAAAAAAATTTATGATTTACCAATTTATTAATTTATTTTATGAAGTATAAATATTATTTCTTAATTATTCCACAAATAAATTTCACATAATCTATAACATCAGCATTTTGTTTTCATGCCTTGGAATGTTTGAGAATGTGGTTGATGTTATTTTTTAAAGTGTTTTTATTCAGAAATGTATTAAAATAATATTTTTTATTTTAAAAAAATTATTTTTAACATTAACATGTGAAAATGATCTAAAAACACCCAAAAAAATATATTTAAAACAAAAATCAAAAATCAAAAATTTTAATTTTTTGAAACATAATTTTAAAACACAATATCACTACGGAAAAAAAAAGAGGAAAGTGTCCAGTGACTTCTCAGCTTCATAGAGCCGCAACCAGAACTCAATTATTCAAGCGGCTCAATTATGGCGTTGAATAATTGAACCAGCCGAAATAAGCAATGCTTGTTCTCATTAACCGTTAGACCACGCTCGCAGAAACAACTTTTTTTTGTCTTCTCACCGACCACAAGCCGCCACGCTTCAATTCTGATAATGGCCTTTTTCATGCTTAGAATAATATGATTGGTTTGACCTAATAAGTCGTTTTTTTTAATCTTATTTGTTGACTTTTATTTTATTCTCCATGCTTGGTTTTCTAGCTTTGCTACAGTATATATATATATATATATTTACTTGAATGAGAAGAAAGCCATTTAAAAATAAATAAGCGTTTCTAATTTAAAAAAGGAAATATAAAATTACAAGTAAATCATGTTACTACTATAAACTGTATAAAATATAAACCTGTATATATATATATATATATATAAACATTTAACAGCGAGTGTTTCTTTTAATTTTTTCTTTATTTAATTGGGAACCACACCAACAAATCATGAACAAGTTATTCTTATTTTATTTTCAACAAAGAAGTTGATAGGAATTGAAATTGAACTACATGTTACGCGCGTTTTGATCCACTTAAATCTCATGGCCGCAAGCAATAAGTCGAGAAGAATTAGCAGTTATTTTATTCTCCAAATCTCTAATTGATCGCGTCCAACGGCAGGGTTATCCTAAGATATGACTTTATTGCAATTCAAAATTATTTTTAAAATTATTTTAAATTAAAAAAAATAGTATTTCAGATATTTTTTTATGTACTGATATCAAAAATAATTTTTAAAAAATAAAATATTATTTTAATATATTTTTCTGAACAAAAATTATTTTTAAAAATAACCTTTAACACAATCATCCTACACTAATAGGGTTAAAATGGGATGATTTTGGCTTTTTCTTTTTTTCTTTTGGTGTCGTCAAATCTAAACAAGAGTCTCTGATCTAGAAGCAACAAAATGTGGATCACACTAGCATTAAAATGAGATCCAGGACTTGTTCAAATGGACGAACATTACATGACTTTATTATGGCTGACATGATGCATGATCCTTTTTTTTACGTACGCATGATGCAATTAACATCAAGATTTTCAATTTTATTTCGGTCAATGATTTTTTTTTTCAATTTGAACAGAATAATTCGGTTTTTAAGTATTTCAGCGCACCGTTTCGAGGCTATATATATATATATATATATATATATATATATATATATATATATATATATATATATATATATTAGTTTAAAAAAAATAGTTCAATCCAAAAATAAAATTATTTAGAATTGTGCATTTTAATATAAAAAAGACACCATAAAATGATTTTTCTAAACAAAATTACAAGCATGTATAATATTACGAGAATATCATCATCAATCTTACAAGGTCATTATATTCTCTGATTGCTCTAAAATTTTAACATAATATATATAAAATATATCAAGAGACTCTCGTAAAATTTTAAGGTCATTATATTCTCTGATTGCTCTAAAATTTTAACATAATATATATAAAATATATCAAGAGACTCTCGTAAAATTTTATCTCAATCTAACAGTTGTATTAAAAGATATGATTGATATTGTAAAATTATTCATTATTTAAAAAAAAATTTACTATTTAGATGAAGCGGAACGAAACCGGAACGTTTCAGCCGATATTTGACTAAAAAATCCAGAATAAACTGGAATTTAAATTGAGATAATAATAATATTTTATTTTATTTTTACCAGAACAAAACTGATAATCTGATTAATATAGAAATTCGTAAAACATTTTGATGTTAACGGAAAAGGCAAGGAGAAGGGCCACTGGGACAGATCTTTCGTCTGCTTCGAAAGCTTCAAGAGCCGAAACCAGGTAGGGGCCTATCCTCCATTTTATTTTCTTATTTTTCTTTCAATTATAATTTAAAAGTGTGAATAAAGCATCCAGAAATCTAACTTCAGCCAATAGGAAGCCAACAGCTATGCTGCTCTCATTAATACAGTTCGCCAAGTGGCTTTCGATGTCATTATTTGACATCGAAAAACGTGTTCCTCCGTCGCCGCGCCCCACTCTCTTTTTTCAATGCGGTCCTTTTTTTCATTTTGTTTTCTTTCTAATTTTGTCTTTTTATTTGTATTCCACATATTTTTAAATTTATCAAGTACATGTTAAATCATTTTTTATATTGTTTAGTTTTAAACTTAAACTAATCAGGAATTGGGTTAGAAGGTTTTTGGATTAGATTTAATAATAATACTAAATAATTTTCTACAGGCTTAACATTTTTTGAAACAGTCAAAAAAATATAAAGCTTTCTTTTGTTGTTCATATAAATAATACATTTTACAAAAAGATTTGTTTTATGATATGCATTATCTTTTAATCAAAAACCTATTATGAAAGCAAATATTTCTGATGAAAACAATTGCTGCATGCAAATGCTCTGAATATTTCATGGCATCAGTCCCAAATCTGAGGGTCGGTGGAGGACAAAGTCTTTGGTCGGAAAGGGTATGTTTTATGAGTCAAAGGGTCAGCAAATTGACACGTCGTGTTGATAAAAAATGATAACTTTACTACTAATTAATTAGATTCTAATCTCCATAATTGTATGTTCTTCTATTCCATTAACTCTATCTTTCTTTATGGGCCAGCTTTCATTCATTAGACAGAGTGGTGTATCTTCTCCAAATTAAGGTTTTCTTCTCACTCTCTCTATATATTTGGTGCATGCACTTGGTGTATCACTCCTTCTTACCCTCTTAATCCCAGCTATATATATAGTCTCTTACATCCCAAATATTTGACCGGTCCAAATTAAGAAGTCAATTCTTTTTTTGTTTTGAGAGGTAAGATGCAGAAGAGCAATGGCGAGTCATCCAGCCTTGACAGAAAAACAGTGGAGAGAAATCGAAGGATTCACATGAAAGGTTTATGCTTAAAGCTTGCTTCTCTTCTTCCTCCTCATGTTTGCAAACCCACCAAGGTATTTTTGGTTTATGAAGAGGTTAGGTATGATATAAATACATGACATCGATCACATTGTTTTCTTCTTCTTTCTTCTCCGAATAAAAGAAAAAGGTGTTGAAAGTGTAAATAATAATAGAAGAGATTCTCTGCAGAAACCCTAACACCACACGATAATATATATATATAGTATATATGCTTGCGGTCAACGATGAAAACATATATTTCATTCAACAATGGCAAAAACAAAGCAGATAAGAAGCTGAGGGCCTCGAGTTTTGTAGCTTACATTTTGGGATGAAAATTCAAAGTATATCACAGCATATCCTGCCAATAATTGCTAGCATGAGTTTGTAGAGGCTTTCTGTAGCCATGTTCTAATGTGTACTGCTATCCATTGGTCCTTGTGAAATAAATTAAGGATTCAGATTAGTAGATATACGGGTTTTGATATTTATCTCCAAAGTAAGAACAGAAATCTCTGCTGCTGTCAATAATTTATCTGCATATGTACTGTAATAGAGCATGCATTATCAGGGAAACAATCAATCGAGGTTTCGAGATTGAATTGAAGCTTCGGAAAGGAAGCATGAGCCGACGTTCCTTCTAGCTAGGCTGTTAGAAAGCTACCCAGCAAGTGATTTTGACTGGTTTATAACAAAAACTTCTTCTCGTAATCAAATAATCCCGTCAAAGAAGCCATTTTTTCTCTTCCTCGAAAGCAAAACACGCATGCCTCTTGCGGCATGAAATTGTGTTTCGAACCTCAAATTAGAATATTAGATTACTTTAGACATCAGCGAGGTTTGTCATTTGTGTAAGATCCTAAACTGGAAGAGGAATTGTTCTCGTTGTTACTCCTTTTTATGCATGCCCACATGCTAATCGGTCGATGCTGTGTAGATTTTTACCAAAATGTTTAATCCAGATTCAGCTTCAACATATATAGTACTCTTACAGGGTGTAGAAATTATAAGCTGCTATAAGATGAGTTTTGATTCTAACATTTTTTGGGGCATTTTGCTAAATAGTTATGATTTATAATTTTATGGTGAATCAATTCTTGAACATATATATATTCAGGACATGCTATCACAACAGGATCAGCTCGAGCTAGCTGCCTGCTATATAAAGCAACTGAGAGAAAGAGTGGAGGGGCTGCAGAGGGCAAAAGAAGAACAAGCAACCACAGCACCTCGAGCAAGCAGCAGTGCCATGACTAGTCTGATGATCGGCTTGAGTTTGCCGGTGGTCGAGCTCCGAGATTTCGGGTCAAGTATAGAGGTGGTGCTGATTAGTGGGTTGAACAAGAACTTCATGTTTTATGAAGTTATTAATGTTCTTGGTGAAGAAGGAGCTGAAGTTGTCAGTGCAAGCTATTCCACTGTTGGAGACAAGGTTTTCCATACAATTCATGCCCAGGTGATTATATTTTAACCCAAATTCTCTGCTAGCCAATATTATAAGTATAAAATCTGAATTTTAATTTACCTGGAAAATCTACCAGGTTAGGTTTTCCAGAGTTGGTGTGGAGACTTCAAGGGTATGGAAGAGATTGCAGGAACTGATCTGCTAAGTGTTTTTGTATGGGATGACAAATCAGCATCTGACACATAAACAAGTGGAGATGCTTAAAAATATAATTTATGTGAGATATTTGCATTTTGAGAGTGTAATAAAATAAAGAAAATTACGTGAGATAAATTATTATTATTATTATTATTATATGGTTAAGTTATTGTGCATTGTGAGATAAATCACTATGAATTATAATAGTGTTGCTCAGTTTTCGGGTTGGTTTGGTTTGCTGATTTATTAAATTTTTTATATTTTTGCACAGTAAAATAACTACTTTATCCCTCGAAAAAGAAAAAAAAATAGGTGTTGCCTGGAGGGGTGCCATGGTAATTGCATGTTTTCAGTCTGGTCTGGTCCAGTCCGATTCGGGTCACCGGTTTACTGATTTTCTTATATTTCTTTGCACAGTAAATTAATTATTCTATCCCTAAAAAAAGACAAAAATCAGCTCTGGCCGGGAGAGGTGTCACGGGAATTTTATATTTTTTGAAAATAGCTAAATACGGATATACCTCCATATAAGACAAAATTAAAGAGTTGATTATAGGGGTGTTACGGTAATTGATCATATATTTTTTAATTATTTCTCTCCAATTACTGTGGGTGCGTGTGACACACGCGACCGACTGTATTCCGTCTCACACCCTCTTCGGGAGGCGTGTGCAACGCCATCAGGTGTCGAAAAATAACCATCACTACAAGAAAAGGTGCTTGTTTGCAACGGGGATTTTGTTTAGCAACGGATTTTCCGTTGCTAAACAAAATCCGAAAAAAAAAAAAATGGGTTGCAACGGATTTGTTGTTGCAAATTTAATTTGCAATAGATTATCCGTTGCATATGAAAATTACTTTGCAACGGATTTTCCATTGCAATCTAAATTTACAATGGAAATTCCGTTGCAATTTAAAACCATTTGCAACGAAAATTCCGTTGCAATTGAAAATTACTTTGCAATGAATTTTCCGTTGCAATCTAAATTTGCAACGGAAAATCCGTTAAAATGTAAAACTATTTGCAACGGATTATCCGTTGAATGAAAATTGCTTTTCAAAATCCTTTAAATACCTGTAGGCGCCCATTCATACTGTTTTAAAATATTTAAGTTAAGCGCCATTGTTCTTCTCTCTCGATTTTCAGAAACAAACCCTGTTGGGCTAGCCATTGCTGGAGAGGAGAAGCTCATGGTTGAGAAAAGCTCTCGGTGGAGAAGAAAAGGTGACAGCAGGGGTGGAGGAGAAAAGAAGAAAAAGTTGCAGCGGGGAGAGAGAGAGAAAAGAAGGTAACCAATGTCAACGAGAAAAGAAAAAATTGTGCCCAGTATGGTCTTCCCCTGACTCTCCTCTTCTCTCTCTTAATATCTGCAGGATACCTTGCTGGAGAACTCCATGCTTTCTCTTCCAACTTGGCAGGTTCACCTTCAGGTTCTTGAGAAGCCAGAATGGAGCTCACTGTTCTAGGCAACGATCCATCATCTTTAGCTGCAGGGCCATCTTTTTCAACTGGGATTTCCTTAACATTTAGTGACTTGGATCTGGTTTTCATGCTTGCCTCACCCAAAAGGCTCTTCAATGGAGTATGTTGTCTCCTCGTGCTCCAGTTTGTGACCTTGGCCATGATCTCTTAATTCGTGCTTCTTTCTCCCCTGCGACTCATTCAAAAACATCAGTAATGGAAGGAGATAAGCCAGTTGTACAGAAGCAACTTTTGACTTCTCTAGGTTCAATCAATGTCATTGCAGCGGGGGGAGAGAGAGAAAAGAAGAAAAAGTTAAATTTTTTGAATTTGCAACGGATTTGCCGTTGCAAATTGGCAATGGAATTTCTGTTGCTAATTCATTTGCAACAGATAATCCGTTGCAAATGAATTTGCTATCACCGGATTTCAACGGAATACTTCCGTTGCAAAATTCATTGCTAATTAATATTAGCAACGGATGTCTTTGTTGTTTGCAATGGATGAGTCCGTTGTAAACAACCCATTTTTCTTGTAGTGCATCTAGCATCTCAGTGGATGCGTCGTCATGTTAACTTCCTCATGGTGTGGCGCGTGCAATCAACAGCCTTTATTCTTTCTTTTAGTTTTTTTTGTTTTTTTTGTTTTATTTTCACATCAAATGTTTTTTTAGCTAATATTTTTTTATCATTTTTTTTATTTTTTGTTTGTTGTTTTGTTAAAGTTGTTGAGCTTTTTTATTCTTATATTGAATTTATTTTCCCATTATTCACGCAATAATAATTATTATTTTAGTTTTTTTCTTGCTTCCTGTTTTGTTAATATTTTCGAGTTATTTTCCTCGGGGTAACTTAATAATATTTTTTATTCTAGCAATAATAGTAATGATATTTTTTGATGTTAAGCCTTCGATGTTATTGTTGATATAATAGGGTGTGTTGATGTGTTCATTATATCAAAACTTGCATGTATAAATGTTATATTTTATTTTTAAACTAGCAAAATCTATTAATTATTTTAATTCCAATAGTTATAAAAATTATTTGTTCGGCCCGCAACATAGTGCGGGTAAATTAACTAGTGGAGACTAATCCATTTCATTCATTAATTTCCTTGTAAATTTAACTAGCCTCTGTCCCTGCCCTTTACCTTGAGGCTACACTATTTTTTAATAAAACATAATATTTAAATACTGGAAAAAAATATAAGAAATCTTTTATGGTAACTATGTAAGAACACTAATTAAGGATAAGACAACATAAAACATTCTATTAAATTCACAGTCTAGATTATGCAACTCTAATTACTCTAAAAAGAATTATAAAATCTTTTAAAAATATATATTAATTTTTTAAACTCGTAGCTAAAGTCATTAAACTTGAAGCACCCTATCTAAAAGAGAATCACAAATTCGAATTTCTATATAAAAATATATTAAATGATAAAAATATAGAAAAAAATTTAATCATACAAAGAATTTTTTAAAATAGCAACTCAAAAATAAGGATCAAAATCATCATCACTATTATTATTATTATTATTATTATTATTATTATTATTATTATTATTATTATTATTATTAGAAGTAGTAATAATATTTTTATTAATATTATTACAATTTTAATGATCATTATCATTATTATTATTGTTGTTTGTTACTATTACTATTGTCATTATCATTATTATCACAACAACTAATTTAAGGATTGAGGACAAACCTTTTCAAATCTATCAAATTATGGTTTATGCTCATACTTAGTAAAAACAAATCATGGATTAGCTTTTTGAATGGATAACTCATACCCAATATGCATATATTTGTATTCATAAACACACATACATTTATGAAATGAAATGACATAAATACATTCAAAATTTAAATATATGTCCTGGGAGAGCTCCAATCCATAAAGAGCATGTTTGTTTTTTGCGTTTCTAATATTGAAGTTCAATGACTATGAATTTTGATACATTTCAATTGAAAGGTTGTGTTATGCTTTACTTTGGATGACATACAGAGTCAAGGAATATATATTGTACTACACAACTTGGTTAGTATAAAATTTGGATTCAATCAAGTACATTTGTGAAAAGCTTTTTTTGTCAAATAAGATAGCAAGGTGACAAGAAAACTAGTGTACCATGTACTTTTATAAGGTTGTCAATGTATCAGGATATAGGGTTGAATCAATGATAATTTTCCTTTAAAAAACTATAATTTTATTTTAATGAAAACTCTAGTTATTTTAAATTAATAAAATTAGAAAAAAAAATCATCAAATAGAAAATCAAGCAAGAAAAGAAATATATCCTCAATCGACACCTTCAAATCCCTATACCCACGCTTGAAAAATAATTCACTGATACTAATCCCAGATAAAGCAATTTTAAACTATCAGATAAGAGGATCAAAAAAATTATTGTATGAAAGTGTAAGGAATATGGAGATTTCCCTCGAAATCTTAGAGTGGAAAACTGAGAAGTCTAGGGTTTATACACACGCGCGCATTCGCGCACACACTAAGAATTAGTGTTGTTAATTTCATTTTGATTTGGTAAAAATGTTTCGTACCAGTTAAAAAAAAAGGAGATAAAACGGCTCAGTTTTTATCTCACTTAAAATTTTGGTCCGTTCCGGAAATTCCGCCCGAATTTCGTTCCGTTTATTTTGTTTCGGCCAAATAATGTTTATTTTAAATAATAAATAATTTTACAATATCAATCATATCTCTTAATCCAACCATTTGAAATTTTTATGAGGAGTCTCTTGACATATTTATATATATTATGTTAAAATTTCAAAGCAATCAAAGAATATAATGACCTTGCGAGATTGATGATGATATTCTTATAATATTATACATACTCATAATTTTGTTCAGAAAAATCATTTTATTGTGTTTTTTTAGATTAAACTGTATAATTTTAAATAATTTTATTTTAGATTTGAACTAATTATTTTTTAAATTAATATATGTATACACACACACACACACACACACACACACACACATAGTACAACCAAAAAACGACATGTCAAAACACTTTGAAACCGAAACATTCCGTTCCAATTGAAAAAAATCAAGCATCAACTGAAACAGAATTAACAACATTGCTTAGAATAATAACTTTATTTGCCAAAATGACCCTACCATATTTGTTTTGTAGTGAACTTTTTTTTATGTCAAGAATAAGTATTAATTATTTGGTCTGTAATTTTATAAAAAGGATAAACATTAGGATTCAAATCTCTCCTATTTTAATGTTTAAACATTTGACAAGAGAAGAAACAGATAATATATATTTCAATAATTTAGAAGAACATTTACTGTAAATATCAAGTTCTCTCAAAGAATTTAAATTCAATAATAGATTCATGAATATTGTAAAACTACAAATGATCTATTTATTCGTAACCCATAGTCTATCTATTTTTGAACTTCAAAAATACTTTTTAAAATAAATAATTTTTTTAATAAAAAAATTGTATTTTTAGATCAATCTGTATATTGGTATTAAAACAAATTACGAAATATTATTTGAATATAATTTTATTTTTAAATAATTATTATCACTCAGAAGATTTTTTTGTTAATTACTTTGAAGTACGTATTAATAATAAAAAAGATACAATAAATCTAGAGTTGGATAAATTTTTTATAAGAATATAAAACATTCATAAATTATGATTTCGGGGTGGGGCGTATCTAAAAAAAATGAATGGGGGAGGTGAAGAGGAGAACACTCAGCAGTCAGCAGAGAGAGGGAGAGGTGGGGAAGACAAGTAGTACTCGTGCTATTAGATAAAAATAAAATGAGTGGAGAAGCGAAGAGAAAGAAAGGAAGGGAGAGCAATAATACGGCATCAAGATGGAGAATTCGAAGAAACAACAACAGCTCCACGTTATGTAGAGTTGAGGAGGCAATGGCATGTGCCCACATGGCTTATTATGGCTGGACACAAGAACAATAAAGACTCGCAACCTTATCTGTATTTAACCTAAAGTACGAGACTGTCACTTGGTTTTTCTAGAGAGAGAAAGAGAAAAGAAAGAAGCGGTAGCTCTTTCTGTTTTTGGCAAGAGATGAAGGAAAACAGTGATGGGTTCGTGAGAGCAGATCAGATTGATCTGAAAAGTCTGGATGAACAATTGGAGAGGCATCTCACTAGAGTATTGACTCTTGAAAACAAGAACAAGAGAGATGGCGGTGATGGTGATGATCTGGTTGTTACTGCTAGTCTCACACCTACGCCTTCCACCACTAAAATCGCCCCTTTCAAGAAGCAGAGGCAGGAATGGGAGATCGACCCTTCTAAGCTCTCCATCAAGACTGTCATCGCTCGTGGTACCTTTGGCACTGTCCACCGTGGCGTCTACGATGGCCAGGATGTTGCCGGTCAGTTCCCCACTTGCTGTTCTATTTTTCTTTGTTATTGTCTTCCTTTTGTCTAGGGAAAAGATGAAATATTTTATTTGCGGTAAGTTTCGATTGATCATTAGTTTTGAAGGAGGTGATGGTTAATTCTTTTGCAATCTGTGATTTCTACTCGGGTTTGACCTGAAATTGCTTATTTCTAACAGTTCATGTGATCCCACTTGTTGGTTAATTCAGAGGTATGGGAATATGGATCTAAACACTTGAAGTATCAGTTGCTCCTGTTTTACTAACAAAGGTCCTGTCTTTGTACATTATTAGTGAAACTGCTTGACTGGGGTGAAGAGGGTCAAAGGACAGAAGCTGAGATTTCAGCACTGAGGGCAGCTTTTACTCAAGAAGTTGCTGTTTGGCATAAGCTTGATCATCCAAACGTTACTAAGGTCGCTTTCAACGGTTTAAAATTTTCTTTTTTATATGTTTGTGATCATCTATAAATCTGATTTATATGTTTGAGATATCCATGATCTTAATTTACGTTCTAACTGTTTGGAGGACTTTCATATATCTTGCCTCTATTGTAAAGGTTGTGAATTTGAAATTTTTCTTCTATATTTTCATATGTTGACTCTTGAATTATCGGATTCAGCTACTGGTTTCTTTCGTTTTTTCTTTTCCTTGTTCTTGCTGGGTTGGGCAGTTGGTTGGAGTTGGTCCGAGAGCCATGATCTGGTCCTCAGCCTGATGGTGGCTATCATAAGCTCTTCACGCATGTTACTTTTTTCCTTAAGAAAGGGATAGAAAGAATAATGGTAGAATGACTTTAGTAACTGTTGAGGATTTCCTCATCAGTTTTAAGCCAGCTAAGAAGATTTGTGGTTCACGTTCCTTTCTTTTTCTAAATTTTGTTTTTTCATCTACTTTTTCGAATTTGGCAAGAAAACATGAAAGTTTTGTTTGCATAGTGGAATTACAGCATAAGTTTTTGTTTTTTTGTTCATTTCCTTACTGATTTAATTCTTTTTGGCTTTCCACCGTGGAATATATTTCATTTTGTAGGAAGTGCATGTTTGGGGCCTTTTATGTGGCTTGTCCTATATGCTATCTGTTTATCCATTTGCTTCAGCGGAGACTTAAATGGTTTTTTTTTTTCATACTTCCTGTGGATATACTTTAGACAGCACTTGAGTTTCAGTAGCTTGCCCCTTATGTTGTTTTTGTCAGAGCATTTGTTGTGTGAGGATATAGAGAATTTTGTATGCATTTGGCTAAATTGTGGTATTTATTCAACTCTAACTTAGCGAGTGAGTAGTGAAAAAATGAATTGATTGCTTTAGATCTTCAATCATCAAGCTACTTGGAATTCTTCAATGAAAAGTGTTTTTTTCATTCATTAATTCAGAGAAAGAGTAGAAAAGTAGAAAGAAGCGATGAGAGAAAAAGAGTGTTTTGTTGTGTGAGGATATAGAGATTTTTTATGCATTTGGCTAAATTGTGGTATTTGTTCAACTGCACCTTTGCAAGTGAGTATTGAAAAAATGAATTGATTGCTTTAGATCTTCAATCATAAAACTCCTCGGGATTCTTCGACACCTTGAAAAATGTTTTTTTCCCTCACATTAATTCAGAGGAGAAAGGGGGGTAGAAGAGTAGAAAGAAGTGATAAGAGAAAAGAGGTGTGTAGAAAATTATAGAGAAACTGTACCCTGCTTTAATTATCATCAGATGGACAACTCCAAAACATGTGATGGATTACGAGTCAAACAAATAAGAATATAAAATTACATAACTTACCGATTCCCTTTCCAATCTGAAATTCCAAAAATCATTACCAGGCCGTCCATCACTCATGCTGCTATTTTCCAGGTTAGCATTAATTGGCTTCGATTTGTTTCTGCAACTCAGTTGTAAGATTGTATTTGGTATGTCTTTGCCTAATCAAAAGAATAAAATTTGTTTCAAGTTCAATGCACCTTGCTCCATGAATTAATTACTGTCTTTTTCCTGATCTCCAAGTAGATTCTGCTCTTTCTTGATACCTTGGCTTTCCCTTGGCTTTGTGATGTTATATCACCAAAATCCAATAACCAACTCATACTCATTTCAATTGCTTTAGGTTTGTTATAGAAAAGAATTGTTGTTGATTGCTAACGTCAGTTTATCTGTTATTTGAAATTATGAATATTAACAGACCTTGACCATTTTAATTCAAGTGGCTTAGATATGATAGTATAGCTTCCTGGGGTTAACTTATTCATACTGAATCTGGTCTTTGTAGTGCAGTTTATAGGGGCAACAATGGGCTCAGCAGAGCTACAAATACAAACTGCGAATGGTCAAATTGGGATGCCAAATAATATATGCTGTGTTGTTGTGGAGTATCTTCCTGGGGGTGCCCTGAAATCATACCTTATAAAAAATAGGAGAAGAAAGCTAGCTTTTAAAGTTGTTGTTGAGCTGGCACTTGATCTTGCTAGAGGGTAATAACATTATCAACTCCTTTTCTTTTTATTTCATTTCTTTTCACTAATTATATCTAGGCAGTTCAAGAGTGATTGCTTATTTCTCAGGCTAACAAGTGATATGAATGCAAATTGACTGTATGTTGTAGGTTAAATTACCTTCATTCTCAGAAAATTGTGCACAGAGATGTAAAGACTGAAAACATGCTATTGGATAAGACACGGACTGTAAAAATTGCTGACTTTGGTGTTGCTCGTATTGAGGCATCAAATCCTAATGATATGACTGGGGAGACAGGAACACTTGGATACATGGCTCCTGAGGTGAAGAGTTTACCTCAGTTCATTTTTATCTCATGACTCACAGAAAACACAATCAGTAGAATCATTTTTTATAAGTGTTAGGATGTTAATTATGAAGGGGATGCAACTCTGGCAAAGACATACTCTATTTAAAAACCTTCTTGTTCTCTCCAATTTTCATATTGTCCCATTTTGTGTTAAATGATTGAAAGATTTGGCTTTTACATTACTCGAGTAATTAGACTTTGCAAATTGGGGTTTGAACTTGTTTTTCTTAGTTGAGTAAAAAGAAACATTGATAGGTCAAAGATCAGTGTCTCATTATATGGCTGGTTACAGGTTCTCAATGGCAATCCATATAACAGGAAATGCGATGTGTACAGTTTCGGCATCTGCTTATGGGAGATATATTGCTGTGACATGCCTTATCCTGATCTTAGTTTTGCAGAAGTAACTTCTGCCGTGGTCCGCCAGGTCTGGCACATTCTCCTATCCCTTTCATTTCTAGCAATGCCACCCAAGGTTTTGTTTAAACAAATAAAAGGAATAATCCATTGTTTAATGTTTCTCCCATGTTGCAACTGTAGAATCTAAGACCAGAGATACCAAGGTGTTGCCCAAGCTCTCTCGCAAATGTAATGAAGCGTTGCTGGGATGCTAACCCTGACAAGCGCCCGGAGATGGATGAGGTTGTCTCCTTGTTGGAGGCCATTGACGTATCAAAAGGTGGAGGCATGATCCCTCCTGATCAACAAGGGGGTTGTTTTTGCTTCCGCAGGAATCGAGGCCCTTAAAAAAATATGAACAATTGCGATAGTTTATTTCAAGGTTTTCGATGGTCCTACAGAAACCTTGAAGACAAAGGAGAAGAACGATGATGTTGGATATACAGTGACGGGCTGACATCCAACTTCATTGAGGTTAAGTTATTTAGCTGCTCTATTCTTATAATATTTTTTGAGGTGGTTTTCAGATATGTATTTATTCAAATTGCCTCGCATGCGAGACTGGCTTGATTACTTAATGCATAAGGTCGATCGATATAGCTGATATAGCTATTAACTTGTATCATTGCTAGAACTCATTTGATTGGTACTGCTCCTTCCATTCCCATGGTGTATACAGCTGTAATATTTTTCAAAGATCCTCTCACTGCAATGGCATGTTTCATAGGGAAAGGACATGGTGTGTTGGTGCATCAAGACAGACAGTTGACAATCGAAATTTTATAACGATGTTTGGTTGAAATTATGACTGCTTAGTATGCCAGGAGACTCTGGTTACGCCAAACCATCTCCTGTCTGAAAACCTATCTCTCTGTGTAGTGTGTGGTGTTTCTATGGCCTCAGAACTAAAATCTCACGTACTGATTTTGATAAGAAACCATCCCGGCTGGACAGGAGCTTTTATTTTGCAGACCCTCTATATATTGTCAAAAAAGGAAGAGGATTTGTTGGATTTGATCTTATTTTGATGATGGGATTTGGGAAAAACCAACAGATCTATCCTTGAAATTTGAGTTAGTCTCCAATCTAACATTAAACGCCGTTGATCCATGGATCTATTAAAAAGTTGAAGGGAGACTAGTTAATTAAACGATAATATAAAACTGAATTTTCTTTCCATATATAATATGGCTAGAGAAATAAAAGCAATGCCCTTTGTAGTTTGTACTGCTTGCTGAAAATTAATCTGGTATGAAATCAAAGGTTACGATAACGAAATCAAACAAAACTGTTTAATGACTTCTTGTTTCTTTTTAAGATTAATCGAGTGTACATGTTATGTAGAGAAATAAAAAAAATAAAAAACAATGTAGATTTAAGATCAAAATAAATTATTTTTGGACAAATTTGTAGAAAAATTAAGGTCTATGGCATAAATAGATTTTTAATAGACCAATTTAATTTAATCATGGCCTAAATTAAGAGTTTAATTATGTTTAAAAATAATTTGGGTTCAATTAAAGAATTTAATTAGATTTAAAGACTTAATTATACTTTAAATAGATCAAATTAATTTTATTAGAGACTTGAGAATTAAGTTTGGAAATCCAATTTGAGCCTAATTGAGAAAATTAAGATTTTAGGGGATCAAATTTATTTTTTACAAAGTCAATTGGTTCAATCATGGATAAAAGCGTAAGAAAAATAAAGTTTTGAGGTCAACTAGGGGTTAAATTGAAAAAATCTACAACTAATGACCAATCTGAAAAAGACATCAAACTATAAGAGTTTAATTGATTGAAATTAGAGGTAAACTTGAAAAAAAAATCAATTAAAGATAATACCAATAACTATCTATGGATTGCCATGAAAAAAGATCGGAGAGGTTTTGCTGCTTATGGATGATACAAGATATATATAAGCAAACTTAATTTAATTTTGCTATGTGATACAATGGATGATCTATCAAACTTATTGACTTGGGAATTAATCTAAAGATTTGAGATATGTTTGTCTAGTCCATCATGCTAATTGAGTGTTGAGTGTATTTTATTGGTGACAATTTTTCATGAAGATCATTTTAGATATTTCCATTGATGAATTTTGTTCAACTACACAATCTTGATTTTTTCTACAGATACAATCTCGAGATTATTATTATTATTATTATTATTATTATTACAAAGCATACAATAAGGTCAATTTAAAATTCATTTCTTGATAATTAAGGTCTTTTTTTAATGGTGATAGCTTCGATGCGTGAAGGAGGCTACAATGAATGAAAATGATGTTTGAATATATGAAATTCATGAAAAATAAAATTACCAAGACTTTTGTGAGAGTATTGTTAAGAAATAAAAAAAAAATATTATTTACTATTTTCCAATAAAAAAATAAGTAATCAAAAACCGTAAAATTATTATCACCGTCCAATTAAAGGAAAAAAAATCTTATACAACTCATTTTCTTCTGTTTCTTTAATTGTCTCATGATATGCTGTGCAAACTTTTCATAAGTTGATTATAATTCATATAGCTATCAATAATACATTGTCATCATATTTTAATTTTCTTCTCTTCAGCATAATGTTTTCTCGAAAATATATAGAGGCAACACTTGAAGAAAATATGGGTAAAGAACTTAGAGTTAATGAGATGCTCGAAACGCGTACCTTGTCAAAGAACCATCTTACTTAAAAACTAAAGTTGTTAGATGAGACTCCAATATATGATTGATATTATTCTCTAACACACCTCCTCAAGTGAAAGCATTTTGAACTTGAAACTTTCACACAGGTCCACACTACCTGGTGTTTGATTTTTATCAAGTAGAATAAGAATGGTAAGATTTGAACTCGTGACTGCTCGGTCAAGCAGACTTTGATATCATATCAAGAAATCATCTCATCTAAAAATTTAAGTTATTCGATGAGATCCAATATATAATTTTTATTGTTCTCTAACATGCCTCTCATCTTTTTTTCTTTGATTTTATGAGAAGATGATTTGTAGCTCGGGGTTAAATACTAAATATTCAACAGTTATGCTACCTCTATGTCTGTTATCTCGAGGAATTTTTGTGAATCTACCATTGATGAAGTTGCAAGAACTTTAAAAAGAATTCAGGGTTTCTATGGCTGTTTGATGAGCTTATTTGTGTAGGTTTGGGTTGTTTTGTACCATCCTGCAAAATGATGAGAACTCCAGAACTGTCTGTTCTGTAACTAGTCATACTTTAACAAGTAATGGTGTCCGCATCTCTCATGGAAGCAATAAGTTGTGTAGCTACCGATGGTTTTTGAATAAGATTAAAAACAACTAGACAAAGCTGCTATAATTCTGTCTACCTTTTGTTATCTGGTGTTTCTTCCCACTTGTTCTGTCATAATGTTAGTTGGGAAAATGCTGACTTCATGTGATTTTAGTGCATACTCTCTGTGTAAACTTGGTTCGTACAATTTGATGGTTAAGAACTGCTACTAAAGGGATATAATAAATAGGGTTGGCACCGCCTAAACAGCTGGGATCGCCATTGCTGACATTTATGGAATGCATGGTTTCATTTTAACTTTTGTCTGTCCCTGCACAACTGAGTGATCGACAACTAAGTTGTTGGCTGCCTCACTCGACGGTTCGATTGTTAAGGGTATGCTTTCTTAGGTGATAGGCATGTTTCTGGGCAGCCAATTGAAGCCGATGAACAGGTTATGTAAAGTCAGGACTAGAGTAGTAGAGTATTTCAATGCCATAATTTCTGGATTTACATGCTACATAGAACTCGAGCTTAATACAAGCACGTTTTCTAGAGTAAAATTGATGGTTAAGCTTAACAATGGTGGGTGGTCACTGTTCCGGGATAACTCTTTGATCTATCTTCCATCTTTTGTTTTTGTGTTCTTTCTACAAGCAGAAATACAGACTGTTTTCATTCTGCAATTTGCTGGTGTAGAGGTGATTGAAAGGTTTACTTTTCAAAGAAGCTGGTCGATCAAATGCAGCCAAGAAATTGTTGAATATAGGGAAAAAATTACCTGTTTCAATGGCCCAAGTTCATGAATCAGTGAATTATATACTGACATGACAGAGTCGCTTGTTAGATTTTGTGTTTTGATTCTGGAATTTTGTTGTTCTTATTTTAGGTATTGCTGATTGAAGAACTTGTGGAAGATAAGAGGAGAATTTGTAGAGAAAAGGTAATTCAATTCTTTACTGAATTTTCTGTTTTCTGTAAAATTGCTTCCAAGAATGCATATTTATACTACATCATAGGCAAACTATTTTACATGTGTTTTGTGTGTGTTTAACTGCATTAACAGCATGTTAACTAACTTGTAACTACCAAGAGAAGTTCAATGTGAACTTCTCTTCTAGGACTAGAATTGATTACAACTGTCATAGTTACAAGCTTCTTCTTCTTCTTGCTGTGAAGACAGTTCATCACTTCTTCTCCTTTGTCATAACAGAGCTTCAGCTATCTCCTGCCTTGTAGAGTGTAAACCAGTGTGTCACTTAGCTGTCAACATCGCCTCGGAGTAATTGAGTAAAAAGAAGCTTGTATTGTTAAGAAAGCTTAACTTTAGACCATGATTTCAGACGATCCCACGTACTTATTTGTTGGAGGAAAGGAAAACCATAATCATCTTGGAAGGATTGGAAGAGCTCACAACCATGCTGGATTCTTTAATGGAGTGACAGCTGCTTTCACTTGCAAGTAGTTATTGAGGTTGTATACACCCTTTTCCCTGCCAATTCCACTCATTTTATAGCCACCGAATGGAATTGCTGCGTCAAAGACATCGAAGCAATTGACCCATACAGTTCCAACCCTCAATGCTCGTGACAAGGTGTTGGCAGCATAGTTGTCGGTTTCGTTCCGTTTCGGCCAGAAAGGCCGAAACATTTCATACCAATTAAAAAAAACAAAGTACCAACCGAAGTGGTATTGACAACTCTGGTTGTCAGTGTCCACATTTTTAGTGAAAATTTCAGCAGCAAGACCATAGTGAGTGATATTTGATCTTCATATTACTTCATCAATATACCTGATGCAGAAGAAGATATGCGTTAAACATAGAATATAAAGACCATTACTGAATTTAAATTCAGCATGGCTTCAACTAATTTGACTATCTCCGAGATGGCTCGTATGACTAGTTTGAAAGCAAAAGTCGTGCGATTAAAACTGAAAATAAAAGCAATGAACATTTGTTTGTAACATTATAGCTCACTTGAACTTCAAGATGGACTGCACAGGGCCAAAGATCTCATCCTGAGCTATCAACATATCATCCTGATAAAAAAAAGAAGGTTGGTATTGCATTGCAAAAATTTAGAATTAACCTTTTTAAGACATCTAATGAGAGAAATAATGATACAAGTGGAGTAAATATTACCTGAACATTTGAGAAAAAAGTAGGCTGGATAAAGTTGCCTTAGGAGCCAAATCTTTGACCTCCACATTCAAGGGTAGCATTGCTTTCAACACCAGATCTTATATACCTGAGGACCTTCTCAAATTGCTCGGTGTCGATCTGAGATTTTCTCAAGGTCCATGAACAATATTACTTGATGGCTCTCAACAATTTATGTATAAATAAAAACCATTAATTGACAGAGGAATATCCCATAACAACCTCCATATATTCATACAAGTGTGTGTATTTTACCATTGAATATTTAGTTATAAGCGTCAGCTTGCAATTTCACACGTACATAGAAAAGAAGCCATTCTCATCATCTTATTGTGAATTCATTTTTTCTAACTTTTAGCTCTAATGTAATGAACAACACATTCCTCATTAACCCTTTTATTGCAGTAACTAATTTGGACCTTAAACACATTAATGGAGAAATTTCAAACTCCTGTAAGATAGTAGTCATTGCTCAATTCTTTCAATCATCAAATCTTATACGAAGAGACGGTATGTTAGAATTAATGAGATTTGCATTGAGAATAAGAAGATTTACTCTGTTTGAATTTTAAGTTTTGAAATTCTGTTTTTTCTATTCATAGCAGTTTTTTAGTCAAACTTGTTTGAATTCAAATAATTTCTCAGATATGTTTAGAGTTTTATGATTCTAGGACTTTATCATGTAAGCCTATATTAAGGCATTTCCAAATTGAATAAAATTGAATGAATTTCCAATTCCATTTCTGAATCTTCATTCCTGCAGATTTATTGTGCCCAGATTTTGATTGCTACAGTAACTGTTTCAAGAACAGTTACTGTGCAGATCATCAATTTCCAACAGTGGTATCAGAGCATTGATCTTACGGGCTGAAGGGAAAATTGTGAGTGAAACACGAGAGATTGTGAGTGTAAAACACTTGGGGGGTTGAGAGAAACACTGAGAGTTATTCTTCTAAGAAATCAATGGCATTGTCATCATCCTCTGCACATTCGCACTCTTCGGTTCCAATTTTTGATGGTGAGCACTATCACATTTGGGCTGTCAAGATGAGGTTTTTTCTGCGATCCCAAGGATTATGGAACATTGTGGTGACGGATGCTGATCCATATCCACTACGTCAAAATCCAACGTTGGCGCAAATAAAGGCTCATGAAGAAGAAAAATTGAAGAAAGACAAGGCAATTACATGTTTGCATTCCGGAATTGCAAACCATATTTTCACCAAGATTATGAATCTTGAGACACCAAAACAGGTTTGGGACAAACTTCAAGTTGAGTTTGAAGGCAGCAACAGAGTTAAAACAGTCAAACTCCTTGCATTAAAGAGAGAATTTGAGCTAATGAAGATGAAGGACAATGAAAATGTCAAGTCCTATTCCGGCAGATTGATGAACACTGTCAACCAAATGAGACTCCTTGGGGAGACATTTGAAGATCATAAGATAGTGGAGAAGCTTATGATGTCAATTCCAGAAAGATTTGAGGCTAAAATCTCTGCAATAGAAGAGTCTTGCGATTTGCAAACTCTATCTATTGCAGAATTAATCAACAAGCTTCAAATTCAGGAGCAACGAGTTCAAATGAGAGATGATGATGTTATGGAAGGTGCATTTCAAGCAAACTGGAAAGGAAGAAAGACTGAAAATTTCCAGAAGAAAGATTTCAACAATGGCAAAAAAATCTTCTCGGAAAATAAGTCTATTGTACCTATTAGCAGTCAAAATTTTCCACCTTGTTCTTATTGTAAAAGAACAAACCATGCCGAGGTGAATTGCTGGTTCAAAGGGAAATCAGTAATTCATTGTGATTTCTGTAAAAAAGGTGGCCATAGTGAGAAGTATTGCAGATTTAAAAGAAGACAACCATAGCTTGAAACTCAGCAACAAGCTAATTTTTCTGAAGAAAGCAAGGATGATGATGAGCATCTGTTTATGGCAATCTATGATGATCAAAATTCCAGGAGGGATACTTGGTTGATTGACAGTGGCTGTACTAGCCACATGGCCAAATCTCTGTCTATTTTCTCCTCAATCGACAGCTCAATCAAACCGAAGATTAAGCTGGGAAATGGAGATATTGTTGAGGCAAAAGGGAAAGGAACTGTTACTGTCAATACAAGCAAAGGTATGAAAATTATCACCAATGTTTTATACATTCCAGAACTTGATCAGAATCTCTTGAGTGTTGCTCAGATGCTGAGGAATGGATATGAAGTGTCATTTAAAGAACAATTTTGTTTTATTACTGATTCACATGATTCAGCAATTGCAAAGATCAAGATGAAGGGTAATAGCTTTTATTTGAATCTGAATGTTGTAGAAGGGCTTGCTTTAAGTGCTAAAACTGATGAGAGTGTTGGTTGGCACAAGAGTCTTGGGCATCATAATTTCAATTCATTGATGACGTTGCATGATAATGTTTTGATAGAAGGGATTCCTGAAATTCCTGCTAGTAAACTGATGAGTGAGGGCTGTGAATATGGAAGGCAGCACCAAAAGCCATTTCCACAATTTACATCAAGCAGAGCATTAAGCAATCTGCAACTGGTTCATTCTGACATTTGTGAACCAATGAACATTGCATTTTTGAAAAATTTTGCTTACTTCATGCTGTTAAAAGATGAATACAGCAGGATGATTTGGGCTCGTTTTTTGAAGAACAAGTCTCAAGGTTGTTCAGAATTTGAAAACCTTAAGTGTTTGACTGAAACTCAAAGTGATCTGAGCATTGGCTACTCAAAGACAGGAGGAGTTGATTCAAATTTGTATGCAGATTGTGATTGGGATAAACATATTCCCATGGCAGCAGCTGAAAATTGGTTGAATAAATTGCTTGCTGATTTGGTACAAAAACAGGTTTCACCAACTAAGCTTCATTGTGATAATAAGTCTTCCATTGAAATTGCTGAGAATCCAGTTCAGCATGGTAGAACAAAACACATGGATGTGGAACTTCATTTTCTAAGGGAAGCCGAGAAGAACTGGTTCATTAAAGTTCTTCATTGTTCAAATAATGTTCAACTAGCAAACTTGATGGCTAAGGGAATTCCTGGGTTAAAGCTGGTATTTCTGAAGATGCAGCTCGAGTTATTCAAGGCAAATCTCAAGGAGGAGTGTTAGAATTAATGAGATTTGCATTGAGAATAAGAAGATTTACTCTGTTTGAATTTTAAGTTTTGAAATTCTGTTTTTTCTATTCATAGCAGTTTTTTAGTCAAACTTGTTTGAATTCAAATAATTTCTCAGATATGTTTAGAGTTTTATGATTCTAGGACTTTATCATGTAAGCCTATATTAAGGCATTTCCAAATTGAATAAAATTGAATGAATTTCCAATTCCATTTCTGAATCTTCATTCCTGCAGATTTATTGTGCCCAGATTTTGATTGCTACAGTAACTGTTTCAAGAACAGTTACTGTGCAGATCATCAATTTCCAACACGGTATACCTAAGGACCTTGATTAACACCCTTCTTGAAGGGATCGCCAACAATGCGTCTTAGAGCATGTGCCTTGGCTTTCTCTATGAACTCATCGTACACGTGTTCATGTATGTACATACGAGAACCAGCACAACAACGTTGTCCCTGCAACCAGCAAACTAATTAGTGGTTATACAGCAATTGAAGTCCATTCCTTGCATAATCATTAGACAAACCTGATTAAAGAACAAAGCATGGTGGGCAAGCTCCACAGCCTTATCAAAATCAGCATCCTCGCAAACAATGAAAGGTGATTTTCATCCCAGCTCTAAAGTAACTGGTTTAAGGTTGCTTTTTGCAGCAAGTTCAAGTATAATTTTACCAGTTTTAGTTGATCCAGTGAAAGCAAGCTTCAAACAATGTGGTGTACCAATCACTGTTATTCCACAAACATGCTACATGACATATTCTACTAGAGTTTAGGTAATACAATGATAACAACCAGAAGTACATGAAATTCAATCTCTTACAGTGACGAAGAAATGATATTGGTTGGATATGAAAAAGATATAGGTTCTGAAGGTGCACATCAAAATTCTTTTTGTATAGGAAGGCAGGGTCTTAAGAAGATTCTATGTTGCAGTTCATCTATTAGAGAAAGTTAGACTAGGAAATGAAAAATAGCCACAAGGAAGGTCATGATTCCCACATAAAACTTGATGTGTGCTAGACATTGACAATGTGTCGCTGTTACTGTGAAAGTTGTTGATGAAAGTTGAAACAACAGTAAAAACTTAAATGGGGACAGAATTTCACTCCCTGAGTCGTGCTATACAGAATGCTAAAACATTTTCACTATAATACAAGCTCATATTCAATTGATTCAGCTTGAGTGTGGAATATAATTTATCATGAAGTAGAGATTTAATCTCTCTTGAAAGTTGGGAAGATACTAAAAGCTCATAAAATACCTTGTCTACATCCATGTGGCTAGCAAGAGTTGCACCATCACTTGGACCATAGCTAGAAACAACATTCAGAACACCTGGAGGAAGACCAGCCTGCCATAAAAGAAAAAAAAAGATAGGTTTGAAGCGAACACCATGGTAAAGTATAGAAATCTCACATGTTTCATGTCAGCCATCTTAAAAGTATTGTGCAACAGGAATTAGAAAAAGAATCAAGCATGCTATTTAGTTTAAGAAAATTGCACTGCTCTTCTGCAAGCTTAAGATATATGTAAAGATTGCTGAATAATGCAATTATTTCCTTATGCTTATACCATTTCATATTTAAGTTGGATACTTCTTGAGTCGGTGATGTTTGTATGAACTTCTATGTTACCTCTTAAGTTCATTGTTCGCATAGCTTTGCTGTTAGCATATATCATGATAATTCTATTTAAATTCTTATACCAGATATTCATCATGTAACCATTTGTCACTAATCATACCTTTTGGAAAAGCTTTCTTGCATGGAGAGCAGTCAAAGGTGTTTGTTTTGTTGATTTTAGAACAATTGCATTGCCACATGCTAATGCAGGGCCAACTTTCCAAGCAAGCATGATAAGAGGAAAGTTCCATGGAATTATTTGTCTAGCAACACCAATGGATTCATGCAATGTTTGAACATAGTGATTCCTGTTAGCGGGAATTGTTAGTCCATGGATTTTGTCTCCCAACCTGGATAATTAAAAGAAATAGGAATCAGAAATCCATGTAGACAACAAAATAAGTCAAAATTGCCTGAAATTTCACCAGCATAATACCAAAATAAACGTTTGAAACTTGGCAACTCGAATTTAGCAGACTGTTCATAAGGCTTCCCACTATTCCATGACTCTAAAGCTGCAAGCTCATCTCTATGTTTATCAATCAAATCAGCGAACCGCAACATTATCAGTGACCTTTCCTGCCAAAGTTCCCAAAAGTAAGTCAACTAGTTACAAACAAGACAACATTGACATTATAATTCACCAGAGAGGCAAAGTAAAATTCTTACATAAGCACTTATTTTTTGCCACAGTCCCTCATCAAATGCTTTATGAGCAGCAACTACGGCACGATGGACATCTTCAACACCACCTTCAGCCATGTGAGCAAGCACTTCTCCTGTATGAGGATCGTATGCCGGAAAGGTTTTGCCTACAACAAAAAAAATCAGCAAGAATCAATGCCTGCTTCAATGGATCGGGACCAGTTTTCAAAAGACCAATTCAAGAAGTGCAAATGAAAACTAAAGGAAAATAACACATTAATGTTTAATGTGCTGGAAAAGAATCAAAAAATCCTGAAGCAAAAACTGTTACTGTTCAAATCAGTAACAGGAAACAGTGCAATTCCCAGAAAAACATGTACTGTAGAAATCAAAGAACCAATACTTAGTTTTTCTATCACTTGAAAATCACAGCAACCAAAGGATTAAAACAATGCTTCAATAAACTTTTAAGAGCAGAATCACTTAAGGTTACTGTCATCCCTTGAATTTTATTTATAGAAGAAAATTGAATACAAGAATGGTAATTCTAGACTATTACAACTTCTTCATCAAAACTGGAAAATAAAAATGCTTAAAACAGGAAAGGTAAAATTGCAGTGATCAATACAATTTGATCTTTATTGAAACACAAACATAGTAATTAAATATTCTTCATGATCTTCAAATCTTCAGTAGCAGACTTGGAAACAAATCTTCTTCAATCTTCAACATAATGAACCAAGAGCTACCAAATGTTGCATCAACAAATTTCCCATTGATTAAAAGTCGGGTGCAACTAATTTGACCGGTGGAGTGATTGGTTCCTCAAGTGTCGCAGCAGTGCTAAACCTGTAGATGCCCCCTCCCCTGCTAGGATTTTTCCCTGAGGACTATAACAGAGACATATAAACTAATTCTGACAACCATTGATCTTGAAACCAATACAAAATTAAAAAAACATATCTAAAACACTGACTGGAAAAAAAACAAGAAAGTATCATTGCATTCCCATGCACAGAAAGGAAAATGAAAGTAGGGCATTAAGTATTAAAATTCCAACTCTCTGTAGCCAAAAGAGAGAGAAAAATGCACAAAGTTTTTCCTTTTAGTTACAAGTTGTTTTTTGTTCACCAGGAACTGGTCTTCATTCAGTATATGCCATTAGAATCCTCTTTTGACTGTTGGTATCTATTTATCCCAAAGTCAAAGGGAGCCACCATGGATAGAAAAATAGTGCTTATAAATCAGCATGTAGTCAAAGAAATATAAATTAGCATGAATGTTGAATTAAACACAATTTAAAAATGGAAAGAAAAAACTCTCCATTTTTCATTTTTAGTTGCAGAAAAAATATTTGGCTGTTTTTTTGCGTAACACTTTCCAATCTGATGAATAACGTTGTGGAATCAAATCTCCAAAACTTTTTGTTCCATGCTGAATCTTCTTTAGACATGAAAAGAAAGATGAACAAATATCCTTAGAACTTATGATCCAAACAAAGAAAAACACTTTTAACCCAAATTTCATTTTCCATTTCTTCTCCATCTTAAACTTGGCAACCATCCTAGGGAAAAGGGTATCTCCAGAATTAAATCACACATAAATGGACAGCATAAAGAAAAAGTAGTAAAAGAAAAGGAAAGATTAAAGTACTTAGCAATAAAATATCATCATCTAAACTAAGGAAAAAGAAAAGAATAGAAATTATGTAACAGTACCCCGAGACAAAAGAAGAGATGCAGAAGCAGAAGAAGAAGAAAGAGAACGAAAACACAAGGAAGATATCCTGCGAGCTCCCATTACTTCCACCATCAGGTCTCGGTACACTAACAACAACTACTTCTCTGGTTTCTCTAGTTAGTATATAAATTATGTAATGGGTATCATTATAATTTGTATGATATCAAATTTTTTTGATACTTAGGGGAGGAAGAATTTTAAATTGGTGTACACAACCTTACAACCGGTTGATGCCAAAGTTGTAAAATCTGTTCCGGGCCCGTTCCGGTTTTTTGTTTGGAACGGAACGTTCCGGTTTCGGTGCATTCCGGCGTTCCGTTCCGGTTTTGTACTGTTCATATTTATTTAATTATATATATGAAAAAAAATAAAATATTAATTTAACAAGTATAATTTAAATTCAAGATAAATGAACTTTAAATTATACAATACAAACATAATCTCAAAATTAGAAACATCTTTAAAATTCCAAAATATTATGAAAGTAAAATGTTCTAAAATAAAAGAAAAATACATCAAACATCTTTTACATCATTAATATAAAAATATTATTATGCATCCCAAAAAAATAGTAAATACCATAGTAAGATAATTACAAAGAGAATAGTACTGAAAATCATATGTTCAAAAAGAAAAGAAAAAAACAGATTTTGAAAAAAAAATAAGTAAAATTCGGAACACAATATGATATAAATAAAAAATTGTAAAATCGTAAGTAAAATATTTCTAAATACAATACAACATAATTATGACTATAAAACTTCATTAGTTAAGGTTCATATATAATTCAAAATAATTTAAAAATACATTACAAAACAATTTAAAAATAAAAAACAAAACAATTACTGATTTTCAAGAGTGATTCCATGATATATATATATATATATATATATATATATATATATATATATATATATATAAAATTGTTATTTTTTTTATAAAATCAACACAACAATTTTATTTTTTTATAATATATATTTTTTATAATTTTTTTAATATATATATTAAAAAAATTATATATATATATATATATATATATATAATTTGTCCAGCATTCGGACAAATTCAATTTGAATTTGTTCGAATGCTGGGACAAATTCACTCCAATCTCCCCACTTCTCCTTTATAAATACTCTTCACTCCACTCTCCACTCCACTCTCCTTAGTCCTTGTCCCACATCGATTAAACACAACTCCAATCTCAACTCTTCTCCATTAAATAATCTTCAGTCTCCACACTTCAGTTCAGTGTCTCTCTTCTTCAGTCCGGAACGGAACGCCCGAAATAAAACCGAGGTGTTCTGGCCGGAATTTCCGGAACGGACCGGAATTATAACCGGGACAAAAATGACGCCATTTTGTCCCGGTTTTATGAACGGAACGGGGTGTTCCGGCCGTTCCGGCCGGAACGAAACGGATTTAATAACTTTGGTTGATGCTGTAACTGGAACAGGAAAGTGACGTGGTTTGCTTTTGTCACCATCCTAATGATCATCATTGCCAATACAGATGCTTGTGCTCCTTAATTTTAGTACTTTTGGATTGGTGCTAGTTTGTCTTGTCGTGTGATAAACCAACTTGTTTTACAAATGTTGTTTTTGTATAAAATATAATGGTTAAAAAAATCAAAGACATGGTATATATATATATATATATATATATATATATATATATATATATATATATATATATGTCAACTTAATTGTGTGTCTAGCTTAAATGGATATAGAACTAACAATTTTTCTAGGCTTTTTGTTGAGCTACAAATTCCATATGTTTTTTCTTATTAGCCTTAATATATGATGTCAAGTTCAAAGATGTTTATCTTTCAACACCCCTAAATGTATTTAAAAAAAAGTCTAATAGGATCTATCATATTTTTAACAGCATTAAAGTTATGTAAATGATATTTATCCATTAATAATGATGTAGAAAGTATATTTATTCATCGTTAAATGTTACGAGGAAAAAATAACACTTTAGCCCATCTTCTCCACCAAAAACCAATACTCGTGCTATAAACATCATGTAAATCCTTCAAACATGAGAGTTACAATTACTTTATTTGTAACACTTTTTAGCGTATATATTTTCATAGCTTTTCTCTTTAAAATATCATTATATTTTTTCTCTCTAAAAACGTACTTACTTAGCATTAGAGAGTCCTTAAAGCCACCAAAGAGGATCTTTTGCAAGTATCAACCACTTTGGTCATGAATAATGGATATATTGGGACCTCATCACTAGCATCATTTTGTGAGAACAGATAAAAAAAAAAGTCATCATTTATCCTTTCATTAGTGGTTTTTGACATTTCTAATCACTACCAATGTTAGACGATCATGATACATTTGAGATGGAACATGTCGCAAACCTCCCTACATTTCCCAACACAACTACCTTATCAAAACATCAACAACCATTCAATAGGTTCGACTCCTCATTACACTAGTGTTAGTCATTCAAAGGAATAGTTAGGCTTAACAAGTTTATACAATAACTTTAAACTAACCTCTAACATGGTTGTTATAACCTTAGTGTTAAATTTGTATCATGTTTTAACACTAGAATACCAACCAAGAGAATCTTTTAATATAAAAGAGTACTTTAATGGTGTTATACATTGTTATGATCTCATTTATAGTGTCAATGAAGATCCTTTCAATATAAAATAGTACTTTAATTATCAAGAATGTTCCAAATCATCTTGGAAGCTATAATCTACTATAAATACTAGATGTGCACCCTTTGTATTAAATTTAAAAGGCTATACAACATGTTATATTACTCTAAGTGAACATGATTTCTCCTATTTTCCTAAGGACATGGTGAGACAGGCAAATTTAGGCAATATTTTTTGTTAACTTCATGAATATTGTGAGGGACCTTAAGAGCTTGAAAGCCTTCAATAAGAATACGCAAATAGAGTGGTATAAATTTTTTTTTGCAATTATTCAAGGGAAAGGCATTCAATTACCCGAAAAACACCTATTAGAGAAAATTCAATTTTACATATTTTACTGCATCTTGTTTTATTTGTGATTAAAATTATTTTTTAAAATATTTTTTCTTAAAACAATCTAAAAAATACAAAAAACATAATATTTTTAAGCTAAGAAAAAACTTCATTTAAAAGAACAAAACAATCTAAAGGCATGGTCTAAAGGCATTAATATTTTTGAAATAATAATGCTTAACTACCCAGAGACCATTTCCAATCAAGATTGTATGTTTTGATTTCAAAGTATTTCAACATGTTAATTTAACAATATATAATTTCAATTCAAATTTTAAACACAATATTAAATAAAAAAAATATATTGAATTAACATAGATCAACTTGATTAACCTTCCAAATGACCATAACAACCGTAAATAAAACAAATCAAAATAAATTATAAAACTCAATTCTCAATAAACATATTATTGAATGATAAAATTGAAAAAAAAATGCAATCTAAAAAAACAAAAATAAACCATTTCAAAACAAAATTACAAAAATATCATTAGCAGTCTCGCAATGTCTTTTTAAACTTCAATTGCCCTAAAATTTTAACCTGAAATATAACAATAAAAAAAAAACTCTTTATAAGATCTCACTGTGATCTAATGGTCATGTTGATACACACACACACATATACATATACATATACATACCATAAAACTATACAATATCTAAAAAAACCTTTTCAGCCAAAACAATACAATTAAAATGGAACCGAAATGTTTCAAGTAGAATTTTGACAGAATTTACAAAACAAACTAAGATTTTGAAGAAGATATATGGTCTATTTGGCACAGCTGTTGCTGCTATGGTTGAGATTGAAAAAAAGCAGTTTCATGAAAAGCGCTTTTAGCTACGGTTCAAAACTAAAATTAAAGTGTTTGGTTAAAACTGTGGTTGAGTTTGAAGTTTAATGAAAAGCAATTTTGTGTGTTTGATTACCATGTTTTTCATATTGTTATCAATTTTTGAAATTACTTTAAAGAACACTCTCTCTCTCTCTCTCTCTCTCTCTCTCACTCATCATCACACACACACACACACATATATATATATATATATATATATATAGTTTTTTTTTTAAATATTATAGATTAAAAATCATAAAAATAAAATGTAATTAATAATGCAAGTAAATCAGACACTTGTTTTTATTCTCTCATCAAACTACTTGCAATTTCATCACGAACGAAATTCATACATGAATGCATCTGCGATTCCTGACTATGTGATCGATGAACATCCGGTAAAATATCTTTATTTTATATATAATTTTAAATATAGTGCAATTATTTTATATATAATTTAATTATGCAATTAATTATACAATTAATAGGAGTAAGTTATATAACTAAATAATTGCTTTTAAAAACCCACCAACAATATAATTATTAATTTTGTATATAATTTTTTACTTGTTGAGGTATTTTTTAATAAAAACAAAAACAAATATTTTTGATATAGTTACATCATTTTCAACTATATATATATATATATCGTTCCCACCCACACACCACACACACACACAGACCCAGCTCTTCCCTTCCCGTTCCCAGCCCCCCTCCCCTCCCCCGAAAACTGGAATGTGTTAAGTGTGTCAAAGCCAAGTCATTGCTGCAAAAACAAGTGATGGTTGCTGCTGCTATGGATTCCCAATGGGATTTCAACTGGTACTTTTTTATCTTTCTCTTCCGTAACCAAATCCATTTTGTGTTCCCCTGCATTCTTGTTCTGTGTCTAAGGCTTCTTGTAGTTTTAGTGAGAATGATCGGAGATGATAAAGTCCTCGATTGGTGCCTTTTTTGCAAGAGTTAACACCGCAGCTGTAAAAGCAGCTCTCAGATGCTTTTGCAACTGCGGCACAATGGTTATTTTTTTAGTGGGACCCACAACCAAATGTTGGGGTCCCGTTTGGTAACAGGTGTGGTTGGAGCCGCAGTTCAACACAAACACGGGTTGAGTCGCGGCGCCAAACACCCACATAATCTATTTTAGTTTGTTCTATTTTTTAAACTGAAACGATATATACCAACTATTTTGAACGGAACAAGACAAAATTGATAACCTTGTTTCAACGACCCAAGGTATCCGGACTTCATGATTCACATACCAGGTGGTTACACTAAAATCCTTTACGATCAGCATCGATCATTGCAAGAAAATATAAGTAGCTGAACTAGATTTTTCTACCATCTCAGTAGTGGTAATTCTATCAAACTGGAAGTTGCTCCAAGTTATGGTCTTTTGGGTTCATGGACATAATGCAAAACCAATGAGGGAGGAAAAAATATGTGGCCAAAAATACAAGAACTCCGAGATCAGCCTCTTCACCAACTGCTGGCCGACGAGGATTCACCATGTATATCTGGCTTCCGCACCATACACAATAGAGGCTCGCAATGATCAGGACAAGTTTCAGTGACTTGTATGATTGTATTCTAGTTGACTTTGTAGGTCTCACTCTGAAAGTCAACATTTTGAGCATGCATGTTAAGGGCCGAGCAATACTTTCTTTAAAATCAACATGTAAGGCTCAAAATATAAAAGACCTGTTAAGATAAATAAAGCCACCAATCAAACACGTGCACAAGAATCCAACAACGAAAACAGCGTCTGGGTTTACAGGTGCTCGATTCTTCCACCAACCAGTGCTCAATATCCAAGTATACACTGTTGACTGTCCATTTTCCTGTACATTATGACAGCCTGATGTGGTCAACCAGTGGTACAAATGATTCTGAAAAATAAATAAACGTGTGGCACCAAGAGGCATGATGAAGAGGGAGGAAAACAAAAGCAATTTTCAAGAGCAGATTACTATTACTAGGCCTTCCACGAATGGAATAGCTACTAAAACACCATAATTAGAATTCAGCCATAAATTTCCCGTATCATGAAAATCAAGTTCTCCTAAGAAAACATGTTAAAAAACCCTCTAACTAGAGACTTGAAAGTAATTAGTCTAGCCCAGCAGTCTTCAAAAACGAAGTCATCTCTCTGTTCCCAAACTTATCTTCAAAGTTTTTCGTTTCAGAAATTTTTTATTTAGAGTGTTAGCATCAACACTAAGTTTTAATGTTTCTGGAGTTGAAATTTGTTTGGAGCCATTTAATGCACAGTAGCCACAGTATGGAATAGATCAGCAAGTTCATACTGTGGATTAGCTTCTATTTATTATCCACGTTAGATAAAGAAGAAAGAAAATCATATTTAAGCCAGCAACAGAACTGCATCAAAGACTAGAATGATAACTAACTTTACAATAATGTCAATGACCCCAAATCAGGCAGATGCAGGGTCTGTTGCCTACCCAAAGGTCGGGCATTGCCATACACTAAAATCATCAGGCCTAAGATGGAAGCGCTAAATTTATTTGCAACATGCTTGGACAATCTAAAACAATGCAAGTAGTTGCAGTAGCATTTTGAAATGCTCTGGAAGTCATTTCCATCAGAAAATTGCTAATTTCACTAGGACACAAGCTACCTGTTTATATCAATATTATATAGCATTCCAATTCATTTCTTTCAATTGTTTTCACATGCTAGCTTTAGAAGACATGGATCATGGCAATCATAAGAATGATGTTAGCTACTTCTGTTCAAATAAGGTGCAACTCATTTACCTCATTAAGATGGCATGTTGTGTAACAAATAAAAGGTATATCATGTGAATTGATTTTGATAATCATTTGAAGATACCATTATAGGGGGTAAAAAACACAAAGATAATCATTTAATTATTTCTTCTCCCCATAAGTAAATACTCTTAACTTTCTTCTCTAATCAAACCTCCACTCACTTTCCCATTTCCTATTGAAGGAAACATTTACTATAAGCATACCAAAATTGGATTTTATTTCACAAATTAAATCTCTAAGCTGTGCTAAAATGTTTACCACAACCCTTGCTATGTCAAGTTACAACATTAAATATATTTCCAGGATTTCGATAGACTTTCGATGGATCATTTGGCAGTATTTCACACTGTAAGGATCACACAAGGCGTTAATCATACTCGAATCTATCAATCAGAATCTCTAACATCACCACCACCACACATTGAGCACGGGTAAAATAGAGAGGAAACAAGAATGCTAAGCAGAGAATCATAACTTTAAACCACTGAATGTTACCTCAAACAAGTGATCTAGGAAAAAGTGTGAAAAACTTCCTGCGGACACCAACAAGAAGCATTGCCTCCTTGAAAGGGGCACCTGCAAAAATAAAATAAAAAAATCACCAATAGATGACAAATTCAACTGCCAGTAACTTGATATAAGGCAAAATCAATATTAGAAATAGATTGGTGAACCAAATGCAGTGATTCCTAATGACTACAACAATTTTCCAGAATTAATGGAAACCAAACAACAAAAAGAAAAAAGCTTCAAGACTTCATTTCCTTTTTCCCCAAAAAACAGCACCAAAGTAATGGTTATCGTTACATCCCTACAGGTTAACCCCATTACACCACATTTCAATTGGTCAATTCAGATGATTAATCAAGACTTTTAAACCAAACCCAATTAACACAACCTTAAACCAAAACAACCAAATGATCCAAATTCCTTAACTAAAGTAACCTTAACAGAAGCTCAAAAATATAACAGTCTTGTCTTACCCCAGAAGCTGAATCAAGAAGCTTCCTTTGAAGCAAAATTTTAGAGACCCAAGTGTACAAAACACACAAAGGAAGACCCAAAATCAAGATATAGTAAAAGGGGTCGTGGATATAGTCAGCTATTGATGAGCCTAAAAGCTGAAAGGAAGAACCCAGGATGGAGCCTAGCCACTCGGAGAAGGAGCCGATGTCTGGACCAAAAAAGGCGTTGACGGTGTAAATGAGGGTGTGGTGAGGGCTGAACCGGCCGCTGGTCAACGTGGTAAGGGCCAGACCCGAAGTCATGGTGTACATCAAGTGCGGTCCGGGGCCTGGCATTGTTGACTACTGAGTTCCGACGCTATTCCCTATTGCTTGGGAGGACAGTATGATTATCAGCTTAGCTACCTTGTGAGCTTTTTCTTTTCGTTTTTTTTAGCAAGCAGTTAAAAGTTAAAACTAACAGCACATTAATGATGCTTTTTGGATAATTAATGATGATGATTCGAATTAGATAACTGGGTAATATTTTAATCAATGTAAAAAGCTGGTTCCAAACTTACTTTATTTTATAAGTGTTTGTAAAAAATAAATAAATATTTTTATTTTTTTTAAAAATTAAAATATTTAGGTGTTTTTAAATCTTGCTAGATATAAAAAAAATTAAAAAAAAATATTTTTAAACAAAAAATACTTTAAAAAACAATTTCAACCACATTACAAACGGTGTAATTTATCTTCCCCAAATTAGTGTCCTTTCTAAACTTATCTATCTACATTAATTGCTTTGAAACTTGATTTTCTTTTTAATCTACGGTAGTTTTTGACAAGAACTATGTGTATTGAATTTAAAAGGTTGAGGATTTTTTTTTTCCTAAAGTTTTGGGAGTTTTTTTAAGAGAAAAATATATTGATTTTGGTGGTTCATTGATAGTATTAGATTGCTGGTTTGCACTATATGATGGGTCAAATAAGATTTTTTAATATAAAATATATATATATACAAGTGTTGCTAAGTTTTTTCTAGTAAGAAAAAATATGTGGAGATTGATTTAATGCGACCTAGTCAATTTGGTAGGTCCAAAAATAAATGAAATAATCATTAAAAATATAATTTGACTAAAAAGGTTCAAGAAGAAATTTTTTTTCTTTAAATATTAAAACACAAATATATTGTATCAACATATCTAACTTGGGTTAACCTGCTAAATTCGCAACTTGGATCATGAGATCATGATAGCCTCATATAAACAATCAAAACAACTCATAGTTCAATTCTCAAAAACACAATGTTTAATAATAAAAATATAAATGATGAAATAAGACCTGATGCAACTAGAGTTAACTTGACAATTCAACAACTTGGGTCATGAGACTAAAATAATCTTATACGAAAAATAAATCAAAATAAATTATGAAGTGTAATTCTCATTCAGCTCAATATTGAATGATAAAAAATAAAGAATAAAGAATAAAAAGAATTAAAAAAATAACTCAACTCAACTTGAATTAACCCAGCAAACTCATGATTTGGATCATGAGATCAAGAAACCTCATAGAAAATTACTCGTGATTTAAATCATATGACTAGGATAACTCTATATAAAATAAGGTAAATCAAATAATGATGCACAATTTTCATTCAATCTATTGTTTAAGAATGAAATTAAAAGAAAAGGAAACAAATATAAAAAGAGAACACAATAAAATTACCTCGGCTAATATAGGCTAACCTACAAAACTCGTTATCTAGGTCATGTGATTGTGACGACCTAATAGAAAGTAAACCAAAATAAATCATAAAGTCTAATTCCTAATTAATGTAAGGTTGAAGGTTGAAATTTAAAAAAAAAATGAGCAAGCTAAGTTAACATATTAAACTCATTACACGGATAACGAGAATAGAATAACCATATAGAATGCAAAGCACAACAAATCATGAAACTTGATCTTTAATAATTCAATGTTGAATAATATATATATATATATATATATATATATATATATATATATATATATATATATATATATATAGAGAGAGAGAGAGAGAGAGAGAAATAAAGAAAATATAATATTGCAATGAATAGTGTTTATGAGTGATGCACAATAAAAGCATTGTCTCTTTAATTTTTTGTTAATGATGTATATTTTCCTTTTTTTATTTTTTGTAATATCAATTAATTGATTTAGTAATTATTCAATTAGTTAAATTATTATTGTTTATTTTAATGAAAATCAATTAATTGATATAGTGATTACCTTGATACTTTACTAGATTATTGGCTCATGCTGTGTTGTGGGTCAAATTAAATTTTTTTAGTGTAAAAAAATATTCAAGCTTTGTTAACTTATTTTATAATAATAAGAGAATAATCATAAAACTCAAAATATGATATATATTATTTTGTGGATTCTACGATAGTTATAATTAATACCTTAAGAAAGTATATACTAAGCCAACAAGATTCTAGTTTTAATCAAAGTAAATTATTTTCTTAGTCATAGATTTAGAACTAAACTCATTTAGGGTTTAATGAATAGTGCAACCAACCCGCCTCTCATTTCACATCTAGAATTTGCAACTAATATAATATAAATATAATTCTTTATTCCCATGAATAAAAATAGATAATGCAACAAAAATAATTGTTAGTTTCCATTTGAGCCAGCCTATATTATAGGACTTGGCTATTTGTTCAGGTTGTCCAACGTTGTCTTTTAGACCCTTAATAAATCAAGTTTTTTTAGCCATCTTGAGACTGAATTCAATTCTGAGTAAAATTTTTTTTTAAGAAGTGTAGTGACTGAAATGCACCACAATGCAAGGTTACTACCTCTAAGAAAGTCAGTATTTATGCAACGTCTATGTTTCTCATCAATAGTTATCTCATGTCAACTTATCTTCTTTAAAGGGGGGTTTGTATTTTTCACCAATGGATATCTCTTATCAATTTATCTCCTCAAGTGGTGCTAACCTTTCTTACCAATTGCCCGTGAATGTTAATCCTTCCTACAAATGGAACAACGAGGCACAACAACCAACAACTCATTTTATAAGTTACTTGTATGGAAAAATAGTTATTCTTTGTCATTACTTTTCTATCCAACAAATAAGCTCACATGATTCACATGTATAAATAGTTCATGTCATAGACAATGGAAATCTAGGTCATAGAACTTAACTTTATATAAGAATAAACATACACTTACGTACACTCTTCATTCTCTTTCTCACTCCCACACATGATATCCCTCATGTAATCTACTAACTTAAGCATCAGTGAGAACATGGACTGCATGAGGAATATCATGCAGGAAATAAGCACTTCCTTACATTGCTTGTTTTCTCTCATTATTAATGCATAAGTTTTTTATGCCAAAAAGGGAGAATATATATATATATATATATATATATATATATATATATATATATATATATATATATATATATATATATTGATTAATTGTAATGCAAAAGAAAGAAATGTATTTCAATAAGATATAGATATGCTTAATTTCTCAATTGTAAAATACACTCTATTGAAAGAGTAATTATATGATAGGAAATTTATATTTATAAACCTTTAAGAGTTAAGGAAAAACACTTAACATTGATGAAGTATATATCTTAAAGTGAGAGAAAAAATCTTGTAGAGTAAATATCTTCGAATGCTATAAAAAGCTTATTGTGGATTCATCAAGTGACAATTATAATCTTGAACTTGGATTTTTTAAAGAAAACAATATTCAAGATTGATTTAGCACTTGAGGTGTGGATGTAGGCTTATCTAAACACGTTAAAAACCAAGTTTGAAATTTTTCTCCCTTGTTTATTTATTTAAAGGACTTTAATTATATTGTTGTTTGTTATGTATATATTAATGGAACACCTCATTCACATCTTTTTTTAGATGTTATTGTTGTCTTAATCCTAAAACAACATGATTATACCTTTATTTTCTTATCCTTATTACAACAACCTTCAACAATGATTGCAATATTATTGTTACACATGGTGACATCACAAAGTAGACTCGAACTACACGTAACAATGCCAAGAACTATTGTGGTTGTTGCCAATGAAGATTGGTTATGTACATAGCATAGCTAGACGCACTAGTAGTGCTAGTGTTTGTTGTAACCACCTAAAAACAATTTCAATTACTGTTGCGACGATCGTTTTTTACTCATTTCAAGCGTTATCATCCTCAGAGAGGGTAAATGATGCAGAAAGAGGGGTTCTTATAATCATAAAATTATGATTATAATTTTTTGAAGTCGCCACCTAGTATTAAGGTCACTAGAAAACCTAATGGTATACGAGAAGACTTGTTGTGCAAGAGAAAGACGCATCACCTCCAATGCACCCTTACCTAAGATGAGTTGCATTCTTGTTTGATTTGTTTTTATACTTATACTATCAATTAAAGACTTATCCTTTAAATAGGATGCTTAAATGGTTAAAATTTTGATTTGATGGACAAATTATGCTTAACCAAATAAGCATGCTCATAACAATATAGAATGTATTTGTACAATCGATCCCAAGTTAATCTCTTTAAGAGGATCATATAATTTTATTTCATCATCATTTATTTTTACTAGTGTTAGTGGTAACTCTTGTAAATTTATGGTGTAGAGACATATTCATTTTTGTATCTAAATACAACCAAATTGTTTTTTTTTTTTTTATAAACCATTAAACTTAATTCTTGGCCAAAGTCTTTGACGGTCAAAATAGTCTATAACCTGAATGACCAAAGTAGAAGAAAAATAAAATTATATATGGATTGACTTAATGTGATCTAGTCAACTTGAAAGATCCAAAGACAACCTGAATAACCAATAAAAACTATAGTTTAACTCGAAAAATTGAAGACTATTTTTAAAAAATATTGAAATGACATGTTAGATTGACTCGGATCAACTCGAGTTAACTTATTAAATATTCTACTTAGATCATGAGACCTTGATAACCCTATAAAAAACAAATAATTTATATAATACTCTTTTTTTTTTTTAATTCAAGAAAACTTCATCTCCCATTAGAATACCTTGATATTCCACTGTTCACTAGTGCAATAAAAATATCAATGACTTTTAGTGTATGTTAATACTATATTCTTAAATAATTCTAATAAAACATAGATACATCATGTTATTAAATGAGAATTAAATACAAAACTGGAACTTGAAATAGGTTCTCTCTATCTCGGAAACCACCCTTTGGGCCTTGGAGCTATAGCCTGCTGTTAATGGGTCTCATGGTAAGGATAAGGATCTGCATTTATGGGCTTTCGGTAGATGCAGCATTCCATATAATATAATGGGGATAAGGGAAGAAAAGAAAAAAATCTTAGAAATGATGTGGGACCCATGGGTTTCTTCTTTTTCGCTTTTAAGGGATAAGGACTGAAGACCATCGCCTCTCCCCACGCGCCTTCAAAATTCTTACGACACCCTGCCATGAAACACGGCTATCGGGTACGGCGGGCCCCATACTTTTTTCGTGATGTAAATGCACGAGGATGCGTTCATTTTTATTTTTTTAATAAATAAAATTATTAAAAACTTTTTTTTCTTTTCAGAAGTATTTGGGAAGAATTTTATTTTATAAAACCCACCTTGGAAATCCGAAATCTAACCCTCACTTACCATGGTGAGTCCATTTGGATTTTTTTTAATGTTTTATAAATACAAAAAAAAAACTATCATTTGGATAAAAATAATTATTCAAAATAAAATAAAATCTATGTCTGCATTGAAAAAAATTAGTAAAATCTATATAAAAAAAATCTCTATGAGGAAAATAACTTCATCAGTTGTTGTATTTTTTTAGATTGCCTCCAACATTTTTTTATGTGGAGAGATTTCATCTCCCCAAAAAACATATTTGTGTGACTAGGTAAACGAGTAAAACTCCGGTTATCCCAGATTCTTTTAAGGAGTACACATCCCAACTCGAACTTGAAATCTACTATGTAGATCACAAACCTTTTATCATTATACTACGCTTCCTGAGAACGATTGATTCCTCATCTCTCTATTTATTTTATTTTTGAGAACTAGGAGTACACGTAAAACAAATTTTGATAAATTAAAAAAATAAACAATTTCACCTATGCTATTTCCTAGAAACTTTCAGTACGTGTGTTAAAAAAAGAGAGACACCCCATTTTCATAGATATTAATAAATATATTTAGCTAGAAATAATGAATACAATAAATAAATAAAACATTAGTCAATAAAATTAATTACACCAACAGGATAAACCCTAGGACAGAACAACCTTCACGCTGCCTCCAGTCTCTTCCAGTCCCAGTCAAGACGCTAAGTTATTCCGCAATATATATATATATATATATATATATATATATATATATATATATATATATATATATATATTTTAGGGTTGGTCGGGCTTGGCAAGCCTTTCAAGAAAAATAAGGTAGTTATTAAATAAAATAAGTTGACATCGTGTAAAAAGAAAATACGTTGTGTTATTTATTTATTTCCTACGTTCAAAAGTTTTCAATTAATTTCTCGTTTTAAATATATCAACATGATAAAAAAAAAAAAAAAAAAGTCAATCTAGATGGATGGTAGGAGCAATGAAAGAGGGTATTGTTGTAATTTAGCAAGAAGAGATCCGTACGAGACTGTGGAGATTTTAAAAAGAGGATAAGACGAGGAAAATGGAAGGAGTCTGGTGAAAGTGCAATCGAAAGGATCCTTGTCCCCTCCATTCTATCCGCATCGTTCCCCGCATTTCCATGAAGGACCTGTTGTCACTCATTATTACAACTTTGCCATCCTAATCCATTGTGCATGACGTTGCACCTTCCATGCGGCAACGATTATTTTTCGAAATGTAATTTACTGAAAAATATATTGAAATAACATTTGTTTTATTTTTTAAAATTTATTTTAAGAACATCAAAACATAATAAAAATACTAAAAAAAATCAATTTATTTCAAAAACACTTTTAAAATGCAATAATAAATAAGCTCATAATTCTCAATACAATTTACTTTCGGTGACTTCTTAGAGTTTTTTCATTAATTTTTTTTTATTGTTGAAGAACAAAAACAATAAGACTAAGCTTCAAGATCCTTTAATGAAACTAACAAATTAAATTCCGTCATCATCTAACAGCATATAGAAAACAATATTTATGATATACTGTATTACATGAAACTAGTGAGCAACACATTAAATGTCTATTTGTTTTTGTATCTCATAATTATTTTTGAAAAAAAAATAATTCAAATAAAAATTTTTAGTTTTTTATATCATTTTGATATACTAATGTTGAAATCATCATGTATTTTTAAACAAAATATATTTTAATTCTTAACCACCAACACACCTAAAAAATAAGTACTTGTTTGAGAGTGTTGTTGTGATTGCTTTTAAAAGTGTTTTTCGTTCAGAAATTTATCAAAATGATATTTTTTATTTTTTTCAAATTATTTTTTATTATCAGCACATCAAGATAATCTCAAAATATTAAAAATATTTTTGAAACATAATGTAAATCAGGCTAAGATAAGTTTCTACCTACCCCTGGACGAATGAGTTTCTTACTTTTATTAAAAAATAATTAAGATGTGAATGTACTGTACTGTACTGTACTGTACTGATTTGAGTAGAATTGTTTAATGTTAAAGAGAAGGGAAAGGAGTAAGGAGAGAAGAAAAGGAGGGGTGATTTGGTTAAAACGCGGGCGTAATAAATGGATGCCAGATGGGAGAATGGCGAGGTCGAGCAGCCGCGTGCAATGTCGGAACGCTCACATTCTCTCTGTAGCCTAGCCTGTCCCTCTCAATCTCTATTTCTCTACAAGCAAACAAAACACATAAAACGAGGGCGTTTAGAGCGCGGGCCTTGTCTTCCTGTTCCCTTCTTCTAGCTCCATCTGAGCTGCTGTTTTCAAAAACAAAAAATTTGAAAATGTTTTTATTTTAAATTAAATATTTTTATATCAAATTATTTTAATAATTTTTTAAATGAAAAATCTATACTCTCAAACAGACAGACAGTTTATTATTATACACCACTGCTAATCTTGCTTTGTGACTATAATAATAATATACAAAATTAATTTAAAAAACAATGATCAAATTTTATCAATATAAATAAATAAATTGAAACTCGATCCAAAACACGCCCTAGCATTTTTCATCTTCTTCTGAATGACTTCTGGTTTAGAGAGATACTATTTATTTTGGTTGTTGAGTTTATTTATGAGGTGTTTGACATTGTATTTCAAAAATATTTTAAAAAAAATAGTGTTTTCAATGATTTTCGTGTGCTGATATCAAAAATAATTTAAAAAAATATTATTTTGATGCATTTCTGAACAAAAAATACTTTTAAAAACAAATTCAACCACATTTACAAGCATACACTTAATCTCATGGCAACAAATTAATATTAGGTAAGGTTAGAAGAGTCTAAGGTTTTGAATATTTAGATGAGAATCTACCACCTATATATATAGATTATATAAAAAAACATGCCTAGCTTATTTATAGACCAGTAGAATAAAGCTAAGTCTTAGAAAATATCTTATTGCACTAGATCAATAGCTTGGCATAAAAAGCTTAAAATCTCGAATTTGATTTTTAGATTTCGCTCATATTTTGTTAGGTGATTTTCTATGTCTAGTTCTACAAGTCCCGTAAAATAAACCCCGAAAATGTCATTTGAGTTAATTGTATTATTTTTCTATTATATCTTATGCTATTTTCCCTAAAAAAACCTAGTTCTATGCATGTTTCGTGTCAGAATCGGTGGAGCAAAAACCTTTACCTCGCTCTCAAAAGGCGTGACGTGATAATAAAGCACTTGAGATTTGCACAGCAAGTCTCGAGTTTGAATCAGAACGTGTATCTCTTATAAGAACCTGAGACAATCGAGATTTACTCGCTTATCTAGACCTACAAAATACACTTTCTGAAAAAATAAAGTTACCTCGAATCCAAAAAAAAAATAAAAATCAGGAGTATCTCCTGTACAAGTGCTTGATAAATTTTGAACCACAATCAAATATTTTTGGATAGAACCGAGAAATTCAAAACCATCCAAATTATTAGTCGTCCTTGTTCTGATGGCTGTGCTCGTATTTTAAATAGCTAAAGGTTGAAGGAGTTCATGGCGCCAAGTCAACGTAAATCCTTAGGCAGGTAAGTGTGTGTGTCTACATACATATACATATACATATACATATATATATATGTATGTATATAGATGTGTGTGTGTATATATATATATATAATTATATATATAAAGACTAGACTACACGCACTGCTGTAGGATAATGTTCTTTATTCAATAATGAAGACTACCTTTTGGTATGTTACCTAAAGATTTAGGTATATTTATATATATAAATCCAGATATTTTCAATGTCTATCTCAATGACCTAACTTTTAAAATAACAATTCACCCCTTCTTATTTTGCCACTGGCGAAGGGGACACAAATTTATGTGGTACGTGCTAAAAAAATATCATATTATTTTCTAGGTTTGAGATTTTTTTTTTATGTGAGAAAATTTTATTTTCTGAAAAAATATATTTTGTGGACCTAGATGATTGAGTAAAAACTTGACTGTTCTAGTCTTTTACAAAGAGTGCACACTCTGACTTGAGCTCGAGACTTGTTATGCATATCACAAGTTTTTTGTCGTCACGCAACGCCACTTAAAAACTTCTCATGTTTGAGATATTATCATATAATAAATAAAAAAAGAGATTGAATGTCTGTCTTCTAGCCAAAATAAAAGTTCAGTCGAAGACCTTGATAAAGAAATATAGTAGTGGGGAATATGAAATATATCTTAAGGTTTGTTTTGGTGAGTGAAAAAATAGCATGAACATTTTGAATTTCAGTGGTTTTTTTAGTTATATATTCAAATTCCAATTTAAAACTCAAAATTATTATAGTATTTATGTTAAAGATAGAATGAGTTACATTTTGTATCAAAGAATTTGTTGTTGTTGTTATTATTATTATTAAACTGTAACAACAAAATTTCTCATCAATCATCTTATTTAATGTCAATGAACTAACTATTATGAAACAAGTTAAAAAATAATAATTTAATTTCGATACCCGAAAAAGTGTTTCAATGATAAGATGAACACCAATAAAATAGAAATTATCCATTAATTTAAGCAAGTTTTAAAAATGCTTGTGAAAAAAAAATGATTTTTTTATTTTAAATTAAGTTTTTCTTGTGTTTTAAAATTATTTTGATGTGTTGATATAAAAAAATAATTTAAAAAAATAAAAAAATATTATTTTATTATTTTTTCAACAAAAAATACTTTAAAAAGTAAATTAAGCCATGAAAAAAAAGAGAAAAAAGAAGGAATGTGAAAGAAAGGATGAGGGTGAGGGTGGTAAGGAAAAAAGCATGAAAAACAAGGGCAAAGAGCAACGACAAGGACAGCGGACTATAACGTAAGAGAAACCAGAGTCGCCATCAAGGTGTGGGACATAAGAACAGAGGCTCTTTCTAATCCAATAAAAAATAAAAAAATAAAAATCATCCAACCCAATCCACTCCACTCCCTTCCATGTTTCTTTTTTACTTTAATTTTCTACGTTTCAATCCATTTCAGTTTCCATTGTTGAATCGACAGACACCAAACACCCTCACCAATATATATAATAAATATGTTTTTTCTCCATTTCTATTCGCTTACTGCAGAACTTTCTATTTTTTGTTAGCTTCGTCGGTTTCATTGTAATAAATAAAACTCTTCTCTAAAAAATCTCACCAGTTTAGAACCTAACACCCGCTCCTCTTTCCGTATCACCTTCTTTACATCCTTGTGCAGTAAATGCCCTGTTAATATTCTCTCTCACAACATTTACTTCATTTCTTGTGAGTAAACAATTCACATTATCCATATGTTTCTGGGTTTCTTTTGTTTTTGATTCTTAACTTTTGTTGCTTGCTTTCAAAGTTTGAAAGAAATGATGGGTTCTGTTGGGTTTAGAGTTTTTCTTTTAGGGTTTTCTTTACTGTTTTGTATTGCTTCTTTGGATTTTACTTCAGTGTGTATATTGTGTTGTCTCTAACTCTTTGATGCTGTTGATTTGGTGGCAGGGTAACTCTTGGTTCTTAGTGGTGGTAGGAAGCTCTTTTTGTTGAACCAGTCTCGTCGCTTCCAGGTAACTTTTGCCCCTTTCAGATTATGATTTTAAATGGGAACTGTGAGATCCATAGGTTTTGATGTGGCCTTTGAACTCTTTTTTATTTTTCTTCTTCTAAATTTAACAGTTATTCTTTCCCCAAAACTATGATCACTCCTCTCCTTTTCCAGGTCTTTATAATAGGTTTTACTCTTATGTTTAAGATTTCATGACTTTGTTTTTTCAAGAGAGGCCAGTGTTCTTATTGTATCAAAATCTTTTCTAAAAACCTTTTTCTCTCTTTGTCTCCGGGTGTTTCAGGTTACGTTTTTTTTCTCTAGATTGTCTCCACTCTTCTCTGCTTTGATGTTACCTATATGGTGTAAGGGCATTTTGAGTTCAAAGTTCCTACATGTTGAAACTATTGATAGGGCATAAGGCGTGATTTCAAACTGTATGTAGGCCACAATTTATGATTGCTATTGATATCATAAAGTCTCCTTTATTACCATTTTTCAGTATTGCCAATAAAAGAATGGTGAAATTTCAGGACAAGAGATATTCAAATAGTGTATGCCTGTGCCCTGTGTATTTGAAGTCACTTGGGGTCCTTGAAGGCAAAATCTTTTTTACTGCTGCTGATAATGTCCAGCTGTAGAATCTGGAAAATAAAGTAACATATATCAATTAAATGCAGCTATAATTGTGTTTCTTGTTTTCATTTATTTCATAGTATTTCACCAAGAAGGTATTGCCATGAATAGCCGAGAGTAATCTTATACTTCAAATTATTGATGCTTGTATTAATTAATGCTATTGACAGATCATGGTATTTAGTAGTCATTTTTTTATGAAATAATCAGAATATCAAAAATTACAGAACACACATTTGTTCTGCGAATCAAGTACTTCCACGTTTCCATTCTTCTTTCTGGTTTTATTTGTCGGCTTGTGCGAAGATTTCGATGCAAGAGCAGATGGGATGAATTTATTTAGCCAGCCCAACTCATAAAAATGTAACCCCAGCCAGTGATTTTGATTTGGAGGACAGATTCTGTGGTTTAATTGTTTGGCTAGAACTGAGTATTGTAAGGCATGTATAAGAAGACTATATTTGCCTTCATACAACTCACCATGATTTCCTTTTCATTTGAAAATGTACTCTCCCTTCTCACTTCATCAGCTTCATAAATATGTGTCCAACCATGAATTCATATGAAACAATTTCCCTTGAGTTGCATGAGGAATAAGAAATATCTAGGAAGAAGAATCTGTTGCCTGCATTAGTGAATCTAGGTACGTATATGAATCATTTGGTTGTGTTTATGATTTTTCCATATGCATCGCTAGATAACTTGTTCATTTCCTCTGATCCATAGATTAACATGATGAATTAATTCACTTGTTGGGTACACTTTAAATCTCTGTTATCGGGTTGGAATGTATGGCCTTACTCCCTTTTTGTGAGTGTAATCAAACAGTAGGTCACCATTTTCTGGTGACTGACCCTCCGGCTGTTTTCTAATTTATTTCATAGATTTAACAGCGAACATCTTTGTTTTCATAGCTGACTCATGAGCAGAAATGATAACTGTAATAAGACTAGATAGGCTTTAGGAATTGCAATTTTGCTTTCTTTTTAGTATATGCTTAAATTGGGCCAATAATGGACAACCATATAAAAAGAAGCAGTTTCTTTGTGACAGCTCTATCCCCCTTTCAAGTGCACACTGCAAAAACTCACTTTACTTTCTCTTTTTATGATGATACACATTTCTTTTTGTTTGTTCACTAGTTCATCTTAATAATGATCTTAGCTCTAATTGGCTATTTGATCATCTGATCATAAGGGTTTATTCTCCATTAAATTTTCAAGGACCTCGGCCCACATAAAAGAGTCAAAGGATATTTCTTGGGACACTGAATATGGTATCAAACTGATATGAACATAAGTGTTTATTCGCCGTTAAAATTTTCAAGGACCTTGGCCCACATAAAAGAATCAAAGGATATTTCTTGCTACACTGAATATGGTATCACACTGATATGAACAAACAAGATCTTGAAAGTGTCCTATGAGTGATGTACTTATTTTCTGGAAATCATTATGCCTCCCTTTATTGTTTTCAAATTAATAGTGCCTACATATTATGCATGGGGCTCATAAGATGTTTGAAGGAGCTAGACATGTCTTCTGACTTCAACACTCCAAGCCTTTGCTTTTTCCTCATTTTTAACTTGTAATATTTGTAAGATCCATTGCAATTGGCGAACCTGCATTGCTGGCGATTACATATAGTATTTGTGCATGTATAGGGCAGCAGAATTGATTGATTTATAGTCTACATATATATATTTTTATTCCCTTTCTATATTTCTAGTTGATTCGAAGCTGAACATTGTTCATGACATCACGTGATAGTTAAACATGTTTTCTGCCTTTTCCTGCAGGTCTTTAGTTCTCTAATATTTGTAGCACTCCTTCAAGATCTTTTTGGTAGGAAAGTGTTGATTGTGCATTATCTCCTTTCTTCTAACTCCATAGCCAGAAACAAGAATACTACAATCTGACAACAATGGTGTCGAGATCTTGCGTAAGTTTATTGGACTTGGCATCTGGGAACATGATGGATTTCAGTCACACTCCTAGAGCTCTTCCAAGGATAATGACTGTTCCAGGAATAATTTCTGACTTAGATGGAGATGGAACTAATGATGGCAATTCTGATACTCCATCAACTGTAACCTTGTCAAAAAAGATTATAGTGTCAAATTTTCTCCCTCTGAATGCCCAGAAGGATTTAAAATCTGGCAAATGGTCTTTCAGTTTTGATGAGGATTCACTTCTGTTACAAATGAAAGATGGCTTCACAGAAAATACCGAGGTTGTTTATGTGGGGTCTCTAAGGGCTGATGTTGATACTAGCGAGCAAGAAGAAGTTTCTCAACAGTTGCTGGAGGAATTTAACTGTGTACCCACATTTATTCCTTCCGAAATTTATAAAAAGTTTTACCATGGTTTCTGCAAGCATCATCTATGGCCCCTTTTCCATTACATGCTACCTATGTCTCCAGATCATGGCAATCGATTTGATAGATTGCTGTGGCAGTCGTATGTCACTACTAATAAAATATTTGCAGATAAAGTCATGGAAGTGATTAATCCAGAAGAAGATTATGTTTGGGTCCATGATTATCACCTAATGGTTCTACCTACTTTTTTGAGGAAGCGTTTCCATCGAATTAAGCTTGGCTTCTTCCTGCATAGCCCATTCCCCTCATCAGAAATTTACCGGACTCTGCCTGTTAGAGATGAAATTCTGAAAGCATTGCTGAATGCAGATTTGATTGGTTTTCACACATTTGATTATGCTCGCCATTTTCTATCCTGTTGCAGCCGGATGTTGGGCCTAGATTACGAATCCAAACGTGGTCATATAGGTCTGGAGTATTTTGGCCGCACAGTGTACATCAAAATTTTGCCTGTGGGGATTCATACGGGTCGAATTGAATCTGCTCTGAATCATCCCTCTTCTTCCATCAAGGTCAAAGAAATCCAAAAACAGTTCAAGGGGAAAAGGCTTGTTGTTGGAGTCGATGATATGGATGTATTTAAGGGCATTAGTCTGAAATTATTAGCTATGGAGCATCTTTTGCAGCAGAATTCAGAGTTGCGGGGAAAACTAGTCTTAGTTCAAATTGTTAATCCTGTTAGGAGCTCAGGGAAAGCTGTGCAAGAAGCAAAAATAGAGACATATACAATTACCAAAAGGATAAATGATACTTTTGGCTTTCCAGGCTATGAACCAGTTGTCCTGATTGATCGTCATGTCCCCTTTTGTGAGAAAACTGCCTACTATGCATTGGCTGAATGCTGCATTGTAAATGCAGTGAGAGATGGAATGAACCTGATCCCATACAAGTACATTGTATGCAGGCAGGGTACGCCGAAGATGGATGAAGCTTTAGGAGTTGCCCCTGGGTCGCGTCATACAAGTACACTTGTTGTATCAGAGTTTACTGGTTGCTCACCATCATTAAGTGGAGCAATAAGAGTGAACCCATGGGACATTGAAGCTGTTTCCAACGCATTGAATGTGGCCATCAACATGCCTGATTTAGAGAAGCAGTTGCGGCATGAAAAGCACTATCGCTATGTTAGCTCTCATGATATAGCTTATTGGGCCTGCAGTTTTATGCAGGATTTGACGCGAGCATGCGAATATCATTATAGTAAACGTTGCTGGGGCATTGGATTTGGTCTGAATTTCAGAATCTTGTCACTCTCTCCTAGCTTTAGGAAGCTTTCCAATGATTACATTATCACTACATACAAGAGAACTTCTAAAAGGGCAATATTTTTGGACTATGATGGAACAGTGGTGGCTCAAACTTCCATTCCTAAAACCCCCAGTCCTGAAGTCATCTCTGTTCTAAACAATCTTTGTTCTGATCCCAGGAACAATGTGTTTATAGTTAGTGGCAGAGGAAAAAAGTCTCTGAGTGATTGGTTTGCTCAATGTGAAAATCTGGGTATAGCAGCTGAACATGGATACTTCTTGAGGTATGCTCATAGGTATTAAATATTGAATTTCTAGCTTAATATTTTCGCTAGCAAGACATTTTAAGTCTATTAAATGGAACTCATAAGGTTCAAACACGCCGCTCATTCAAGTAAAAATTAACTTCTCCACTGATTAGGTCATTGCAATTGTGAATGAAGCTAGCGGTTTTCATCTAATTTCATTGTGTAGTATAAATTCTGCTTTTTAAGGTGTTACCTTTTCTCATTGTAGGTGGAGTGGGATGTCTGATTGGGAAACGAGATCCTTGGCTGCTGATTTTGATTGGAAAAATACTGCCAAACCTGTCATGAAATTGTATACAGAGACCACTGATGGTTCCTATATAGAGACTAAGGAGAGTGCCTTGGTATGGCACCACGAAGATGCTGATCCAGATTTTGGATCTTGCCAAGCTAAGGAACTGTTGGATCATCTGGAAAATGTCCTTGCAAATGATCCAGTGGTTGTTAAGAGGGGCCAGAATATTGTTGAAGTGAAACCACAGGTATTCAGGCCTTTTGTTCCATGCTTGTTCCGATGTTTGTTTTATTTTTTTTGTTTGAAATTGGTCTAACATTGAACTTAATAATGCGCAGGGAGTAACTAAAGGGTTTGTTGCAGAGAAGGTTCTTTCCTTGATGATTGCTAATGGGAAACCCCCAGATTTTGTGTTGTGCATTGGGGATGACAGATCTGATGAAGACATGTTTGAAAGTATGTCAAACACAGCTTATGGTTCGTCACTCGCGTCAGCTCCAGCGATTTTTGCATGCACTGTTGGTCAAAAGCCAAGCAAAGCTAGATACTATCTTGATGATACTGTTGATGTATTAGCTTTGCTTCAATGCTTGGCTGATGCTTCAAAGTCAAAGTCAAGTAGCACAGAAACACAAGTTTCTTTCGATAATTTTGTCTGAAAGGAACTGTGATTCTTCCCTTTCTATGCAATGAAATAACTCTGGTTGAACAAGCACGCCGGTGTCAATATGGTTTGGTGCAAGAAAGACGCTTGCTGGGATGAAGGTTTCTCCTGCTTCTGGTTTCTGATATCAACTTATTCGTTGCATGCTCTTGGGAGGGTGGGGTTGATGCTGGTGCTTTGCGAAATGCAAGATGGGAAGATGAAGAATTTGTGGCCTCAATCAAACATGAATCGTACATTTATCTTTCTTTTTTGTCGCTCCCCCAAATTTCAGGAAAATGAGGGCTAGTGCATGTATCTTTTCTGGTTTGGAGGGGGAATAGATATTAGATACCGTGTAGTTCACAGGTTCAGATGTTTATCATCATAGGGAGTGTTTGCCGATGAAAGAAACTACTCAGTTTTCTGTATACATCATGCTTTTGCTTATATACAAGAAAGGAATTGTTTAGGGCCCAATTCTATTCTTATCTCATCCTGTTTCGAAATTAAGAATAAAAATGGTAACATTATCCGGAAATGCAATGCATGTCAAAGACTTTGCTTTGCCATTTGATAGATGTATCCCAGGATTTCCGTATGTCTCTGTCGACATTTGCAAATTGGATATAGAATAGACCTTTGCTACGCGAAGCCTAAGAGCAACTACAATGTCTGTGCTATCAAAGGTAAAACAGTATCATTTTAACATTTTTATGTAATTTTTTCATCTTCAACAAAACATCTATTTCAATTATTAAAATAGTTGTTCCCTTCATCATCATCTGCTATTTATAGCAACTTGAAACAGAAAAACCATAGAATATATTCCCGTTAAAACACTGTTCAACCACCACTGAACAAGAAAAGATAAATGGTTTCTGGTTCTTCAGTCTTTTTTTGTCCATTAGAGGTTATTGCCCCATCAGCTTTATCACAAATTGATAGGATTATCCCAGAGTTAAATTGTAAAGTATTCGAGTTTTTTACTTCATGAATCGATGCATAGAAATAGCTTCATGGACCATTGTACAGATGCTTGATTTCTGGAGTCAAGTTCCATTTATTTATGGGGGAGTATATGGTTAAACTTTGATGCCAGTATAACATTCACTATTTCTTATGGGAAGTCTTGTTTCCTCCTTGATTATAGACCTAATTCTTTTTGTTGTTTCATGTTAGTGACATGATTGAAAAGACCAAGATTTTTTCACAATTCAACTAAATACAAATGAGCTGATGCCCCCTTCCCCAGATCACTTGCACTGGTTCCTTGATTATGGTTGAAGCTGTGTGTATTCACAAACACCCCACTTGATCAGCATTCTAGGTTTTTTTCAAGGAATGCTGGGCCATTGTGGGAGGGGACTTCAAGGCTGCCATTCATTATTTCTTTCATTCTAGTTCTATGCCGCGTTGCATAAATGCCACTACAATTACTCTCATCCCTAAAGTGGAAAACCCGAACTCCTTACATGATTACCGTCCAATTTCCTGCTGCAATGTTATCTACAAGACCATAGCTAAAGTCTTAGTGGGGCGTCTTAAAAAGGCTCTGGAGCTCATAATTGGCCCGGCGCAAACAGCTTTTATTTCAGGCAGGCACATTGCAGATGCTATCATGCTTTCCCAAGAGCTGATGCATAATTATCATTTGACGACGGGCCCCCCTCGGTGTGCTTTGAAGATTGATCTGCGGAAGGCTTTTGACTCCATCAGATGGGATCATATTAAGGAGGGTTTGACGAAAATTGGAATTCCGTCGGTCCTCATTACATGGATCATGGAATGTATTTCCACGCCTTTTTTCTCTATCAGCGTCAATGGGGACTTGCATGGTTGGTTCTCAGCATCGAGGGGAGTAAGGCAAGGGGATCCCCTGTCGCCTTATCTTTTTGTCCTAGCCATGGAGGGCCTAAATGGGCAGCTGTTGAAGGCTTCCTCGAATCCTGAATTCGGTCACCACTGGCGGTGCAAGGCCACTAACATTACTCATCTTTGTTTTGTAGATGACTTGCTTGTTTTTTGCCGTGCAGATGAGGCCTCGGTCAGGCTCACCAACCAAGCCATTCAAACCTTTATGCACCAATCAGGGCTGAAGATTAATCGTGATAAGAGTTCTTTATTCTTATCCGGTGTAGGTCCCAATGTGCAGCAAAGCATTCAAAACCTTCTTGGGTTCCAAGTGAAGTCCCCGCCGGTTCATTATTTGGGAGTTCCATTGATTACCAAAAGATTAACCAGCAGTGATTGCAATCTTCTAGTGGAGAAGATTATGACGAGAATCAAACTCTGGACTTCAGCCTCTTTAAGCTATGCAGGGAGGCTTCAGCTCCTAAAATCCACCATTTTCTCCATGCAGGTTTATTGGCTTAGCATCTTCATCATTCCTGTTTCAGTCTCTCAGAAATTAGAGAAAATCATGGCTCGGTTCTTATGGAAGGGTCCAGCGATGGGGATGCATGGAGCGAAAGTGAGTTGGGATAGCATCTGCTACCCGTTAAAGGAGGGTGGGCTCGGCATCAAGAGAATCAAGGATTGGAGCAGAGCTGCTATGGCAAAGCATATTTGGCGTTTCCTGTCTTATCCTAACTCTATTTGGTCTTCATGGATTCAAAAATCTCTTCTCAGGGGCAAGAACATATGGCAAATTCGTTGCCCCTCTCGAGCTTCATGGGCCTGGCGCAAAATTCTGGCATGCAGGGATTGGTGTGAGGGCCTTTTCGTTTCTAAAATTGGGAATGGAGAGGATACTTCCTTGTGGTTTGACATTTGGCTGCCAGATGGGGGAAGGATTTATGACCGCTTTGCTGCTAGAACAATAGCTTCGACGGGGCTTAACTGGACTGCTAAGGTTGCTTCTATAATCAGGGGAGGGGACTGGAATTTTCCAACTACGCCTTCAGAGTTTTTTCAGGTTTGGAATAACATTAGATTCAAACCTAAAATTCATGAGAAAGACCACATCGTTTGGAAGGGCCATGCAACGGGTAACTTCACAGTGGACTCAGCTTGGAACGTGGTAAGGAAAAAGAAGCCAATAAATCCTCTTCACGGTCTCATCTGGTACACAGGGAATGTTCCGAGATATGCAATGAATCTTTGGCTAGCTTCAATGGGTAGGCTGTCCATTATGGACAGACCCCATATGGCAAATATAGCTGATAATAACCAGTGTTTCTTTTGTGGGGTGGAGACAGAATCCCATAGGCATCTTTTCTTTCAGTGTAGTTACTCAGCTGGAGTGTGGCAAACAATAACTGGCCATACCACTATGCACTGGCCGAACCTGCAATGGGAGCAATTATTGAATTGGGCAGCGAACCACTATAGCAACAGGAAGGGATTCAATAACATATTAATGCGGCACACCATAGCCATAGCTGTGTATTACATATGGACGGAGCGCAACTGTCGAGTGTTTCAGGGTGACCAAAAGCCAGCTTCTGTTCTTGCTCGTGAAGTCATCATGCAGCTTCGTCTCCTTTTAATGAGCTACAAGGGTCCTATCCCTGATGCTTTTAGATTGAAATGGAATATATAATTCCCGCCCAGCTGGGCTGCGGGGGCTTTGCAGCAGTGAAGGGCTTTTGAAGCCGTGGGATGCTTCATGCTCTTCTTCTCGGGCCGTTGTTGTTGGTTGGCCTTCATTCGGGCTGGGCTCATTTCAGCTTTGCTTAGAGTCAGCCCTTTGTTCAGGGCAGGCTTTCCTTTTCCAGGCCTTTACGCCTTGTGTTTTTTTTTCTTTGCTTAGCCTTTCGGCCTTGTTTTCTTTTGCTTAGCGGTTTCCGCTTCCTGTTTCTAGCCCGTTCCTGTGGGTTGAGTTAGCAGGCCCTTTGTAATTATTTCCCCTTTCTTAATCCATTTGAACTTGTTCAAAAAAATAAATGCTAGCTGTTCTGTTTCAACTTTCACTGCTGCTCTAAAAGAAACACCTGCAAAGTAACTTGAAATCCTTGTGTTCTCACCTCCATTAGATGTTCTTCTAATTATGAAAATAACATATCACCAATGTTGCGAGTTTTTTATTTCAAATTTGATTTTTGTATTTAAATAAAGTAAAAAAATTAATAATTATAATGTTGGAGGGTTTTTTAAAAGTATAATTACATAAATTACTCATATTAATCGGATAATTAATTGCTTAATTATATTATATACAAAATAATTGTACTATATATAAAATGATATACATAAAATAACTTTTCTAAATGTCTTTTACCATTGAAATACACATAAACAAAAAAAGGTATATTTACACTATTTAAAAAGTTATTTTTATCAATTTAGCTATTTAAAATAGCTTTTTGTATTGTAGTTGCTCTATCACCCTGAAGTGTGGTCGATGTTGTTTTTAAAAATACTTTTCATTCATAAATATATCAAAATAATATTTTTATTTATTTTTTAAAATTTATTTTTAATATCAACATATAAAAATAATTTAAAAACTATCATTTTTTTTTTTTGCGATGAGTGACTATCCGTCCTCATCAAAACATTAGAAAGGGCCCATTGACCATAACCTTACATCTCAGTTCGACCTTAAAGCCAAGCTACTTCGCCTAGAAGGATTGAGAACTAGAAGCATTAGAACGAAATCCTAAGACAAGCAACCTCGTAAAAATCCTCAGAAGATCGAAAGAGGTGGTGAAAAATGGCTTCTTTTCGTTACACTGCCTTTGCACTAGTCGTCCTGTCCAGTTACTTCCTTGTACAGGTATATTCAAAAACCCTAAAATGTTTTGCTTTGTCTGTTATTAAAGAGAAGCTGTGGAACTAAGAAGATTCCATCCACTTTGCGGCTGTGATTTATGCAGCTTGGAGCATCAAGCAAACTCAAGTCATCGCCATTTGAGTCAGCACTTGACAAGCTGCAGAATCAAACCGGGTAACTTTCCCTTTTTCCTTTCTCTACCATAAAACTGTATTTTTGTCGCCGGGGAAATCAAATGTTAAATTGGGTTCTTTAAATTAATTATATATGCTATTATATTATACATGAAAGATAAAAGTTAGAAAAAGGGCATATTCTGTGATAAATATAGAACCAGTAGCTATAATTGCTGTAAAGTCTCATTTATATCCCATTGATTCAATGTCTTTTATTTCCTGATGGACCATAAAGAAGTGTCATCGCTGTGCTTCTTCAATCTGCAGCTACACTTTCAAGAACATAGGTTATCTTCGCCGAGCAATGACACACCCGTCATTCTCTCAGGAGAACAATAAGGCATTGAGCATTCTGGGATCAAATGTGATGGACACATCTGTCTCTATGTATTACCTTGGACAGGACATTGAAATATCCTCGAAAGACCTTAATCGCCGGATATCAGAAAACTCTAGAGGGGATACTTCGTGTGCTGCTGATGGGATGAGATTGGGGCTGCATAAGGTAGTCAGGGTTTCTCCCAAGACTGATTCAACCGCTCCCGCAGTGGTTTGCAATGCTTTCAGGGCGATATTTGGGGCTATTGCTATGGATACCAAGAAAGTTGATGATGCTGGCTCTGTGTTTTGGAAGGTTCACGGCGGTGAGGCTGGAAGAGCGATGGTTATGTGAGCGGGCACTGTTTTCCCTGTTCATAGAACAAGGGTGCTGAGAATAGGGGATTCGCTTGAATGTAAGAACTGTGTTGGCGAGTTGCTTATGGTCTCCTATACTTGTTTGACTGTTAAAATAGTTATGTAACTAAGATTTGGGTGCCTTGATCCTGAATTTGACAAGTATTTGTGCATGGTTATGCCAGAGAAATAATGCTTATGTCCCTGTTAGGAAATGTCTGCAACGTAAATCCATGGAGGTAAATCCCAGTTAGTTATCTGTGTATCCATCGCGACAGAACCCTGTACGAGAGTGGTTCGACGTCACGTGCTATGCTGACTCCTCCACAGTTAGGGTTTGAATCATAAATCATAAATGAGAGGTATTTCTGTCCTGTTAGAGTTTTTTAGTAGCTTTGCTCCAGCGTAATGCTATTTTCAGAGATCATTCCTTCAGCTTGATTACTAAACAATCTCTACATCATCGACGAGGCTAATTTGCTATTATTTTTTAAATATTTCTCGCTGATTTATATGTCTTTTGAGAAGAAAAAAAGGCCACTTAACTCATCTTGGGCCTCAACCACGGGTTAGGCCCAGTGCTTCTCCTACCACTTTTCAAGCCCGCCGCAACTCTTTTTTTTTTTTAAAAAAAAGGGCTAAATACGGAAATAGCCCCCCAATAAGACAAAATCACTGACTTGGACGCAAGGGTGGAACGGTAATTCACCTATATTTTATAATTTTTCTCGGAATACTGTCAGCGCGTGTTGTCCACGCGACCGACAGTATTCCGACTCACGCCCTGTTAAAGAGGCGCGTGCAGGCTGATAGAGTCACCGGAAATGGGCTACCGGCGTCTCAGTCGATGCGCCTCCACGTGGTCTTCCTCCTAGTGCGGCGCGCTGCTTCATCCGATGTCCGTGTACATGTTGGTGGCCGGTTAAAGCCGTTTCATTCCGTTTCTCTCTCTCCTGCATACAAATGTACATTTGAGGTCCCCAAGTTTGTTGACTTTTCACTTCGGTCCCTGGACTTTTAATTTTCTGTTTGGTACAGAAGAGGCCCCCAGTTTTTTCATTTCGGTCCCTGACTTTTTAATTGAGTCCTTCGATTGAAATTAATGAAATGTTAATTTTTCACTTTGGTCCTCCATCTTTTAATTTCCGGATTGAGTAAAAAAACTTTAATATATTCGGTACGGAAGTTGTGATTTTTTCAATTTTGTCCTTTGATTAAAATTTATTATATAATTGATTTTTATTTTTGCCCTTATACTTTTAATTTTAGATTTTAATCCCTATATTTTATTTTTTAATTTGATCTTTTGTTAAAGTTTTTTGATTTTTTTAAATCTTTCATTTTTTTTCTTTCATTATTAGCACAAATAATAATAATAATAATAATAATAAAAATAATAATAATAAAATTGTTTTTCTTGCTTACTTTTTTGTTAATGTTTTTTTGGTTTTTTTCCCTCTGGATAATTTGATAATTTTTATTGCCTTGACAGTAATAACAATGATAATTTTAATTTTTATTTGTTTTTTTTTCTTCTTCTATTACAGTTTTTAGGATTTTTGCGGTCCTTCATTTATTTATTTGTTCTTAATAATAATAATGATAATAATAATAAGAATTTAATTGTTTTTCTTTCTTACTCTTTTGTTAATGTTTTTTAGGGTTTTTTTTCATCGGAATAATTTGATAATTTTTATTGTGTTGACAATGATAACAATAATAATTTTTGGTTTTCAAGGTTTTTAGTCTTTCATTTATTTTATTTTTTTCATTATTAACACAATAATAATAATAATAATAATAATAATAATAACAACAACAACAACAACAACAACAATAACAATAACAATAACAATAACAATAACAACAACAACAACAACAACAACAACAACAACAACAATAATAATAATAATAATAATAATAATAATTTAATTATTTTTCTTGCTTACTCTTTTGTTAATGTCTTTTTAGTTTCTTCTTTCTCTAGATAATTTTATAATTTTTATTGTTTTAGCAGTGATAACAACGATAATTTTTGTTTTTGTTTTATTCTTTTGTTTGATCTTTTGTTCAAGTTTTTTGGAATTTTTTTCTATTCCATTTTTTCCCTTTCATTATTAACACAAAAAAAAATTAAAATAATAATAATAATTATTATAATAATTTAATTGTTTTTCTTGCTTACTCTTTTGTTAATATTTTTGAGGGTTTTTTCCCCTTAGAACAGTTTAATAATTTTTATTGTGTTCACAATGATAACAATGATAATTTTTAGTTTTCATTGTAGTTTTTTTGTTTGATATTTTTTTGTAGCTTTTACAATTTTTTTAATCTTTCATTCATTCATTTATTCTTTCATGATAATAATAATAATAATAATAATAATAATAATAATAATAATAATAATAATAATAATAATAATAATAATAATAATAATAATTTAATTGTTTTTCTTGCTTGCTATTTTGTTCATGCTTTTTATTTTTTTTTCCTCAATATAATTTGATAATTTTTATTGTTTTGATAGTAACAACAATAATAATTTTAGATGTTAAGACTCTGATGTTGCTATTGTTATAATATTTTAAATTAATGTTGTTTCCTTTTCCCCATTATTTTTTTCATTATTATTATTTTTATTTGCTCTTTGTGTTAAATGATTTTTATAATTTTACTATCTACACAATAATGACGATGATTTTAGTTATTACTTTTTTATTTTTTTCATTTAAAAATATTTTGCTCTTTTTTTTAATATTGGTTCGCGCTCTTTTTTGATCTTTTATGACACAATACCTATATTCTAAAAGATGTATTCTATGCTTGCGCAACAAACTATATTTAAAAATTTATACATTTTGTCTCTTAATTTATAACTTTTATGTATTTATATCATATAAATTTACCGTTGTGGATTTATTTATGTTAAATTATATACACAAGAATGCCCGCGGCACCGCGCGGGCAATATAACTAGTATAATATAATTGTCGTGCCGTTTTAATTGTACCATTTTTCACTGTGCACATTCAAACAGTAAAATTATCATTTTACCAGGACTAAAAATTTTAGTGATTATTTTTTTATTGTTTTTTTTGTACAAAAATGTTTTGCTTTTTCTTTCTTTCTTTGGAGCAATTTATTGATTTTAATTGTTTTGGAAAAATATTGATAATAATTTTAACTATTATAGTCATGATAATGACGATAACATAGGGATGAATTTTCAATTATGTTTTTCTTTTTGTAGATAGAAAATTAAGTGTTTATTTTTGTTATTTGATTATTGTAGGTGCTTTTCACAATTTATATTTTGTTTATTGAGTTTAATTTAAATTGAATTATAAAATAAAATAATCCTAATATAGTGAATTCAATAATTCAGGTATAAGAATCTTCTTGCTTTTTTAATGATGATAATAATTTTATGCTATTGATTTCGTTGAAACCTACTAAACAGATAAATTTATATATTTTATAGGAAACTTGCACTTTACAGGAATTTTGCATAAATTTATTATTTTTTTCAAATTTATATTATTATAAAAAATTCTTATACAATTAATATTTTTTTTATATTGAAAAAAATACGGTTACGTTGGTGACGAGACTGAGTAAATAGCTATATATATATCTTGAATCCTACTCAATTCTACAAGTCCAAGTTCATTATCTTGGAAATGGGTTTAGGGTTTTGTGATGGCGTAAAGCTCCACCCAATACACCAACCATTTCTTTATGATTGACGGAAATCATGCTAAAGTTATTTAATGGTCAGTGGAACCACTCGATTAATTAGTTTTTTTAAAAATATATTAAGATAATATATTGTTTGTTTTTTAAAAATTACTTTTCATATTAAAATATCTAAATGATACAAAAAATATTTTCAATTAAACAACGAGAAATCAATTTTTCTTGAAAAGGACCGAACGGCGACAACCATTTTTTTTTATTAACATTTATAATCATCAATTAACGAAGAAATAGGTACGCGTGGATTTTTTAATATGGCCGGGCCCGCGACTGGTAATAAAAGGGCGGAGAGACCACAATTTCCACAAAAGGGCATCAGACGAGGCTCGTCAATCGCTATCATCCCGGTCTCCTGCCAGCTGGCAGGTCAGTGCGGCGGGACCCACAAATATAAAATCAAGTGGACTCTTGCTGCTCGATTTTCCATGATATCCAATCATTTTTGTTTTGTCATGCCACCTCATATGCACCCCTGTTTATTCATTCTCCGCCCTCTTAACCACCGAAACCCTTTTTATTGAAAAATAAATAAATAAAAATTAACAGAAGCCCACAATCACACCCAAGCAAGCAATTAACAGATAATTAATTATCAGATTATGCTCTTAAATTCATCCTTATCTCTCCATCACATCCAAAAATATCGATTACACTGAGTGCCTGTTAGGAAGTCTTACAGAGATTGAATTTCTTTTTTATTTTAAAATAATTTTAATGGGATTTTATTTTTTATATTTTATATTTTTTCTCACCTAACTGTTTTATTATTATTTTTTTTTATTTACACACATAACAACAATCAAAAGCAAGATACAGAGCAAGTGGAAGCCCAGGCCCTACAAAATAAAAATAAAAAAAAACCCATTAATCATATGCCCTTGAAAAAAGGAGTTAAATTGATCATCCGGTAATCTTCAAACTTTCTAACTATGGAAATTTAATTATTTGTAAGTGTGCATTTTTTTTTAATATATAGTATCAAAAATAGATCTTAAAAAATAATATAATGTTATTTCAATAGGCAATATTTAAAAAATTAACAACCAGAACAGTACCTATCGCACTATAAATTTACGAATACTTGGATAGCAGTGGTTTCTCCAAAAAAAATAGAAGGACAATAAGAAACAAATCTCGCTTCACTGGCAGCTGTCAGTTCCCGGTATCTTTCCGTTGCGTCTCTTTCCTTGCCACTCGCATATAAAAATCTCTCTCTCTCGTGGAGAGAAATGAGAATTCGATCAATCGAAATGGCCTTTAGAGAGACAGAATCGATCCCAGAAGAAACGGCGTCGGATTCTCTCCTAACTAACAGACGCTGCTTCTGTTTGCCCTGCTTTTCTTCCCGACGATCTTCCAGCGTCGGGTTCTCCTTCTGGGAGCGAATCAAATCATCACCTTCATCAAACGGCGATGATGTTCATCATAATCAGTGGTGGGCCAAGGGGATGAGAGCGTTTAAGATGATCAGAGAGTGGTCAGAAATTGTTGCGGGTCCGAAGTGGAAAACTTTCATTCGAAGATTCAATAGAAATAAAAGCAGCGGCAGTGGTAACGGAAGGCACCATGGGAAATTCCAGTACGATCCAATAAGTTATTCGCTGAATTTCGATGAAGGACCAGGAAGACAGAATGGGAATCCCGATGACTCGGATGATTATGGTGGTTTCCGTGATTTCTCCACCCGCTACGCCTCCGTTTCTGCTACTGGCCGGCCGGTTGCTATGGATGCGTCGAAGAGTAAAGATGTGGGGGTTATGGCCTGAGAGGAAGAGAGGAAAGTGAAGTGCGCGCGCGGCGTGGACGCTGACATGCGCTGGGGAGATGAGGAGGGTAACGGATGGAGTGGAGTGTGAGTTGACTCGGTGACGCAAAGTGGCGGCGTGAAAGTTCTTTTTTTACACAGGGCAATATGGTGAGGATTTTTTTTTGAAATGTATTAAGATAACTCTTAATATAGGACATAAAATAGTTTAAAAAAAATTAAAAAAAATCAAATCATTATAGATATTTGTGATGCACAAAGGAGTCAAGGTTGTTTGTGAAGCCGTCTTGAGTTTTGTTTTATTATATTTTCCTCAACTCCGAGCCTCCATAATTTATTTCTTTTGGTGATGACATAAACAAGCTTCAGTATATTTATCAATCCCTAGGGTTCCACATCATATAACCTGAAATATGCAAACATAGATGTCTATGTTCTTATCTCATTGGACCATCAACAACTCGTATCTTTATATTGAATTATTGGATTGAACTGAAATTTTTTCAAAACATTTTAAAGGTATGTTCTTATGTAAGAGTGAAAATTTCAGGTCAATCAATGCTTAGAAAAATCTTGTGATATAAGTCATGATGGATCATATGAATATTGTTATTTTTTTACTTATAAACTTTTTATTTGACAATGATCATTTTCCATCAAGGATGTGGCAGCTCATTTTAGGGATGTCCTACATTTCAAGTTTAGTCTTAGATTTCTTATAGTGAGCATTCCTTATGTATTTAAGATTGGTTATTGATATGATTCAACTTTGGATTTTCATGATGAGTTTTTACTTAAAGATGCATTTGGTCAAATGTGGTTCTTTTGGATGGATGAGCATTTCAATTTTTTTGGTGGGTAATTTAGCAAGATCAAGTCAGTCTATGCTTGAAATATTTTTGGGCAACAAAGAAAGTTTATTTGGGGTGTATCTTGAGTCTTATTTGTTTTATAATAAGGAATATAAGTTTGAACTATATGAGGTTCAAAGTTGGTTTGAGCTGATTAAGATGTTGAGATCAAATCAAATTTTTAGCTTATTTAGGACTTATTAGGAATGACAAATATGATATTGGGTTATTATTATTTATTTGGGTCAATTTTATAAGTAGACTTAAATCAATCCATATTTAAGGATCCCAATACGGTTATTGAAGCATTATATAAGTGAATTGTATGCTGCAAAACTATGTAGCTATGAATTTATGATATAAACTTGTGTTTTGTGTAATGCAACACGTTTTTTTTCCCTAGACAAAGATCAAATGTGACTTATCAAGATATAATTGACCTTATGGTGTCAATTGATTCAGTTCAAAAAAATTTATGATAACAATTTTAAGCATCAATCCTAAAAGTAACATTTGTTTGAGCCGTGATAACCCTATACAAAACAAGAAAAAAAAAATCACTCATAAAATCAATTTTCCCAACTAATATAACATGAAATAAAAAATAGTTTTTTTTAATTATCATTCATATTAATTAAAAGACCAAATAATCCCTAAGACCAATGATTATATCAAAAAAACATCATGAGATGATGAATAAGCCCATTAAGTCAAACTTTAAAATATTTTATTTTAAGGGGATTAAAGCAATGACATCGAGCTTTCGGGAGTGAAATTAAAAAAAAAAGAGGGTTAAAGAGTTGTTCTGCTTAAACCACATCAAAGCTATTTTTATATAATAATATTGGTGTCATGGTACATGTTTTTATTTTCTTGGGAGTTCTGAATTAACTTGAGAGTTTCGGTTTAATGTTTACTTGGCAATTTGTTTTGTCCAATTACTTCTTTTTTACACCAAGTATTGGAGGTGGACTTTTTCATTGATTGTATTGGAGAGAATGAAGATATTCTTATATGATTAAAACAATGTTGGTGAGAATATGTATTTTTTTAATAGAGTTGAATTTCTAGGTGAATTTGGGTGAATATGGTTAGGCGATTGGTCACTTTTCCATGTATTGGAATTTATGAGCCCTAGACATTTTGGTAAAAATTGAAAGGGAATGAATAAGATTTTTATTCAAGTTCTCATAGATTGTCTCCATTGATAAAATCAATAAAAACTTCAATAAATCTATCGGCTTTTTCTTAGCGAGTAGTAGATTGATCTTGTATTTTTATGGTTAAGAAATACACAAAAAGAAATACACATAGAGGAACAATGTCATCCTCACATCATCACTATCCAGTTTTTCATGCTATGCACTCATTCCAAGCTCATTCAAACTTGATAAATTGATATGCAATATATAAAGATAATGTTTGGTTTTTAATATTTTTAAATTATTTTAATACACTAAAATATTTTTTTTAATATATTTTCAATCAAAGTTATTTTTAAAAATAATGACTACGACACTAACAATGATAAAATTATAGAAATATGATTCTTCAACCATAGTTTATTATAATTGTTTTGAACCAAACCAATTTTGGCTCTTTTGATATTCAAGATACTTAATCCAAAGATAACTCAGTTGGTCATTTTTTTAGAGGGTATTTATTAATATGATTACGATTGATTTTTAAAATATTTTTTATTTAAAAATATATTAAAATAATATTTTTTATTTTTTAAAAAAGTTATTTTTTACAACACCATATCAAAATAATTAAAAAGTACTAAATATTTTTTTATTTAAAACAAAAAAATACTTTTAAAATGCTTCCCAAATGGTCGCTGATATATTCTCTAATGATTATTGCTTGTTAATTGGAGTTTTTTTATAGAGATTTATTTCATTATTAATTTCAAGATTCTATAAAATAATTGAGATTCATGTGAGTTGTCATGTATACCATAGTTAGAAAAAGAAGAAGTCAAAGATAAGGTGACTTAAAATTACGGATTATCACAAGCGAACACTTGTGATTAAGATGGATGGTATTAAAATGATATATTTTTATTTTAAAAAATTATTTTTAATATTAATATATTAAAATAATATATATATATATATATATATATATATATATTTAATTATTTTCAAAAACATTTATAAGACACAATTACAAACTGAACATAATATACTTTGATCTGAACTCACAAGTACCACTACAGAATTTTACATGGCAATATTCAATGGGCATCCCCACTAATATGATAAACTAATTTTACATAACATAGGAGAAGATACATACAAATTGATCGATCAAGAAAGGGGAAAATATTTTGGTGAGTGAATAGAAGTTATGGATCTCTTACAGTTTCAGCACTGGTATCATTGACTGGTAAGCTTACAGCAACAGAAGACGACGACGAAATATCCATATGAATACTTGAAGAAGTTGGGAATCTGCTCTTCGTAGACCAGAGCCAAATCTTGGAAACTGAGAAACTATCACCTCTTGTTCTACCTCTGATTTTCTTATCTTCTAAATCGCCATCAATGGAAGGGCATCCATTAAGGTTACCATGAGACAAGGCCACTTGCAGATCGGATTCACCTTCCACGTACTGAACTGTTCCCATCGAGTAACATCTCCTGGCATCCAAGTTGCACCTGCTGGTCTCTTCATGCTGTTTCTCTCCATCACCATCGCCGTCGTTCAAGGTTCTGAACTTGCCAAGTCGCACTGAAAACACCCTCTTTTCACCGACACTTTTGTCCTCCACAAAGGTACCTGTTTTTCGACAGCTGACCGATCCACACTGTTCTTCGCAGGAGAATCCGTTCGATAATTCCCTGGAGAGGTCAAAGTTGAACAGTGGATTCTCCATTGGAGGACCAGAGCCCAGAAGGGTCGCTCTACAAAGAGGGCATGTTGAGTTCGAGAGAAGCCAGGTATCTATGCAGTTAATGTGGAAAGCGTGACTGCACAGAGGAAGCAGCCTGAGCCTTTCCTGTTCTGAGAATTCACAGAGACAAACTGCACAATCAAACGGCTCCTTCGAACCCATGATGTCTTTGTAGTAAAACACAGGCAGGGCATCGATGAAAGCTTGGTCTAGACCTGAATCGTGCAGGCGAAAGAGCTGTTGAAGCTGTCTCTGTAGAGGATGAGACCCTGGGGTTTCAGGGTACCGATTGGAATGATAAATTGGGGAAAAAGACGCCCTCTTTAGGAGAAATCTAACAAGTAAATGAAGAAGACCAGAGACAAAGAAAATAACAGCAAGAATCACTATAACCAAAAGAAGCACTGGACTCATTTTGTTAAAAGAAGATGATGGCGGGGCTGATTATTTCTCATAGTTGAGTCTACTGTAAGGATCTGAGATTGACGGGGGGAGTGGTAGAGGAGTTGGGTTTATTGCAAAACCATCCTTTTGTTTCACATCAAATAGAACTCTGAACATTTTAGCAGATGGGTTCTCAAGAACAGCACTTTCTCATGAGTAATTGGTGTTCAGACTTCTGACAGCCCTTTAGAACTGGATTTGGTTGCCGTCACGAAGACATTCTTGCTTCAATTGAAATTGAAGTTGATAAAAAGGAACTGAGTTAGCTGTGAGGAAATTCTTAAGCTCTAAAATGAGGATTGTGCGGGGAAGAAAAGAACTGTCTTTTAAGTCTTAACAGAGAATGCACTGAGGCCTTCTTCTTCGAGCATGTCGTGAGTAGGGTGAGATTATTTGTAAAGTCTTTTTTATTTAAGAATATACTAAAGTTTTATTTTTAATGTTAATATATTAAAAATAAAAAATATTATGTTGTAACAGTTAAATTCAGATTTTTTTTAATACAGTTAAATTGTAAACTTCAAACATTTCCGTCAAGAGAGGTTAAAAAGGTGGGGTAAGGTGGTGGGTTTTCCAAGGAGCAACCTCTTACACAGACACCAGCAAAAGCGTGCAAGAAATAGTATTTGGTGAAGATGGGGCACTGCCTTGAATTTCTCTGAGGCAGAGTTTTTGACACGAAGGATTTATAATCTGTCTGCTGCATCAGAGGAGGTGGTGGTTGTGGAGGAGCGGGAGGTGGTGACCCATCTTGATTATGATATATTGGAGACTCTTCTTTAGACCTTCCACTGTCTTGTCTCCTTCGTCAAAGCTTAGACCATGAAAAAAGTGTAATGATTGCTCGGTCCACCACCACCACCACCACCACCACTCGCAGTTTGATTGTCCCCAGAAGCCTGTGGTGGCTTCTGCAGAAATAATTACACTTCAATGATGGTTTCTGGTGTGATCGCCTGCTAATCACGGGGAAATTCCCATCAATCTTGGCAAGCCTGGAAGCTTTCCAGCCATTTATGATCGAGGCTGAAAATCTCAGATTATGCAAGGGGAACTAACTGCTTCTGATGGCCAAGGAAAAGAAAAACGAAAATGGAGACCGAAGGTTTTGGTAGGGCAGGCGAGCTTTCCGGTGGCATGGCATTTGTAATGACGTTGTTGAATTTTATTTATTGCCCACTCTACCAGGTGATAATGACTTGCCATATTTGTAGTGGTTTGACAATTTTCTGTCATGTGATGATTGCTCTTGTCCATCCAACATCGTAACCAAGACATTTTGGTTAATTGTTAGTACTTTCAAGTTTCTAGGATCCAGAAATATAACTTGACTTTCATCTACTCCAACCTTTCATGCCTCGTGGAATCATAGTTTTTTTTTTTTTAATTATTATTATTTTAAATGAGACTAGATAATTTTAAATTTTTATTATTAAATATATTTTATCAAAAAGAGATTTATTTTATTTGACAAAAAAATATATTTTTTTAATAGTATTATGACGATGTTTTTTTTTCGCGTTTTGTGCCCTGCCATCTCAAGAGGGAAGAACGACGCGAGGTGAAAAAGTGTGTTTTATAGTCGTAAAAATTATAACTATAATTATCAGGAGTCGTCACCTAGTATTAAGGTTCCTAGGAAACCTATTGGTCTACGTGAGTCTGAGCAAGAGAACTTGTTGTGAAAGGGAAAGACGCATCGCACCCTCTTTAAGGTAAGCTACATTGTTGTTTGATTGTTTTTTCCTAAGTCAATTTCTATTTGTTGATCTTTTCTAAGGTTCGAAATAGATCTCTCTTTGTGAGAGAATCTCTACCTCATTGCGAATTAAGAGACTACCAAAAAGAGTTTTACACTGCATTATGAAAACCCTGTTTTTAACTATCCACGAGTGTACTTTACAATGTAATTTTACACCGCTATAGCTAAAACAAAATAATTGTTAAATTATTTTGATATTTTGACCATATTCCAACGGATAATCATAAACTGGTTACAATATCCAATTTTCGTTCAAAACATATGAAAGATGCAACATATATTTTTAACGAAAAATATGCTTGGAAAAACTTTGAAATTTAGCCGTAAAACTTTGGAATTTGACCGTATGCATGAAAACATCATATTTTTGGTTGTTTTTTTAAATGCATTTTTTATTTTTTTAAATATAACATAATTAAAATAAAAAATTTGGACTAAGCTTGACCCAACCAAATGGGTCGGCTCAGCTGCTGGACTTGGGTTGGACCCGGCCCAGCCAACTGGGTTGGGCCGAGAGAGGCCAACCCAAGAGTTAAAACAACAACAAAAAAAGAGAATCGGCCTCTACACTGTTCACGTAGCGTGAACAGTGCACATGAATTAACATTGTTCATGTTTAACATGAATAGTAACAAGATCGATGGTGATGAGAGGCTTACATGCTACTACCGCCGGGTAAAGAAAACCGAGGTGGTTCTTCCTGGGGTTGTGGTGTCAAAAATGGTGACTTGTGGAGGTCGGGGGCGCCGAAATGTGTTGGTCTGTGCAGGAGCGTGCTGCTGCCTCTGTTACTATGTTGCCAGCAATGGAGAAGAAGAACTGGGCTGTTTGAGAGTCGCTGGCGTGGGGGAGGAGTCGCTGGTGCCAAAGGAGCAACCGTTTGTACTCGTCGAGAGCTGCTGTTGTAGGGGAGAGAGAGAGAGAGAGAGAGAGAGAGAGAGAGAGAGAGAGGTGAGCACTGCAACACAAAGAAGGAGAGAAAGAGTGTCGGCTGCTGCGTGGCTTGCTATTGTCAGCCATTGCTGTTGGTGCTTGTGTCCTGCCAACGCCGAGGGAGATGGAAGGGTGGCTATTGTGTGCAAGTTTTTAGTCATGGCATTGTCCTCGCTATTGTGTGCAACCTCTGTATATTTTTTTTTCAGTGTTTCTCCCAGTTTAACGATGGTCTATCCAATATACTTCCCTTGTATTCTTTTCTCCTCCCCCATCACTGTGTTTCCTCTCTTATTTATAGGCAAATGAGGTAATGTGCACTTGCCTGCAGGACATGGGGTTGATGTCCAGGAATGGGGTGTTGTGGTGGTAGGTTGCAGGGCATGGCTGCCGGTAATGTCTCGGCAGGTAAGGTTGATTTTTTTTAATTAAAAATTTGAAATAACATTAAAAATAGGTGGTGATAAAAAGGAGTTTTTTGATGGGGAAAACCGAAAAGAACAATGTTTTTTTGTTTAATTTAGGCTTCCGATTTCACCTAAAAAGTTTCATCTATGAAAATTATGATCTTCTCAATTTAACCAAAATTAGTCTTCCACACTTAATTTCTCACCAATTAAGCCCTTGATAAAATTAATTTGACTCATTTAAAGTATAATTAAGTCCTTGCGCTTAATTAAATCTTTCAATTAGGCTCTAAATTAATTCCTAAATATAATTACACTTTAAATTGGTAGACGATTAAATCAAATTGGCCCATAAGAATATAATTATACCTTTTAACTTAAGTTTTACGCAGATTTAATAATAAAAAAATTTAGCCTTAAATGTGCATTTCCCTTCATTTTTGGGCACAAAAGACGTACAATTGAGCTCTTCAAGCCGTTCAAAATTTCTACCTTGATTTTTCTATCGATGCCAACCCTCTTTATTTTATTTTTGTTATTTTTATTTCATTTCAGGGGAATAACCCAGAATTGGGTTATGACAATTAATATCATATTTCTTAAATAAAAAAATTAAATAAATATTTGTGAAAAACTAAATTTTTTTAAATTAAGAAGAAAAGGATGTATGTATTTAATCAAAAATCTCTTTTCTTTTCCATGTATATTTTTTTAAAAAATATATATTTTTTAAATATACCTTATCATGATATGAAAATAAATATGATACTAAAAAAAAAAATGAAAAGTCATGACTTGATAATTCATAAGTGATAGGAATAAAAAAATAAATAATTGTATAAAATCATGAAAAAAATATAATGAAAAACTAAAAAATAAGTATTTTATTTTTATTTAATATTCATGAGCATTTAAAAAAAAACTTAAAGAACAAATTAAAAAGTGGTATGACAAGCAAATTTAAAGGTGAGGATTTATGGTTTTGTTGATAGGTGTTTCGATCAATATATTATATGTTTTTTTTTCATTTTAATATGAAAAAACTATATTTAGAAACTTGTTCTCGAGTGGAGACAACTAAACAAATATAAAATTCTTAACTTGGTCTAACAAGTTAAGAGGTGAAGGTGTGTAATATTAAAGAATTTATAAACTAAATGAAAAAGGAAAGAAATAAAGATTGAAAAAAAAAAGATGTAAAAGAAAGTTATAAATTACGATAAGTAAATAAAAGTGATAAATTATAGAAAACATTTAAAGAAATTGTGTATATAAAATTGGTCATAGATCATCTATTAATAATGTTATAGAGATCGAGTTTCATGTAAACTATAATTTTTAGTCCAATGCAAATTATTTATGACAAATATAGGTTTTAGTCCAATACAAATTATTTATTACAAATATAGGTTTCACAACTTAAATCATAGTACAATTTGTACTATTCTTACATCTTATCTTGACATTTGTATGTTTTAGAATTCAAGTCATACTACAACATTCACATATGTTAATTGTTATAAACAGTTATTCTAAATAGGATTTGATTTTCAATACATACCTTTGCATCCTTATCTCTCATGTTAATGGTCAATCTCAATTATCTATACTTGTTTGTTCAAAAATAGTAAGTGAAGAATAATTTCTTTTAATTAAATGATATGTGGCTATTTATCTTTATTATAAAAAACACCTCTTATATTCCTTTATTTAGAATAAATGAAGGAATATTGATTTGCCTATTTCTTAAATTAATCAACAAACTGATATTGATGGTGTAAAAATTAAGAACTATTCTTTAAAAATATAAACCATATTTCACTTTTTAACATATCATCTAGCTAACGAATCTCAAAACAAACTATTGTTTAGCATTGGATGATGTATAGAGTTATAAGAACTATCATGTTATATCTTATTAAACAAATTAAGTTCTTATTCTTGACATTGTTGTAGGAATTTCCTAATAGCTTTATATAAATAAATTTGTGATTCATTTAGTCCCATCTTCTAGTTGTAAAGCACTTTGTCTGGCAAAATTAGTTTATAATCACCTGGTTTGCATTATTTTCTAACTCAATAAAAGTTAATAAGGTGAATCATATGATCGATGTTTATGAACTATACTATACCAATATTGTTGTTATTGAGCCTTGCATCTATAATCCATGAATGCACCATAAAGGGTTTGTCATCAACTTTCAAAATCTTAGTCCATTCATCTAGTAGCCTAAACATAAAAGCTTAATAAAATGAGCATGAAACACTATATTAATATGTATCCAATTCCATCCAATCAAGGCTCTATAAACTATCTTTGTTTTTAACACAAAGAAACTCACACTGAAAGTCCTAGATATAATTGTTTAATTTTATTGCAATATTCTTCAAACAAAACTTGCCAACTTATTCCAACTAATCTTTTTTTTTATTGATATGAATAACATTATATGGAGTGTTTCACTATTATTGATCATCACTCATTATATTAGTGCAACATTAAACGTATTTTTTATACATAAGGGCCTAATATATCGACTTATATCCATTGTTTACTTATATAATGTTAATCTTATTCCTAACTCAACTATATGTTCTAATTGGTCAATCTCTATACTTTCTACCTTCTCTTTTATGCTATCTTAAAAGTCACTATTAGGGTAGAAAAATCAACAAAGTTTGGCCTTAAATGAATATGACTGATCTAAAACTATGTTTGCTAATGTAAAATCATCACGGTCACTCATTTTTGTATCATGAGGGATTTTACCCAATCAACTTCTTTTATTACACCTTAATAATTCATTTATTGTTTCAAAATCTTAAATTCATCGACTTTATTGATTTTTTTTCTAGTATCAATGACTCTTTTATATTCATTTTAAATAATTAAGGTTGCCTTTTAATCATATTGCTTGGGTGACAGGTTTTAGTTCACTGTTATAGTGATCATTTTCTTCATTTTAATTTAATTGTTAGCCTAGTGCATTGAATAATATTATCATATTCCCACTCTTACTCATATCTAACTTACTTATTATCCTATACCTGCTTTTGCTTAATATCTAACTTCCTTACATGGTTATCCCTTAACTTGTTTTTAGCTAATGGTTGATGACTTTGTTCAGACTTTCTTATCATTTCGGCAATGATCTTTTCTATTTTATTTGAAATCTTTTTAAAAACATATCTATTGAGTTGTTCATGATCTAAAGTGACATTTGAAGTAGATAAATATGATATTTGAATTAGAACCTTCACCACCTTTTTTTACCAAGGACCTTTTTACAAAGTCATTTTGTTTAATAGAAATCAACCATTGCATGGTATTGTTAGCCTATTCCAGTGCAAAATTAGACTTAATCATATCTAATAGTGATTGTGTTTGTGGATGACCTTTAACATATATTATAAATATAATTGGTATTTATCACTATTGATTGTTAACCAAATAACAAGTAGTTTCTAATTCCAAAACATATTCTCTTGGTGTAGTATATGGTCTAACTTCATTCTTTTTCATATTTTATTTTAGATATTGTATCCTTCTAAATTGGTTATTGGTAGTTGACCTTATTTTCATTTTTTATGTTGAAAAGATATTAGCTATTGTTGGCCAATTAATCATCCTCAACACTAAGTTTAGATAAATCTTGTTGTGACTAATGCTTATGCATTCCTATGTTACAAAAAAAAGAAAAAACACAAAAATAGTTAATTGCATTATCTGCTACACTGAACAAGATATATCATAAGAAAAGAAATAAGTCTTTCTAGAGAGGTCCAAATTCAAAGAAGATTACTTATTTTATTTTATTTTTCATTTCTAGCTTTGAGAAAATAAGATGAAAAAAATTACTAAACAAGAGCTAGTTTGTTTGTCTATAGAAGAATTTTTCACTACCAACAAGTGTTTAAGATTCGTCGTGCACCATTACCCGTGGTAAACTAGATTGAATCAACAAGCAAAACTACCAAAATAATCCAAGGAAGATCTACCTATTTATTTAAACGCTCTTAAGAGCTCAAAAAAGAGTTTTAAATTTTAGATTTACCTTCATTTTATCTCATTCAATTCTCATTTCTAATTTGTTTTCACTGAGATATTTTTCAACTTTTTCTATGAATTACTATTTAATATATATCACAAACATTTTACATGTCTTATACCTAAACTTTACAAAATACATTCCATTATTACTAAGCAATCCACTCTCTAAATTCAAGTTACTTTAAATTAATCCTAAAAATTAATTACTCTTCAACATATTATGGTCATGTATAAGTTAGTATTTAAGATAGAAAAGACAAATATAAAAGAGACAGAAACATGTTTGGTTGTGGAGACAGAGATGAAGATATAAAATAAGTTTGTCTCTTTGATGGTTTTAGAGTGTATTACATAAAAACATATAACCTTTATCCCTGCTATTTTAATCTTTTTTATTATTATTATAAGACAATAACCAAACATATGATCAATAAATTCTTTTATTTCTAAAATAATGAATATAAATTTAAATAGTAATAAAATCATAGATAATGACCCCTTAATAAAAATAAACAAATAAGGGCCCTTTTATGTTTGTTTTTTTGACAAAACAAAAAACATTAACCAGATTCACTCACTCTTCAATTTGAACAAGGTTCTTAGATATTATTATGAATTTTAGGTTCCATTTTAGTAAATCTTTTTCAATTATTATGTAGCTAATATGAAAATGATAATACTAATAATAAATTATTCATGAAAATTAGATTCAAATGGTCCTTTTATTCTTATTTTTTTTACAAAAAAAAATTTAATCATGATTTATCATATTTATATTTTTTAGCTTTTAATTACACATCAAATATAGACATTCTATCTTGATATTTTCTGTTAACTTGCTTTAACAATAAAAAAATATTTTATTTAACAGAAATAATTATTCAGTTTAAAACCTTGCACTGCTAAGGTAAACAAATATGTTATTAAAAAAAATCTATCTTGATAAAAAAAAAGGCAAGAATTCCTTGAAACCTGAATTTTTATTTTTTACTTTCAAATATTCGATTACCTCCCTTGTGCTGATATATCATGTGACTGTTTGAGAATGTAATTGTGATTATTTTTTTATTTAGAAATGTATTAAAATGATATTATTTTATTTTTAAAAAATTATTTTTGTTATAAGCACATGAAAATAATCTAAGAACCACGCCATATTCACTGCTGTGTGCGACGTTTCTACCCAGAGCATCGGTTTTGAGGCTATCAGACTGAGAAAGGATTGAGTGGTCCTGGCCATATTCACTGATGCAGGGCTCCATTTTATTGTTGAATAAAATGTTGGTGGATTTCAGGTTCCCGTGAGCAATCCCATCTTCTTGGAGCTGCTCGTGCATGTATGCTAGGGTCTCTGCAATACTCGCTGCAGCATCGAGTCTGCTTCCCCAGTCAAATACTTGACCATTCTGGGATCCTGAATCATCAACAACAATTCAAAGTTATTATATTTTCCTGTTTTATATTTATGAAATTGAATCACCAATCAGGCTGAAATAAATGTTTGTCCTGTGGGATTTTTCTGCAACTCGTCCTCATATTCCCTCCAGTATTACATCCCCGAGGTGCACTTAATATTGTGGAAATTCAAACTACCTTATCCTATATTCTCTAATATTTCTTGTTTTTCGCAATGTCATTTATATCCTACGAATGCGTTTCCAGTTTCCACCTTTAAAATGAGGTAATCTTACAGTTAAATACTAGGCTTGCCATGGAGAAGCTGCCATTCTGCTGATACGCGTGTACCAGGAGCTTCTCTTGTCCGGAGCAATAAAATGCTACTGGAGGCAATACTCTGGGATGCTTCACTTGGCCTATCCTCTGCAATCTGCTCTTGAATTCTTCTGCAGAAATGCCCAAGTCTTTCATCCTCTTCACTGCCAAGATCGTAGCATTATCGAGCATGGCTTTGTATGAACTTCCATGCTTTCCTCTACCAAGCAACTCAGCTGGAGCTCGAAGCAGGTCCTCAAATTTCAGATCCTTCACCACAGGACTGGGAAGAACCACAAGTGACGATGATGTCGTTCCAGCCTCAGCAGATGTGATTGAATACTGTGATCTATTACCACCAGTCCTGGATTCACTTGAATTACTACTAGGTTCTTTACTTTCATTCACTACCCTCCCCTTCTTGACCCCCTTAATCGTTTCTCTTTTAGATTTATTTTTCTTAAATAAATATAAAGAAAATAGGAGCAGCACAGCCACGGCAAATAGATAAGCAACCGATCGGCTGATGAGTGCTTTGATTTCTTGTTTGACGGTGGAGGGGATGGTGGGCAGGCTTTTGATAATAGTGTCCCACATAATCCAGGAGTAGGTTCTTCACTGTGAAGCTGTCTTCCCCGAACTTGCTTTTGACATCAGGAATCGGACCACTGAAATTGTTGTTGGCGACACTGAATTCCTGGAGGTAGGAGAAATCAAAATCCGGTATTGCCCCACTGAGCTGATTCTTTTCAGCAAAGAAGGTTAGCAGGCCTGGAATTCGGGACATATCAGGAAGCTCACCAGAGAAGTTATTGTTGGATACATCGAGCCTCTTCAAGCTACGTAGCTGAGAAATAGTGTCAGGAATATCGCCGGTAAATCGGCTCCCGCCGACGTACAAGTGGCTTAAACGTTTGCAATTTCCTATCTCGTCAGGTATGACGCCGGAAATATTATTTTCTTTCAGGCTCAAGACAAGAAGAGACTTCGCTGTGCAGACAGCAGCAGCATCGAATATTCCTGTTAAGTTGAGCTTATTAAGAACAATCCTCTTAACATTTTGCGATCCCAAGCAGTCCACCCCTTTCCATGTGCTATTGCAGGGATCTGAACTGATGTCCCAGCCCCGATTCTGACCGTTTTGCCCATGCCCTGCTGAAAGTTTCTCCATGAATTGCACCAGTGCCTTTCTGACATTTTCATCTTCTGAACTGGACTTTGGAAGAATGAGAAAGATCAAAACGGGGAGCACCCAGATGAGAGTTCGATCCATTTTTCTCGGATGAACTCAGTGAGTGGAGCAAAAATGGAACTTTATAGTGGGCTCTGATTGGCTAGGTATGTAGAACAAAGGAGAAAACAACCATGTCGATGCCGCTGCTTAAAACCAGTTTTCAGTGCCAATTGGCTGAATTTACAAAGAGAGGTAGCATTATTCTAAATTTGATTGCCATAAGATCTTACAGAAACATGCCGAAAGGCCTATAACAAGATTCTCAGTCCAGATATCCACGTTAATAAAAAAAAAAAAAAAACAGCTCTAACCTTCTTGTTAATTGATCCGATTCTCCCTGGAATTTGCTGGCTAACAACAAAGAAGAAGAAAGCTTCTCGTTGATGCAATAACATTTCCATTCTATCGTGTTTGTCCTTTGTAGCAAATACTTTTTCAACAGTTTCTAAACTATTAACTAGCTATTAGACCAAGTCATTAATGAAAATGAATATGGAGGTTTTTCAATGTTTTTTTTTTATATAATAAAATTCAAATAAAAAACTGAAAAATTTATGTTTGTGTCTGATTAAATAAACGAAGAAATACCTGTGTTAATAAATGTTAATAAAAAAAAGTTGTTAACAATAAGTAGACTACTGGAAAAATCGAGAGATAGATGTATATCAAAATATTTGATCTTATTATACAACTCATATGCCCTATTGTGTTTAATAACTAAGTTTCTTAGAATAAATTCTTTATTTAATTAAACAATTATTTGTGGCATTAAAAGATAAAAAAAAATCAATGATAACTAAAGACTAAACTGGAAAAATAGAAGAATAGATGTAGATTAAGATATTTGATATGGTAACAAGGACCATATACATAGTTATGTCTAATAAATTTATTTTTTTATTTAATCAAATGATAGCAAAAATAGACACACATATGAAAGAGATTGAATAAATTCAAATAAAAAATATATTATGTGAGGCCGTACATATTTAAAAAATAGTTTTATGTGAAACCAGGTTAATAAGAAGAAGAATAAAATGAAGAGCACACAAAGGAAAGTGATTTAGTAAAACTTAAATGAGAGAAAAACAAAGTAGAGCTACAAAGAAAGAATCTCTTGATATAAAAGAGAAATGATGAGACCGTACTGGTAAACTAAGTAAAACTTAAAATCATATTATATCCAAAAATATCATAGAAATTTATTAAATATTTATTGAAAGTGGAAGGGGAAAAAAATTCAACAAAGAATAAATTTGCAAAAACAAAAATTATAAAAAAGGCGTCAAACATGGACCTAACCTAAGTGGCTCAATATACCTTAGCATAAACAAAACCCAAGTGTGTTGGTCGTTCATTCATACATCCATGCCATACATATGTGAAGTTATTTTATTTATTTATTTATTTATTTATTATGTTGCAGATGATTTGTCGCTGCGACATGTCTTTTGCCTTTTTTAAATTCCAACTGGCTGGAAAATCAAGGTAAATAATTTTTTTATCTGCAAATCCATCTCAACCTATTTTCTCTCTTTTATCTAAAACCAAAAACTTGAAATAAGAAAAATGAAGTTTTGAACTAAAAATTGAATTTCAGAAAATATACGAATTAAATTTTGCAATGTAAAAAGTATGAGGACCAAATTGAACTTTCTGTGTCATTTTTTAAACCACCACCAATTCCCTCTATTTTTTCACTTTAGTTCATCTTCTTTTAGTCTTGCCTTTCCTCAATTATGAAGCAATTAGACTTTAATTTAGAAACTTAAAATAAGAAAAATAGAGTTTTGGATTAAAATTGATTTTACAATGTAAAACGTATGAGGATCAAAGTGAGCTTTTTGTGCCATTTTTTAAACCACCACTAATTTCCTTTTTCTCACTTTAGCCCCTCTTCTGTTAGTCTTGCCTTTTCTCAATAATTTTAAGGCAATTAGACTTTATTTTGGCCTAAAAAATGATGCAATCGGTAAAAAAAATTAAAGAAAAAAAGAGGAACAATTGCCACAATGAATCCACCGTGATATATGAGTGAATAGTTTGGCACAATGAATTCCCTACAACATTCATAATTTCTTGTAATGATGTTGGATTTTTTTTAGAAAAATAAATATTTTTCTTAGTTAATTTTATGTTTTTTTCTATTTTTTTATTCACTATTATTAGAATTCTCTAATTTTTGCATTTCGAAAGAATAACTTTTCTATTTGAATAACTTTTCTATTTTTATTTTCCTATTCAGTATTAATTGGTCTTTTTTTCTATTCAGAGGTTTGTAATAGGTTTATCTATATATATATATAAATGGAGACTTGAATGGATAAAAATTAAAGATTTTGGGCCTCTCCATAATTATGGTGTTTTTAGTCTAAGGATTTTGAAAAATCAACACCGAATTAAGACAACCTCGTAGAAAGAAAAGTGAAATAAAAAAGCATAGCGAACATTTCAAAAAAAAATGATATTAAAAAGAAAGAAAGCAATTTCACAACATAAATCATGTACTAAGTTGTATTTAATAACTATAATTCTTAGAATATTTGTTTATTTAATTGAATGATTATTTGTGCCTATAAAAGATAAAAATAAAACCGGAAAAAAACAATTATTAGATCAACTCACATTAACCTTATAATCATGGGCACATTATTGAGATGAATCCATAAAAGGGAAAGTGAAGAAAAAAACACTAAGGCTAATTCCCTACAAGACATGAGCTTTCTCCTTTTGTTTATATATGGTTTTTGTGATGTCATTCACGTACTTCAAGTTTTGGATACAAAATTATCTCTGGATCAAGATTTTTTTAATAATACTTATAGCTCTTAGTTACATGGTTACCTCTAGATCATGATTCTATCAATCAAACTTCTTATCTACCCTGTTGGAGCTAATTTTTAGCAAGAGATACAAGGTCACTTCACCACATGATCAAGACTTCCAAATCAAATTGGTTGCAATTGCAAGCACACATTCATTATATTTGTATTCTTAATAAGATTGTTTGTTCAAATAAAATACTATCCCCCCTCCATCCAATGCTCTCCTGATATCAGTTATACATAATAATAGTAATAGGAACTGAATCATCTGGGAGGACTGCCACCAGCGATGAGAATATATAAACATTGATTGATTTTATTAAATAAAATCAGCATACAAAAAGAAAAGCTTATGTCACTAACGAGGGCGCCCTGCAGCAACCAAAATAATCGTCATAAGAAACCATAAATATACTATAGAGGGTCTAACTTGGTTTTTTCCATGGGTTATCCCCATAGTAGAAAGCAGTGCCAACCATAAGTGCCACAGTAGCCCCTTGGACAACCACTCGAGCTCTCATTAACACCTGTCCCATCTGAGAATTGCCTCGTCGGAAACTGATTAATCCAGCTGTGAGAACCCCTGCCGTCATAAGTGCTCCTGCAATAGTTATGAACAGTCAATCAATCTTAAGCTAAACACAGGACTGTCTAAGGATGAATAGCACTCCTGATTTGGAATTTCTGGCTGCCAATACGAAATCCAAAAGCTCAAATGTTTGAAGACAAGAAGCCGACAGTAATATCAAGTATAAACGATCCATTTAAACACAAAGTCCTTAACAAATTAGGTATCTTCTGAAACATGGGATCTGGTCAAGCTAAACCGATCAGAAAAATGAAAGATGGTGATCTAAAATGTATCCACCACCAATATCCCTCCATTGAGAGGAGAAGAAAATTCTTCAAGGGCATGATTGTTTTGTGCTAGGATTTGGAATGGAAATGGATTCTCATTCCATTTCTTCTGTATTAGATTACCATCACGAATGAGATGCTACTATACTTTATATGACATAAATTGTTCTATTTATCTGGTGGTATTAAAACAGCATTTGACGTTAATTCAATTTCAGGAAAAGAAAAAAATAAATTATATTTCGAATTCGAATTAGAATTCCAATCCCGTTTCTAAAACCAACTCAACAGCTGTTTCTTTTTCTTCAAAACTTAAAACCCTAATCAATAGAATATATTCCAAACAAATTCTATGATTCCCAAAAATATTGTCTACGTTCAAAACCCAAAATGATGAAACAATCTGTACTAACATGTTGCATACCCAAAAAAATTGATGCTTCAGCATCACATATAATATGTATATTATAAAGAAAAAAAGAACGGGCAATGGGGACGATCAAATTTAGTATTTACCGACGGGAACGAGGGGGTTCCGGACGCGCTTCTTCTCCTCGAATAGCTGTTCAAAGTCGGATTCTGCCGTACCCATCTTCTCCATTAATTTACTCTCTCTCTCTCTCTCTCTCTCTATATATATATATATATATATATATATATATATATATATATATATATGTAACTCCACCTTGTTTTACGGCAGGAGAAAGAAGAACAAGTGGATGATGCAGAAGCGCAAATCTGAAATTTTGATGCTGGACGACATTAAATTCAATATTGGCAGTCGGTGACTTGGGCCTTGGAATTGTAATTGGGCCTCATTCACGGGTCAAAGGACATGGCCTACTTACGACTCATATCAAACTTGGCCCAACAAGTCAATCCATAAAGATATAAAGAGGTTCATTTAACATCTAATTCATTTTTTGAGTTTTACAATAAAAAGAGGATAGCCGGCCACGGATGACACAATTAAAAACTAAATTCATAAGTAACCTGGTTAAAACCAAGATAGTGAATTCTGTTTTTATTGGTGTTTTGTTTTTGTTAGAATGAAATTTGATCAGTAACCTGGTTAAAACCAAGAGTTAAACTCATCTTTTATCACGCAATTAACACTTATTCATCATTGGAATAAGTAGGAAATAATAATTTCCTAGTGTTAACGAGAAAGTTGTATGAATTAGTTTATCATTTAAACCTAGATCTTTGAGTTTCTAATAAACTAGGTAAAGTTACCATTATTACAAATTTTCTTCTTTTAAAAACTTTAAGTCCATTCCACTTGATTAATTATACACAATTTCTCTCAACAAACCTTTTGATTAATGGATTCATGATATTTTCCTTTAATTTAACAGAGTCAATGAGAATAATTCCATTTAAGATTAAGCTTTTAATGGTATTATCTCTATGATGTATATATTTAGACTTGCTATACATGTACTTTATGCCATTTTAATTGTTGACTGATTATCTGAATGAACACAAATAGTTGACACTATTTTTATCCATCATGGAATATCCTCTAAGAAACTCTAAAATCATTTGATTTCCTCTAAAACATTATCAAGAGTAATAATCTCTTATTTCATCATAGATATAATGATACAAATATATTCTTAGATGATTTCTATGATATAGCTATTCCACCAAGTGTGAAGATATATCTACTTTTTAATTTTGAATTTTTAGTATTAGATATCCAATTAGTATCATTATACCCTTATAATATCATGGGTAACCAATATAGTATAACTTATAGTCAACGGTGTACCTTAAATATTTGAGTAACATTCACATTGCTTTCTAATGATTCATATGTAGATTACTCAAAAATCGATTATGTTTTCTAATTGAGTAAACAAAAACAGGTTTTGTATAGTTCATAACATATATAAAGTTCCTAATCATTTGAGAATGTTCTAATCAGTATATTCTCTTACCTTTAATTTAGATAGATAATCATTTATACCCATTGGTGTTTTCACAATGCTAGAGTTACTTTTATAAAATTTATTGAGAACTTTCTCAGTAGATTGAGATTGGGATAATAATTGTCTCGATGATGTTTTCGCATGAGGCCATCCTCGAAGATAAGGGAAGCGTGTGGGAAAATATTTTCTTATAATCATAAAATTATGGTTATAATTTTTAGGAGTCGTCATCTAATATTAAGATCATGAGGAAACCTAATGGTTTACGAGAGTCTGGGTAAGATGACTTATTGTACAAGGAGATGATGCATCATCTCTAGTGCACCCTACCTAAGGTAAATTGCATTGTTGTTTGGTTGTTTTTCTAGGTCAGATTTCTATTTGTAGGTCTTTTTTAAGATTTGAAGTAGATCTCTTTTCGTGAAGGAATCTCTATCTTATTAGATCAAAAACTTAATCGTTCTATGGTTTGGATTTAGCACTGCATTTTTATGATTTTAATATTTAAGATTATATTTTACAATGTAGTTTTACACCCTAAATATTAAAGTCTACAACTAAATAAAATGAACAAAATGGTTGTTGAAAGTTTTTTTATATTTTCATCAAACTATAATAGATAATCATACATTGATTATGATATCCATTTTCCATTTTAAAACATGAGAAAAATATTATTATTTTTTTGTTTTTTTGTGAAAATATGATCTAAACTATTAGGATTCGGCCATATACAAGAAAAGAAAATGTACTTTCTTATTTGTTTTTCAAATAAGTATATTGTTTTGGAAATTTCATAGAAAAAACATATTTTTATACCAAATTTGTATACTTCAATGTAAATCTATGGACCAATATTGAACAAACACTAATGGGAAAATATATGATGAAATCATAAATGAAATGGTCCAACCATGTTTGGGTTGAGTTGGGTTTGACCTAGCCGATTGGGCTAATATGGGTCCAGCCCCCTAAATGTGTTGTGTTGTTCTTATATAACATGAACAATAGTCGATTTTGAAGAAGTACTAGTGGTGGGATTGTGAGTTGGTGATTTTGGATGGAAAATCAGAGGGGTTACCTTGCTTTTTTCAAAGGTGAGTGGTTGCCAGAATTGTTGATGGTGTTTTAGGGAAGAGCCTAGATGGTTGAAGGTATTAGTAGCGTTATCATAGGTGATGCAGATGTGGAGCTAAAATGGTTGCCAAAACATGAGAAAAAAATATAGGTTTTTGAGCAGTTTATTCCCAAATTTGGCTTCTAATTTTTTTCCCTTCCCTCAACCAATAGATTTCACCTTTATTTATAGATGATGAAAGAGGGTAATATTGTCTTTACTCGGTAAAATTTTAGCAATCAGTTCAATGTAAAAGCATCTCAACCCTTAGCTCAAAGTAGGTGTTTTGAACTGTCAAATATTAGGCTAAACCATTGCGCGTGTGGTATCAATTAGCCAGAACTGACCATACCCCGGTATATTCAAGAATTAGGGGATCATTTTCATGCATGGTTTGTCAAATTTAATGAAAGATAAAGGCATTAAATGCACATGCAATGTTGATACTAAATCATGATCTTTGAAGAAATTTTGAGGATGAAAATGAATAGTGACCAGTCGACGCGAAAATGTTAGTTTTCAAACTTTGAACTCTTGTTAAACTTCAATAGTACCTCAACATTTACATGTCTTTTCACTTTGGTCCTTGGTCTTGGATTTCTACAATTTTGCTCCTAATTGACCTCAAAACTTTAATTGTCTTGCAATTTTACCCCTAATTTCAACCAATCGACTTGGTAGAAAATAAATCTGGTCTCCAAAAATTCTAATTTTCTCAGTTAAGCCCAAAGTAGCCTTCCAAACTTATTTTTTCACCAATTAAGTTTCAAATGAAATTAATTTGACCCAATTACTTACACTGAATAAAATTCATCAATTGTACCTCAAATTAATTCATAAACATAATTAAATTTTAATTTGGCCTTTGATAAAATCAAATTGGCTTATTAAAAAATCTAGTTATGCTTTTGAGCTTAGTTTTTATGCAGGTTTGTTTGATAATTACTTATTTTGATATTGATTCTACATTTCTCTTTAATTTTAAGGCATGATAGGGTGTAATTGAACTCTTGGTTTTGTCCAAAACATTTTGACTTGATTTTATTATTTTTTATTTTTCTTTTGAGTAAATTTTAGGATAACCCAAAAATGATTATGACAATAATAATCCATCAAATGTCCTAAAAATATTTATTCATAGTATGTCAGTTGCAACACCAAGTCTTTCATGTCAAACTTATTGAATGAACATTCTTTTAATAGATTTGATCATGTGATCATTATTGTCTAAAATAAGCATATCTTCTACAATGACATAACATTCATTTGTGTTTTAACATAAACACATTTATCAACTTTTTTGATTTTAAATTTATTTTACAGCATAACCTTGTTAATTTTTTCATGTCAAAGTTTAGGTGCTAGTTTCAAACTATTTAATCATTTGACAAGCTTACTCATTTTCTTGTCGTGTCCATTGTTAATAGACTCTTTAGCCTTTAGCTTGTTCCATGATATAATTTAACTTTTTAAAGGGTAATTTGTTGAATATATATATATATATATAAATGATAGTTATAATTGTCTTTCCCCATAGGTTCTAAGATTTTGTTAACCTTATCAACATAACATTCATTATTTCTTTTAATGTTCAACTTTTACATTCTATAATATAATTTTATTATGGTGAAGGAGCAATAATTTGGTGAATAATACCATTTTGGGAACAAAATTCACCAAATAATGTTTTGTATTCTCTACCCCTATCACATATTACTATCTTTATTTTTTGGTTAAGTTGATTTTCAACTTCATTCTTATAATGTTTAAACATTTCAAGAGCTTCGTTGATTCTACATAAATCTCACATTTATGATTTTTCTCAAAAATCATACTTAGCAATAATTCATGGTTTGTTAACCTTTGCATATAATTATAATTCATATGACCTAATTTGTCATGTCACACATCAGAAGATTCAAGAAAACAAAAGAAAGATATAATCTTATTATTATTCTCATCAATGGTTACAATGGTCATTAAGTTTATTTTAAAGAGATCATCATAAATATATTTTTCCTATACACATAAATTTTTCACTCTAAAAAACCATTTTTTTTTCTAAATAATGAGTCAAACATTAAGTTGTCCTAATGCAATATATTATTAAGGGTGAGAAGCTTTCCAAATGTCATATTCAATATGACCTTTCTAATATCTAGCACCTTCGAGATTCATGATATCTCTATAATAAGTTTTTTTCATCCACTTCTTTGTAAGTACAAAACATTTTTTTTCTTGATACGTACATGTCTTATAGCACCAGTATCACCTAGAAAGCTGAAAATTAGAATTGATAGAACCCTAATCTAAAGGTAGTCTTGTACCTAAAAACCAAAGGTATTGAAAAAAAACTCGGACTCAAAGATAATCTTATATTTAAAAACCCTAAGTATGTGAATTATGTCACAAAACTAGTTAATTTTTAATAAGTTAGTGTGCGATATTTGTTCCTGCAAAGAAAGATTGTTTTGCCACAAACAAACAAAAGAAACTCAAGTTTACTCTTCGACTTCCATCTGAAATTTGCAACTAAAAAATACTTAATAACAAAAATCTCCAAAACAAAAGGGATCTAATGTAGAAAATAAATAAATTGAAGGAATAATATGCAGCTGCTTGAACATTAAACATGGAAAATGGATGTCATTCTTTTATCAATGTCAATTACAATCATTGTTTTTATTTAATTTTATTTCTTACAATTACTAAAAATTCTTAATGTAAAATTGACTGCTCATCCAACATCGTGTACACATGATAGATTGCAATCCAAAATGAATGAAAAAAATATAGTATAAAAACATTAAAACTTTTGACTAAATTGAAAGAAAAAGAAAAGATTGATGACCGAATAAAAAAAAAGCAAAAACTCAAGATACATACCTAAGATAAAAAAAAAAAATCACAATGAACCATGAAATGTAAGAGAATGGACAAAGTTTACACATTAAGACCCCTACTTCTTGTAGTTTCCTCAATAATAATTAATGTTAATAATGAAATTTTTTTCATGTTCATTTACTTTGTAGAATATTCAGGCCGGTGTCTATTTTCTGATCAAACACGAAAAGTATAGCACATAGTTTTACTTCTCTTCACGACTGACAAATTTTGCCGAGGGCGGAAGAAAGGAAAATGGCAGCATCCAAAGCACGAAAAGTATAGCACATAGTTTTACTTCTCTTCACGACTGACAAATTTTGCCGAGGGCGGAAGAAAGGAAAATGGCAGCATCCAAAGCAATGGAATGTGCCTCCTACTGCCATGCATCCTTGCATCTCTACTGTTATGATTTGATATAAACAAGGAGAGCAAATATAGAAAAAGTGGAGTCCAAAACTACTCATGTAAATAGAAGAATGTAAATAGATGACGCCTGTAAATTTTAAAGGCATGCCCCTAACCCAATAAAACAAAGTCGCCTGTAAATTTCCATGTTGTTTGCCAATTTCAAACTTGCAGTGCAGCACAAAAGCAATGAATCGAAGCAGATACTGACAATTCTCCAAAACTCATATCACGTAAAGGAAAGAGCATTGCCATTAATATACACGCAGTGAGCTTCCCTCATTGAAAAATTCTACCCCACCCTAGATTTTATGAATTCACAATCCACACCCTAACAGGGCTCTGACAAGAATATCGCAATGTACCTAAGACAAATACTCAAATTCATGGCTTAAGATCATCAGAAATTGCAGAAGGTATGCCATGAGTGGTAAGAATATCTACAGTAGCTTCCTTGGCAGTCTTCGTCCGGAGAACAACTATCTGCACCAAAGCACAGGTATAGATAGATATCAGCACCAGACACCCACAGATAGAGAACGAGTATAAACAGCCGAGATGCAATTGCTAGAACACAGACAGACACAGACTGTGTGTGTGTGTGTGTGTGTGTGTGTGTGTGTGTGTGTGTGTGTGTGTGTGAGAGAGAGAGAGAGAGAGAGAGAGAGAGAGGGAGGGAGAGAGGACCTGGTCATATTCCAGATCAAATTTCAGAAACTCGTCATCAAAATTCTCAACCATATTGGCCAAGCTCTTCAAATTCTTCACTGGCTTACCATTGAAAGCAACAACCTGCATAGGTACAGAATAAATGACATCCAAAAAGAGATGTAGTTCACTAAAAGAAAAGAGGAAATAATAAACAGGTTATACCAACTCAGTGACAAGAGAAAAAAAAGCACTAGTTACAAGACTGATTCATCACCTGGGTGTTAACAATGTCCTCATACCCAATATTAATGTCAGCTACAAGCACCTGCCAGAAATTTTCCAGGAGAAGAAAAGTAAGGAAGTGCAGGATCAGCATAGTAGAATAGTGGCTATAGGAGCTGACATGGGTGCATGCATGTGAGCTTGGGCGTGAGAGAGAGAACCTGAGAAACCACAACTATCTGCTCATCCGGGGATTGCGGCATTGAATGCAAAAGTTTGTCCAAAAGCTTGATAGGAGCTTCTAATTCATATTCCTTGCCATACTGCACAATTATGCAAAAGAGCAGGGGCAATGTAAAATCAGTTGACAATGAAAGTACTATAATGCTAGAGATGAGAAATTTGGCACAAAAATGAAGCTGCAATTGGCAAGGTGTGAAAATTTGGACTAAATAAATGAGTTTAGAAAACAATTAATTATTTGTCTTCAATACACAATAAATTGAGAAAACAGTTAATTATTTGTCTTCAATACACATTAAATTAAGTTCAGAATATAGCAAAATCATAGAGATGGAGAGCGATAGTGGAATAGATAAACATGTAAATGCAAGCTACAAAAATAAACGCTCCGCAGGTGAAATAAAATACTTTTGTTGAAAAAATAAACAGTAATCCTCATATTGCAACCCTTAGAACAAGAAAAAAGAACTAAGGCTATCAAAACATAGAAGCATTACTACTTCAGAAATTCTTTTTAATTACAATCCATATTTCCAATCCTAGGTTACAATGCAAAGTTACAAAAGGAAAGTGATAACAGAAAAACAAGCACAGGAAAGTTTAACTAGTGACCTGATTAGATGAATAGCCATTTCAACCCAATATTAGGTCTGGATTTGGACATTCAGTTACACATTAGCACATTTTCATAAGGCAAACAGGTTTAGTATGTAGGAAATCAGCTTCAAAAACAGGGTGATGCCCAGAGTTTTTGTACAATTAGAATTTAGTCCTTGTAATTCTACAATCAATACAGCTTCCTCTAATGTTTTACGATGTGGTGAAAGTTCAATATCCTATCATCCCCAGTTTCAAATGCCAAGAAAAATTGTGGTGTTGGTTTATTAAACATAAGTTGATGTACCTACAGACAAGACAGATAAATGACTCAATGATGTTGCACCAATTGCAAATTAGATTATGCAGTACTACACAAACCATAACCTCCTTACAGCATTTGCACCAACAAGGACATGCAAACTTGCACAAACATACAATAAGAAAGTTTAATGGGCCTTGTCTCTAGCACATAAAGCATGCAAGTTGAAAAATATCACACAGTAACACCATATTCAAGAAATGCCATGCACAAAAAGAATCAACCACACACTTCATATAGTGTCAATTAAAATAAATGTATTTAAGACCCCATCAAGTTTTACTAACTAATACTAAGAGAAGACATTATCAATATAAAGAGAAAATATATATAAAAGGAAAGTAAAAGGTGAAATTTGCACCTCAGAACGGAGATAAGGAACAGAAACTGTCGTGAATACAAATCCTGCAATAATATAATAGGACGGAGGTTTTCCCTTGACATGAGGAGGAATTAGCCTTCTTTGTGTTGAGAGTTTGATGTCAAATTCTAGAGTCGTAGAATTCCGAAGAACTTTGATCACAGCATTATCCCCAGTATACTTTTGGGAGATAAGATAGCTGAAACCAATGCGCTCACCATGCCGAAAGGGAACTGGTATGTCAACAACAAAAGGAAATGAAAATTTCATGCCACAGAAAATGCCATGTTAATTAACTTTGGAAAACCAGTTTCTAACAAAGCTCCAGGTGTTTGTTTTGAACATAAAACATTACACACAAACCTGTTCCATCATTAGCAATATCTACCCTGTCAAAGCTGAGAATGATGTCTGATGGCTGCAAGACTTCAGATTCTGGAGAAGTGGGATCAATTCTTCTGATACGAACACCCTTCTGATCAGATTTCATACCCATTGCCATACGCATATCTGGATTTTCCATTTTCTGCCATTCAATCCCAAGAAACGGAAATCCTAGCATGCAAGGATGATCATTAGACTTTAACCAAGATCAATGAGCAATGTGTTACTACAATAGACACATTGCAACTTAATTACACGGTATACACCTGTATACAAAAGCCAGAACCAAACATGTACAAATACTTACCTGTGTATGATCCATTCCTCTCATAATCTTGGATGAAGTGCTTGATGACTGGTGTTGGTATAACATACCCTATATTCTCAGCATCTTCATGTTTAAGGGACTGAAACGCTATGCCTACACATTCACCTTTATCATTAAAGGCAGGACCACCTGAATTTCCTGAGTTTATAGCAGCATCTATCTGCAAATGAAACCATGAGAAAGGCAAGTGAGGAAAATAGTTCAATAATAACAGATAACAAAATGCAAGAGTTTCAACAGCATTACTTGTAAACCCAGAAGCTCTGTGGATCCATGGACGTAGGATAGGATCTCTATCCGTGATACTACACCACTTGTCACAGAAATTGTGTCCCCTCCAATTGGGTAACCAACGACAGTCACAGCATCTTGAAGTGCAGGCAATTCTCCAAACTCTACAGGTGACACACCTTCCCAGAATTCATCATCATTGACTGTTAGCAAGGCTGCAAATCACAAAAAAGAAGTTTGGCTTTGAACAAAATGTCTCATCCTTTGCATCCATCAAGGTATAAAGGGTTTATAAAGCTCACTCCTTTATAAGAGAACCACATATTTAATTCACATTCCGTTTCATCTTATGAGCAAGACCTCCTTCTACAATTTTCTTTTCCAGTACAAGTATCTGTCATCTAGTTTTAATTCATCACACCCATTCCCTTGCCACAGGAAAGCTTTACCACCCGTGGGACATTCACTTATCCTAACATATAAATATACATATCCCCAATGGACTCCATGAAACTTGTATGACTTCTTGCAAATCACGTTTACTATTTCAAAACTATATAAAAGTTGAATAATTATTCCATTCCATAAAAAAAAGGGGACATACGAGTTATCCTAGCCAGAAAGGATGGTATTTTGTGTTATATGCCAAGAAAGTAGGGTACAGAAAATGCCCAAAGCATCAAACAACAAAGCATAAATCTTAAAATCGACAAAAGTAAACATATCTATCTCAAAATATGCCCAATAATTGATTGAGCTTATAATGAGTACAATATACGCTAATACTACAAAACACACACTTTTAACACAGAATATAGTAAACACCCTTAGACTAATAGCAAGAATATCAAGGAATACAACACGAAAAGCTTGAATCTTTACCAATATCACATTCAGTTCCAATAGCAAGAACAGTAGCCAAATACTTAGTATCAGAGCCACGCTTCTTAAGTTTAACTTGTGTATAATGCTCCACAGAATGCGCATTAGTCAAAACCCTCCTTCCACTGATAACAAAACCACTACTGCTCGAACTATACTGCCTCTTCCTCTGCCACGGAAGCGATAAATTCGGCTCCGTGTGCACACAAAACACTTTCACCACCGCGTCCATCTCCGGTACCACCCTGTTCACGCCCTCCACAGGCGGCGCAACCCCAATTTCTCCATTTATTATTGGTGGGGGTTTCTCGGGCTTCTCTGGTGAGTGCTTCGGTCGTTTCTTAGGACGGCCGCGGCGGTTTTCGTGTTTTTTGGCGCTGGTTGGGGTGGTAGAATTCACGATTTCAACATTGTTGACTGAGAAAACCTCATCGTTTATTGTGGAAGATGTGGGATCTAGGGTTGTCTGGGTTTTCGATTTGCGGTCTCGTTTCTTCCGCTTTCCATCACTGACCATTGAGGAGAGAAGGAGGATAGTGTTTTAGGGTTTGTTTTTGAAAGTCAGATTTTTAAGAACAGAGTAGTAGATTGTCTGATGAAGTAATTACTTGTAAGGGTTTTTGTTTAAAGCAACCAGGCCCCCTAGGGAGGAAAGGAGAAGAAGGTCCAGCAACGGGGATTTATATTAATTATTATATTATATTGTTATTATTAGATAAAAAAATTTAATAAATTTTCTTGTTTCAGAAATATTTTTAAGAACATTTTCAAGGTTTTTTTTTATTTTTTAATTTCATTTTGTTATACTAACATAAAAACATAAAAATAAAATATTATTTCAATTTATTTTTAAATAAAAAGCAATTTAAAAAGTTACTGATACCACCATATCAAATCAAATTATTACTATACAGCTAAAAGAGATCGTACATTTGAACAATCAATGAACAGTGATTTTTATTGTTCATTACTGTTCAATTGGGGCTTTCTTTTTCTTTCTTTTTTTAATCAGCTTCTTTTTTAATTTTTTTTATAATCGAGATATCCGTGACAGTTTACACTCACCGCGACTAATTTTCAGACTCATTTTTTAACATTTTTTCCTGTTTTTTCCCACTTATACATTTTTTCCTCTCTTTTTTTTTGCCACTTATACGTTTTTTATGTTATTTTATGATCGGGGTGTCCGGGTCAGTTTACACACACCATGATTTTTTTCTCATTACTATTTGCAAAGATGCTTTCCCCTTGCACTTTTTCTTACAACCGAGCTTCTTTTTTTTTTATAACCGGGATGTCCGGGTCAGCTTACGCGCACCACCACTAATCTTCGGACCCATTTTTTTTTAACATTTTTTGCTTGTTTTTTTTTTGCAACTTATACACATATTTTTTTTGATAATCAGGGTGTTCAAATCAGCTTGCTTACTTTCAAACAGGAATGAATAGTGAAAATCACAGTAATGAACAGTAAAGGTGCTTTCCTCTTGCACTTCTTTTTGTTTTTTTTTCATAACCAGGTTGTCAAGGGCAGTTTACGCGGACAACGACTAATCTTTAGACCCTACTTTTTTTTATCTTTTTTTCCTGTTTTTTTTTTGCCGCTTGTACTTCTTTTTTTTTGGTTTTTTTCTTATAACTAGGGTGTCCAGGTAGGCTTACGCACACCATGATTTTTTTCCCACGTATATATTTTTTTATAACCGGGGTGTCCGGTCTAATTTACGCAAGCCACAAATAATCCCAGGACCCACTTTTTTTATATTTTTTTCTTTTTTTCTCACTTATAAATTTTTTTATAATCGGGGTGTTCGGGATGAGCTTATGCACACCACAACTATTATTATTAAGAGAAAAGTTAAAACAGCTCGCTCAAACATTGTGCACACACTCACAAACACACTATGGATTACAACAGTGTATTAACGATTTCACCCCTCATTGTGCCTCAGCCCTTGCCTTGGGATCAGGGATATTTTTGATTTTTTTACGGGACCAATTGACATTACCAGATTATGTGGGGCTAGTTTTGTATTTTTCCCATATTTTTGCACAATAAAATAACCATAATACCCATGAATAACACAAAAATGCACGGGAACTGCCAGGGGCATTAAGGTTATTGCACATATTTTTAAAATAGTTAAATACAAATTTACCCCCATATATATGTAAATGTCCTATTTATTATTTTCAAGAAATGATAATTTACTATCAATATTCTAAAATATTTTTAATATAATAATATAAGGAATAAATCTTAACAAATAAAAAAAATATTTTTTAAACAACAATGACGGTGTCATCGATAGTATGACCAATAATAACTAGAATATTAATAATTTAAAATCATATTTTATAATGACAGTTATAATAATTATGACAAAAATTCATTGGTCAATGTTATTTTTGTGAAAAATAACTTTCGTGTCTTTTTTTATGTATTATATTTCAGATCACATATCACAAAAAAAATATACGAAATCACACATAGACAAGACAGATAGAAAAATTGTGTCAAATTATCTATAATAATAAAATAAAAAATTGCTCTGCATTTCACCGCAATCAGCATTAGATTTTTTAACATGTAACAAAATTGTTAATGGTCCTAAATTTATATATATATATTATTTTTGGGATTTTTCCTTAAAAAATAGGAGAGACTAATTATATATTGTGATATTTTTTCATATTAACATCTTAAAATAAATATAAAAATTTGAACTGACTTTTCTTTAAAAATCTCACATTAATTTAATTTGAGTGCTCTAAATTTTTTTAATATAATAATATGAAAAAAATCTAAAAAAATAATCTTTGATAAATTTTAGCAGTTGCATTTTTGTTATCTGACAAATAAATTATTCGGCAAATAGTTAAAACATGTCCAACAAATAATTAGTATGTTGCAGGCAACAACTAATATATCTTTAGTCAATTTGATCAAATTACAGTTTTGCTATCTACCAATTAAATTATTACCGAAGTAGTTAAAACAAAATCATCAATCAAATTGTTTGTTGCATAAAACAAATAACTCATGTGTGCTACAATTCAACGATTGTAATTTTACTATTTGCTAATGAAAAAATTCATGAACAAACAAAACATACATAACAATCACAAAAATTGATTCCAATTGTATAATCTACCGATTAAATAATTATCAAAACAATTTTAACAGTAGCAACATTCAATCACTTTTAGGCGGAAAAAACATGTTTCTAACATATTCTATCAATTACAATTTTACTAATTAAATATTAAAATAACAAATTACAACACATATAAAATCAATCAGTTTCTTACATAGAAAAAAAGTTTAGCGCAGCGCGCATGCAAATTCACTTGTAAACTCTACAATTGCACAGGCTAAATATTATGGGTTTAATATTGTTCACACACATACACAAACACTTTTGATAATGTTTTGTATTTTTTTTAATAATTTATTTGGTCTTTAAATATTTATTTTGGATAATTTAATCTAAATTGAAGACTAATCGATTTGGATTTGTCAAGCAATGGTGAAATTGCAAGAATATAGACCGAAATTAAAAAAGACATCAAACATGGTTGATGAGTCAAAGATTATGTGAAAAATACATTTAAGTTCTCAAACTTTAAAAATAAAACAAATTATATAATATAGATCCCTTAAAATTTAAACAAAATTAATTTGGGTACAAAAGTATATTTGTATTTTTTTTCAATTTTTGGTTAGAAAGAGAAGAGAATAAAAAGTTGTTGAAATCTAGCGATGAGAGATAAATTCATTGTTCAAGTCATTTCTATCCACCAAAATTAATTTTTTTGTGTCCATAAGTTGCATGAGATGAGAGGCTTGATAATGGTTGTTTAAACCCATAATATTGCTTGAAAATCATATCTAAGCTAAGAAAAATAAATTTAACCATGTTTGATTTTGTGTTTTGGACAACTTTTTTAGTATTTTGATTTGATGAATTGGTTTATTGGTGTTTCGAGAGTGTTAGCGAGGTGATTTTGAGTTAAATAACTTGAGAATTGAGTTTTTTGGACAAGCCCTAATTTACTAATCACCACAATAGTAGCCAAAATTTAAACTTGCAGATGACATGTTGTCTACATTGACAAGTGACGTGTACCGTGCATTTTTTTCAAGATAAATAGAATTTTTTGCCCCTTTAAAATACACACACATACACATTAACTAAAATGTAAAAGGCGTGATGTTTTTCTTACTATTTTATCCTTAGGTACTGATAAAAGGACACAAAATAGTGGGGGATGTTTTCAGTTTTTCACAAATTCATGCGCAGTGAAAATACAAACAGGCCTGTAGAAAAGACAAAAGAGAATGTCTGGAGCTAGGGGTATTGTGGTACTTTCACCCCCGATTTTTTATGGTCATCACTGGTTTAAGGGTGTATAGGTAATTGACTATTTTATTATTATTTCTTTTTGGAAATAGTGCAAGCGCGTCGTACGGACGCGCCAACAGTGTTTCATGCGCACATGTCATTCAGGCGATGTGTGATGCAACGTTTGGCGGTGGAAACTAACCGTCCGTCATGTCACCTGGTGCGTTGCCATGTTTCTGCCTCCCGGTGTGACGCTTGTCTGTGTCAGGTGGTCGGTGAATCATCGCTAAACGATTTTTCGATTTTACTCCACTTTCTCTCTCTTGCCGCCACAAATTACATGTAAGTCCTACATGTTTGTGATTGTTTACTTTAGTCCCTAATCTCTTGATTTCGGTTTTATTCCAGATTTCTTCAATGAAAATTTTGTTCCTTTTTAATTGTGTCATTCAATTGAAATTGATTATATATGTTGGTTTTCATTTTAGTCCTTATTCTTTTGATTTTTGGTTTGTTTTATGTTCCTTTAATTTTTTCAGTATGCAAGTTTTCATTTTGTCCTCCAATTGAAATTGGTCATATATGCTATTTTTTCATTTTGGTCTTTATTCTTTTATTTAAAAAAAAATACAGTGCATTTTTAAAAAAAAATGCTTTTATTTGTTTCGGTCCAAAGGTTTTTATTTGTTTCAATTTTTTTCTTCTATTGGAATTAATTATATATTTTATTTTTCATTTCGACCCTTATTCTTTGATTTTTTAATTTGTATTAATTCTTTTTGTTTTTTCGATCCTTCTTGGACTATGTTTATTTTTTCACTTGTATTTATGCACCTATGCTTTTAGTTTTTGTTTTTATTTTTTCTCGTTTTATTTTTTATGGGGTTTTTTTTCCGGTTCAATCCTGAAGTTTTAATTTATGTCAGTGATCATTCTAAAATTAATATTTCTTTTTTTTTTCCTTTTTTCTTTTTTTTGTGTTTTCTGTTATTTTTATCTGTTTTTCGGATCAGATAATTTTATGATTTCATTGTTTGAGTAACAATAATGATAATTTTAGGGATTTTGTTTTTTTGTAAAAGTGTTGCTATTTTTATTTTTTGAGGCAATTTAATGATTTAATTGTTTAAGAAATAATATTGATAATAATTTTAACTATTATAGTCATGATAATGATGGTAACGTAGAGATAGATTTTTATTGATGTGTTTTTTTGTAGATAGAAAATTAACTACTTATTTTTGTTATTTGATTAATGCAGGTGTTTTCACAATTTATATTTTGTTTGTTGTGTTTAATTTAAATTGAATTATAAAATGAATTAATCCTAATATAGTGAATTCGATAATTCAGGTATTCTAATCTTTTTGTTTTTTAATGATGATGATAATTTTATACTGATAATTTCGTTGAAACCTACTAAACAGATAAATTTATATCGATTTAAAATTTATATATTTTATAAGAAACTTGCACTTCAAAATAATTCTGCACAAATTTATTATTTTACTTAAGTTTATATTATAATAAGATAAATATCACATAATTAATTTTTTTTGCGTTAAAAAAAATATGATTCTGGCCACTACGAGGAGCGGGTTACTGGCTAGTATATATATAAACAAGCTCACCCACAAATGTGAATCCATGAGCTTTTTTTGGCTATATTTGTTTTTTTCTAATCTATAAGTAAGGTATAAATTTAAGATTTTTTTTTATCTAGTTGAGTCTATGACCTTAATCAAAGGACAAGCTAAATCACAATATTCTAACTAATTGTTTTTTGTTTTTTCACTGATACCTTTGTTTGATATGTTTTTTTGTAAAATAATTTTTAAATTTATATTATTATTGATATGGATAATCTATGTATTTCCTTATTTATTCCTTTTTTGAAAGATATTTTTAAAAATTATTTTGTATATTTAATTGTTAAAGAGATTTTTATGATTCATCTATTTTTTTATAGATGAACTTGTTTTTTTAAATAAAAATATATTTACATATAAGATTTCTAATATATACAACTTTGCATATTTGCTTTTATTTTATTTTATTCAATTAATTTCATATATGTGTTTATTTTTATTATATTTTCATTAAATAGAAAACATTGAATAAAATGTTTTTAGCAAACATAATAGGGTAATTGTCCCATCTTGTCAGGTTAACTATATTGATCTATATATGTCTCTTAGTTTTCTAGTTTTGATTACATATATGTATAAGTTTTTTTACTTATACTTATAAGTTTTTAACTTTATAAATGCATCGAAAAAACCTATATATACAAGTTTTTTTAGGTGAAAATCATATTTTACCCACTGCATAATGTAGCTCAAATAACTAGTATAAGCAAAAAGAGATGGGTTTTTTTTATGCACCACCTAACAGAACACTATATTTCAATATTTTTTGTTTTTCCTTTGATTTGTTTTTCTAAATATATATTTTTTAATTTTTTAATTTTAATATTTAGTTTTTTAAATATTATATTTCTTAATTTATTGTGGTTTGCTTTATACATAGTTAGCTTAGTCTTATAACTTGTGTCGTGAGTTTAGTGTGTTGACTCAATTTTTTTTCTTTTTATAATTGATTTTTTTTTTTGTAATTTTATCCTTTAGCATTGAGTTGACTATGAGTCAAAATTCATGATTTATATGATTTTTTTAAAAGGTTATCTCAGTTTCATAACTTGAGTAGCGGATTTGACAGTTTAACCTAATTGACTTGAATTTTTTTCTTTTTTAATTGTTATTTTTTTTATATTTAATCCATCAGAATTGTTTTGATTGTGAATTAGACTTCATGGTTTATTTGGGTTTATTTTCTATGAGGATATCTTGATCTTATAACTTGGATCACATATTTTGCAGGTTTACCCCAAGATTTAAATAAAATAAAAATTTGGGAATTTTAGATATAATGTTCGAACAAAATTCAAGATATTGTAGACTTGAAATTAATTTGGGGTTAAATTTACATTCAAGAAATGAATTAAAAAAAGAAGAAGATTATAGTAGATATATAATAAGTTGAGGGGTAAAATCGAAAGAAATATCAATAGTAAGGACATAATTATAAGAGAAAAGGATGTGGAGGTAACAAGAAAATATTTAGTGGAAATGGGATCTAAGAACAAATAAGAGAAACTGAGGGGTATAAATACCCTTCTCTTTCACTCTACCAATTGGCAGAAATGGTGGAAGAAAATGGGGGATATTTTAAAAGTATTATTGCTTAATATAGGAGAATTTCAAAGAAAAAGAGAGTAAATGTTACCAAAACATCTATACATAGAAAACACAAGGATTAGAAGTGTAGTTGGAAAAATAAATTGGGAGAAAAATGGAAGTGGTTGACAACAACAAGAAAAAAAGGGAAGGGAAAAGATTTTGATTTCACAAGAAAAATTTAAATCTTTCTTGGTATGATGCTTATTATATTCATATGGAAATTCTTAACTTTATTGTTAAATTGCAAGATTTTCCTTATGAGATTAGGGTAAAGGTTCTTGGAATTTTAGGGGAAATTATGGAATTGTGTTTAACTGATTTTATGGATTCAAATATGATGAAATGAGATATAAATGACAAGACAAGTTGAAAGGAAAAGGGGAGTCCCCTAGGGAAGGCCACAACTGACCATTGAGGAGAGTAATTAGGAGGGAGGGATTATATTTCTATTTAATTGTTAATGTGTGTGTTATATGGGCTGAATTAATATGGTTAGAATGTTGAGGTAAATTAGAGGAAAATTTATATTAAACATGAATAAATAAATTAGATAGATTCATCTTTTGACTTTCAAAGAGAATCCTAGTGTGAAAATAAGGGAATTATGATTGATTTCCTTCATAAGAGTTGCAATTCGGGTTGTTTACCAACCAAGGAAACTGATTTCATTTAATTCGAAATTTTAGAACTCCAATTAAGAAGTCACCAAGCATGACTATAGAGGGTAGAAGGTGTGCCACATTTATGCTAAATGTCGTGAAGGTTGGGGGCAAAATTGAGTTTTCTTCCTTTCAAGAGAATTGTAACCACGTACTTTAGCTTTCTAACGAGATCAACCCCATTCAAAATAGAGTTCTATAACTCTAGTTATAGTGAAACATTTTGGAAGAGATTAGAATGCAACCTTTGATGACAAATTTGAGAAGAAAAAAAGTGAAGGGCAAGGTCGTGAAGAGGCTAATTTTGATGCGTTAATAGAAAAGAAACAAGTTATATTCTAAAATGGGTGTTTAGAATAAAAATTTAATTGGATTAAGGATGCATATGTTGTTATAGAATAAAAAGAAATGAATAACAAATTAAAAGACTTATGTGATTGTTTTTTGTGTGATTATTATGAATTGTATCATTGAATGAAGATAATTTATGAGAATTGTATATAATTGTAGGAGGTACCAAGAGTGTGGTGCAATAACAATAATAGGGGTCCACGACTAGATCATCTGCAATAGGTAGGTGATTCGTGTCTACGTCATTCAATTTAATTCATAATTTTGATGTGTGAATTATGCTTAATGTTTTTAGTGGAAGTTTGAAAAAATATGATTTTTTAGTAAAAATATTTAAGGTGTGCATGTGAAGAAAGTGAGTTTGCTATGAAAACCTATTAGGTTATGGCATAATTGCCATTATAGTCATTATTGGATGAATGAAATATGACAATCATTAGCATATATTTAATGTATGTCTTAATCTCAAAAAGGGACCGCCAAAAACAACTAATATATATTTAATGTATGATATAATTCTAGATAAAGGGGATCATCATAAAGGCCTAACATATATTTAGTATGTTCAGGATCCTAGGAATGAGGATTATTATGCGCATGCTAACATACGATAGGAGTATGTTAGAATATCAGATAAGGGGGTTGTGGTGTAATGTCAATTATATATTAGTGTATGTTAAGATTTCAAAAATAAAATTGTCTCACCTCCACACACACGAGGAGGCATGTTATAGACCCAGAAAGAAGTTTTTTGTGATGATGTCACTCAAGGGCGATGAAGATACATGTAGTATTGTAGGTTGAAAGTTAAATATGTGACTCAATAACTATACTTATGGTTATGTTTAAGTATGATGATATGTAATTGGTTAAATAACTTTACTATTATATTTATTTAATTTTTATATAAAATTATTTTGTATTTTCTTTTAGGTCCAGTATTTGCACGTCAATAGTAATGTTTTTTGTATGTAGCTTTTGGAGGTCTATTTTGAGTATTTTGTGTAATTTATGTGTTAATAAACGTAACATGTATAAAATTCACTCTTTAAAAAGGATTGGAATGTAAGAATTTAATTCCTGAATTCATGATATCCTATTTAATGTTCAAATTAACAATTGATGTTAAATGTATATTTTATTTATTTTATGTATTCTAGATGTGATGAGAATGATATTTATGAAGATGTATACCCGGGACATTTGGGTCAAAGTTGAATTAATAGTTACTAGACTTTTCATTAAAAGTTATTATATATGTTGATAACTTGGGATTTACCAATGAGATTCTGTTGAAACTTTGGTAGAATTTTCGATGGAATCTTATCAATAACTAAAAAAATAAATTATATTGTCCTTATGAATGTTTATTTAATGTGTTTTTTTTAGAAAGGGGATGTCACAATTTAATTAGTTAAATAGTTTTTTAATATTTAAATTTATACTTAATTGTTTTTTAATCTTGATTTTGTACAAACTAAAATAACATGTTTGTAATTTATACACACTTGTTTTTCATTTATTTTGCATACAAAAAATCATCCCATGATAGTCTTAACCAAATATATTTTCTTAAACCTATTCTTTTAAAACCACAACTAAAAGTATTTTTTTAAAACCTATTTTATTAAATCGCGACTTCTACGACAATGCCAAGTACACACTTATTGGATTCACAATGTACTTTATTTTTATCCTTTTAGCATTTCTTTACTACAGTCATTGGACTTTTTTTCTTCAAAATTGCATATCATTTTGTGTTAGCTTAGAATTAGATTTCATGATGTATTTCAATTTTTTATTATATGATCTTATTGTAGTGTAAATAAAACATCATTATATTTAATTGATGCTTGATTTTGATAAAAAGAAGGCTTGCAACAAATTTGACAAGGTCAAAACAATAGAGGTTTTTTGTAATTATTGTTTAAGTCATGCATTTTTAAAGAATGTTTACACTCTTAGTTTCAATATCTATAGTTTTTTAAACTTTAGTTTCTGTTTATTTATTTATTTTTTTAATCCTTAACTTTTAAAAAGAAGAGAGGAAGTTATTGAAAAATGACAAATGAGAAAAAAAAAGATTTTGGTTAGCCATTTTGCGGTTACTAAAAAGGTAATTTCACTATCAATGGGTTGGAAATTTTGAACGGAGTTTGATGAAGGGGGGTATTCCTTTCACAATACTTAGAAAAGTAGATTAGTGTCATTAGAGACTTTTTTATTTGTTTTTGTTTTGTTTTTTAGAGACATTGGATGTTGCTTTACGATTTAAAATGGTTTTTTAAAACCTTAAGAGGTGTTTTTAGGTATCTTCATATGAAAAAAAGTTTTTTATGTCCCAAAACTTGAACTTTGGTTTTCCAAGTACTAAAGGTGACTCAAAAACATTATATACAATGAGAGGTCGTTTGCCACAATGTATAGTATGCTCTATAACAAAAAAATGTGCATGTGCATGTGTTTTTTTAATGATATCAATGTTCAATTAATTTGCTTGTATTTCGATTAAATCTATGCACGCTCATGTGCATGTGTTTTTTTAATGATATAAATGTTCGAGTTAATTTAAGTGTATTTCGATTAAATTTATAAACGCTCATGTGCATGTGTTTTTTTTAATAATATGAGTGTTCGAGTTAATTTACGTGTATTTCAATTGAATTTTATAAATATTAAAATTAATAATTATATAAGTTTCTAACCGTAAAATAACTACAGAATTAGGGCTTGGACTTCTGACCATTATAACAACAATCCCTTGAATTTCAAGGTCATCTACTAGATGAGGGATGCCTTCTCGCAAGACAAAGCGGTCAAATGCAGCAGCTTTGAGAGCAAAAGAGAAAAAGGGCATTCTTAGAAGCCAAGCATACGCAAAAGGGCTGCGATTTTCTTTTTATTAGCGATCATATCTTTTTGCACTTTGGGGGATAGGTTACTTCCTCTTTACTTGTTGCTGTACCCATCTGGACTCTGCATTATTTTTCTCATCGCCTTTTGCTGTGTTCTTGCTTTTACTGCCTTTTGGCATCAGCTTTCTAGCTCCTGATTGAGTTTGCATCTCTCTCTCTCTCTCTCTCTCTCGTTTCCCCTTATTGATGTGTTTCTCTCTCTACTTTCATTCAGCTACAACCACCATGATTTTTACAGGAAATTCCTCAACAAACCATGGTGTTTTGTCTTCATTGGAAATTATATATCTCTTGAAATCAATCATGAAAACATATTATTTCCACAGAATATGATGGATTGGCCAACGGGGCAAGGATTGATCATGTCACTGAAGGGGAGATAATTTTTTATGGTAAGTATCTTTTGTTAATGGATTTAGTCGTGCTCCCTTTTTTCATTGCTAGTTGCCATGTGTTGAATGCATAATGCCCAGCCCTTTCATGATAAATAACAAGGTTAATTAATTGTAATTCAAATAATATATATATATATATATATGTGTGTGTGTGTATATATAGCAATCTCCTTTTTGTCAAAGAAAAAGAAAAAAAGTAATATTAAAAAAATAAAACCCTAAAAAGAAGAAAGTATTAAAACAGAAGCACAAACAAAATAAAGTAAAAAGCCTAAAAAAAGGAAGAGAAAAGGGCAAAAGAGAAAGAATTTAACAGTGATGGTAAGTGAATGAGTGAGAATCATGTGATCCACCTCCACACTCTCTTAACTTTGAATCAAGGAAGCCATAACAACAATGCTCATTAATTATTCCACCTCCAGCAAGCCACCCTCTTACACTATTAATTATTCGACCTCCAGCAAGTCACCTCTTACACTCTTTCGCCCTTTTCTGGTCTTCTTTTTCACTTTCACTACTCTCTACTTCATCTGCTAATATTTCTTCTGTCTTTTACTTTTGAGTTTTGAGAGAGAATCTTTGTTTGTATACATCAATGGCTTCTAGCGCCTCAAGGTTTATCAAGTGTGTTACTGTGGGAGATGGGGCTGTGGGCAAGACCTGTATGCTTATTTGTTACACAAGTAACAAGTTCCCCACTGTATGTTAAATGACCCATCTAACTATCTCACATCTGCTTCATAATTTGTGAGGTTTTTTGGTGGTTTAATGTGTTTTTCCATCTGGGTTTTGCTGCTGCTTTTGATTTTCTTTGTTTCTTAGCTCCATCTTTAATTTAGTCCTCAGTATCTCACAAATCCTTTAGCTTATGGGTTTTGCTACTTGGATAAAAAAGTTTCTTTTTTAGTTTCTATTTTCAGATAATGATCTTGCGCTTGGCTTTATTTACTTTTTTAGGCATAATTTATTTTATCTCCATTTGAAAGTTTCTTGCTTTCTGCTCTTGTTTTTAATCTTTCATGCAAATGAACAATAAATAAATAAATGTTATTTTTGTTTTGGGTGTTGGCTAGGATTATATACCAACAGTGTTTGATAACTTCAGTGCAAATGTGGTAGTTGAAGGAACCACTGTAAACTTAGGCCTCTGGGACACAGCTGGTATGATTACAAGCTGCATATTTTCTTTTTAATCTTTCTTTACATGTTTGCGCCTTTTTTTAATCCTGAAAACATGTTTGCATGGCTGGGAAGCTTTTATGATTCATTTGTTTCATTGACTTCCATAGGGCAAGAGGATTACAATAGATTAAGGCCCTTGAGCTACAGAGGGGCAGATGTCTTCGTCTTAGCTTTCTCACTAGTTAGTCGAGCAAGCTACGAAAATGTACTTAAAAAGGTGCAGCTTTTTTCCAATCTGTCTTCTCACCTTTCTGATTCCTTTTTATGTTATATTTCTTCTTTATTAGTTTCAAATATGAGATTGTTTGTCCAGTGGGTTCCAGAGCTTCAGCATTATGCCCCTGGAATTCCAATAGTACTGGTTGGTGCCAAATTGGGTAAGTCTACTAGAAACCATCATTATTTTTCCTGTCTGATTCAATGCTGTTTTTTTCTTGGTATTTAGCTCTATGCGATCCTGTCGGTGCCGTTTTGTCTAGTTTATACGGGTTATTATTTGCTTCACTGTTGTTATTACATATTGTTTAACAGGAGAATGATATATCTTCTTATCCAGAACTTGGTGAACTTACTGAAGGCAATTCTGGCCTGTGAATATTATATAATTTTGTCAGACTCATTTGCATCCGCTTGATGATATAAGTAGAAGGGTGAGACCAGGGTAGGCTAAAATAAGGACATGTTCTATTTCCTTATCTCTATCCCAAAGTCTGCCATTGGTATGTTCTCATTGATTAAGAAGTTTCAAGTAAATAATGAGTTTCCTCTATTACTTTTTAGTTTTAGTTGATATAGTTTATGCACTGTAGATAAAATTAATGTGGCTTTGCTGCAACCTATGATTTCTAAAACTTTTTCATCATTCAACCTTGAGCTTCAATGGATGAATCACGTAACGGTAAAAACTTTTGGGCAGACATCCTATACACTGACACTCACATTGTTTGCTTTGAGTATGATGGGACAGCAGAAAGAAATGATGTTTATAATTACAGGTGGACTGAACAATACAGAGAATGTTCTTTCTAATATTGTACATGAATGGAGTAGCAACCCAAATAAAATGATTATTTCAAACTGGTGATAAAGCTAATGGTGTTAGTGGAAAAATTAGCAGTTACCTGGTAAATAATTTTACCAATTGAATGTTGGTTAAAGAATGCTCAGTTGACTGTTGCATGCAACTGCATGAAAGGTGGTGTTTAAAAAGGTCAGGTCAGTTTGAGGAAAGATTATCTAGTTGTGGTTAATCTTATGCCGAGCAGTACACTTTAAGAGGAGGAATGCCCAAAGCATTGGCTTGGTTCTGAAAGTGAAGAGGATTTGTTTTGTCAACCTGATTAGTAGCATTAGATGTTTGATTGAGATGGATTTTGAGGATTTGTTGTGTGATCATAAAATTGTTAAGGCCAGTTCTCGAAGGTTCAAATACTTTAGCAAATTAGAAAACTAAGGAAATTAATCCTTTTTTTGTTAATTTTTTTTTATCAACTTCCGAGCAGATAGGCTGCAATGTGCATTCTCTAGTCAATTCATTTTTTATGTTATTCCATAACATTTTATCATCTGAGAGGGAGTTGTTCAACCATCTTATTAGATTGAAGAAGGCATAAATGGCAGTAAATCCTTTTTTTTTGCATTCTTATCTGGAAAAAAAATGAATAAGAAAAGGAAAGAAATATCAATCACTCTTGCAAATAAGGAGTTCTTTCTTTTTTTGATGGGCCAAACTGATGGTGGTCATTGCATTTTTGAACAAAATTGAATAAGAAAAGGAAAAAAAAATATTGATCACTCTTGCCAATAAGGGACATTTTCTTGTACCAAATTAATGGTGATCACTGTTTTTCTTGAAACAAGGGAAAAAAATTAATCGTTCCTTCAAAAATTATGTTTATGCCTTGAGGTTGCTTAAAAAATGAGTTTGGTTGTTTCCAATTTAAAGTTTCCTTCAGGATGAAGGAAGGCTTTCATAGATTATTTCTCATTTTATTCTGTACAAAATCGAGATATGTTCTCTCCTTTTGACAGTTCATGTGATAGACCTAACTGGAATTGAATTTTGTGGGACAAGATTACTGCTCGTATCAAGTCAAGGGAATAGCTATTACTTTTTTTTTCTTACTTCTTTCCTTCCCTCTCCTTGTTCTAACTGTTTTATCACTGACTTTCATGTGAATGATTGTCACGTGAATAACATGATCTATTTATTTTACAAAAAGTTGCTTATGATTCCATGCTATGTGGCTTATATTTACAGCTCATTTGTATAATTATATCATGCTCCTTTTCACCAACTATTTTATTAATTTACTTATGAGTATTGTAATTCTTTCATACTGTCATAAAGCCTATCAGTCCAAGTTTCTTGTCCAAATGAGAACTCTTGCCTCTTTGATGTCAAGTGAAATAGCAGTGCCTCTCATGTCCTTGAAATAGTATTGCCTCTTTGATGACAAGTGAAATTGTATTGCCTCTCATGTCCTTGAAAGTACTAGATTATGAGCAAACTGATTGGCATGAGCTGAGCCATTCATACCGCTTGTCCTAATCCATGATGTTTCATGGATAGTTTTGCTCTCTTACGGTATATGAATCCTTCTGCTGGGAACTATCAACCAATTACATGAGCTTTATTGACATTTAACCTTTATATTGTGGTGGTTAGCTATGTGAAGCACCATAAGATGTGAAACTAATGCATCATTTAAAATGGACGTTTAGATCTCCGTGAGGATAAGCATTATTTGGCTGATCACCCTGGATTGGTGCCTGTGACCACTGCACAGGTGCGGTTTCTATTCAATGGTTGTTTATGATTTTTTTCTTGCTTGTCACGCGATCAACTTTTTTAATGATGTGGGTTATTATGATCAGGGAGAGGATCTCCAAAAACAGATTGGTGCAGCATATTACGTCGAGTGTAGTTCAAAAACTCAGCAGGTATGCCATAATTTGGCAACATGTTGAACTTTATGAGAAGTACCGTGTACTATCCATGATAACTGACTGCTCTACCAATAATTTTCTGGGTGAATTGCTCATATAAAATTAAGTATCCTATAGGAAAGGAGATAGAAAAACTACCACATCTGCAAGTGTATGCAGTATCTGCGGTGTCATTCTCCTGATTTAAAGTAATTGTACGTTTCTGGTTTACCTCTCGCCACAAAAGCTTGACAAAATTGATATTCTAGTTATGAAAATTTTATGCAGGGGTGCTGTGCTTTTGTCATGCATCCTGACCATGTGACAGTCCCAAATACCAAAATAGTCTTGATATCATATCATTATTATCATAGATGAATCTTGCCCTTCTACCATTGTGCCAATGATGATCTTTTCTAACTTTTCCTTCCATGCATTAGATTACTTTTATTATCATGTTGTAAATGACATTTTTCATGCAATTGCAGAATGTCAAAGCAGTTTTTGATGCAGCGATAAAGGTAGTTATCAAACCAGCACAGAAACAAAAGGAGAGGAAGAAAAAGCCACGCCGAGGATGCCTGTTGTCAGTACCATCTTTCTCATACTTTTTACGAGTTTATTAATTTTTTTGAGATAGATATGCAAAGCTTTCTGCTCTCGTATTCTCTCAACACATTGTGTATTATATTGATGTCAGTTATTTCATGTTTTATAAATGTCTTCATTGGCATTTCTGAAGTTGCTTTTTTTTTGGTTTGTCTATCCTTTTTGCTTGAGTCACTGCCACCACTTGAGAAGTCCTGCAAACCAAATGGAAACTTTATATAATTTTTAGACTAGTAGTTTATAGGCTCATGCAGTCATTTTAAACAAATGTAGTAATCCTTTTACATGTACAAGATTAAGCGGTTGGCATCTCAGTTGTATCGGCAAAGTCTTACTTTCAAAATAGTGGAAAAGGAGGGTAGGGACATGGTTTTTGTGGATGCATGGGAAATTGGGAATATCCTAGGCCCGTGTCCCTTCAGTTGCTAAAAGCGACCATCTAAATTACACATCCATGAGAAGAGATAGCATTGGAAGAACTTATTCAAACTGAAAAGTCTCGTGAATAATCACTGGTGATTGTCAATATGTGGGTTGAAATATTTATATACTTAAATGACAAATGAGATTGATAGTGAGAGAGAAGTCTTGTGGAGATAAAGAGTAATATTTACTCATTATCCAACCTAAGGTTCAAATGGGTGTATTGATCTTTATTATGGATGAGACATTGAGAAAGAAGTATCATGGATATTTACTGGTTCATTGTGCAATATAAGGGTTCTAACAAGTGTAGCATGTATCGAGATCAAGAATGACGAGGGCGGTATCAGAAGAGATATTTTTCATTAATTTTGATGGAATGCATGGATATTCATTTCTTAATTGAATCATATCGCCAATCAAATTTCAAATTATCTTACCCTTGATGCTTCTGTATTAGAAACATCAATTGGTTTCTGAGGGAGAGCTATAAGATATTGACATCAGGTATATAGGGGCATTCAGCCCTCACTAACATGATACAAGGCAACAGTTACTAACTGTTTCTGAGAGCTGTGCTCTGTTTTCATGTGTATACTTCCTATTTTTGCCAATTTGTTTATCTCCTGTTTGCTTCCAACTTCTATATTTTACTTGCGTGTGCTATTCAAAATCTGAGCTACTCCTTTTCTTTTTGCATGATTTTATGTGAAATTCAGAAATGTCTTTTGCGGGAGGAGGCTTGTGTGTCTCAAATGAAGTACACTCGCCTGGTGATTACTCTTTGGCATAACTGCGGTGCTACACTGCTAAGATATACCTCAAGATGCTGGGTCCTGTGAGCTTGGATTTGAATGCACTATGTTTTGATTGCGGCATAGCTCCTTGCTAAATGTCACTCTCTAATTTTGTCCTAATTTCAGTGGAAAATATATTTGTATCCACTATTTCCTTGCACTCTAATTTATATGTTTTGTGACTCGTTGTAAAAAGGTGGAGTTCAGCTGGGTTTGTTACACGTTTTTATTCTTCATGGCATCTTTCCTGACCTTATTATTGGCTAAACACTACCAAGAAATGATGATGATTTGCTTTCTGCTTCTACCCAGCTGATTGTCAGTTACTTTTTTGCCCCACCTTTCAAGTTTTTACAAAGCTGATTGTTATGAAAACAAAGAGGCTGTACTCAGCCAGGGGTAATTACTTGATGATGCATTTCCAGGCCTTGTGCTGCCGCTTGGATCCCCATATTCAGAGAGAAGGTTGGAATAAAGGACGGAAATGGTAATAAGACATCATGGACCAACACACTAGATTAGTTTGAGGTTAAGACACCCTTAAAAGAAGAAAGAGGAAAAGGTGGGTAGAATTGGGTGGTCCACACCTGGTTAATAAATAGAATGAATTAAAAGGAATACAGCATCCAACCATAGCAACTAAACCATATGGCAGAGCAAGAAAAGCTTGAGCACCAAAATTCACTGACCACTCTCTGCTTATATGTACGTGACTAAACGTGAAAATGAAAAGACAAATGAAAAATTGCTTGAAAACGAAGCACGTACAGAAGGGCTGCTTCTGCTTGAAGCAAGGGTGATTTTGCCTGCAGCAGTATAAACTGTCGATGCACTGCACAATAGTATGGACACCAATTTCAAATGTCTGGGCAACACAGTCACAGAATGCACGCTTTCCATTGGTTAAAATATCTACAAAGGGTAAAGTGAACTGCAGCCACCCAGTACAAATTCAAGGAAATAACAGCTCAAACGACCCCGGACAGATTCCTTTTAAGGTACAATGGGTACACCGACAGGGTGGGGGTTGGAGACTGGAGATCAAATAACTCACTTACCACCCGTCCTTGAGAACACATGTTAGACATCTTTCAGAGTTAGCCAACATCCATTCAGGAGAGCTGTAATTGAAAACACAAAGAAAGTAGAAACACAATTACTTGACCTGTCAGCAAGAACTTAAGTGCAACCCATGCCCAGAAATATACAAGTCAGAGAAGGTTTCCCCCGACCTCTTCTAAAATAAATAAATAAATAAAGGCAAAACATGCAAGCTTACGGATAATTCATACAATGGAGGCCAAGGTGAAACAGAGTAGAACACATATTTACAAAGCATGACAACTTACTGGTGGATCACTGGATTGTGTCATTATTCATCCCTCTAATGCCATGAGGATTGCTTATAACCTTCCCATCCACCCTCTGGCTCCTTCCTCTTCCGAACACCTCCACTGGTCACTTGATACATCCTTGATTGCTCCTCTGCAAGGGCTGGTGAACTGGCAACGGACAGTTGCCTTGATGCAAGAGCAGAAATCTCATCTCTACCTTCAAAGTCTGGGCCTAGAGGCCCCGCATTAAGGTCTAGACCCTGCCTTACCCATTTCCTGCTGCTCTCTGCATCTCCATTATTGTTAATATCTGGGAGGTTAACAGCATAAGAAGGCCTTGGATAATGAGATGAGAGTGCACCTACTGGTGCTAATACTTGAGAAGGTACTGTGGGAAAGCAAAGCCTCCCACCAGATGATGAATCCACATATGATGCTGAACCGCCTGAAAATGTTGCAGATGGCAGAGTGAAGTTGGTCCCAAAAGGAAACACAGGATACTGAAAAGGAGTAGATGGAAACGGCACTGCTGGGGAAGATGTCAACACTGCTCCCCTGTAGATATCAGGATTAAATGGGTTGTTGCCAGTAGAGGGAGCCAACATCCTCCGAGGCCCACCAGTTGCAACTACAGGGAAAGGCTGCTCTCCTCTATCATAAATGATAGATTGGATCGTGACAGCAGGATATGGATTCCCTTGAGGAAACCAGGAAGGCAAGCTTCCTGGTTCAGTACTGTTGATCCGAAGGCTAGAAATAGATGATTGGGATGGCACAATGTTTAGGGTATGCTGGCTATGTGGTGATGGTTCAGCACTCACCTCATCAACAAGAGGGCCATCATTTAAATCAAAGTCCCTGTGACTGCTGATCTCTCCATTTAGAGCACCACCTGATGATGATTTGGCAGTAGGATGTCGTGGGGCATCCAGCCTCCTACCGATGCTTGTCAAGTGATTACCCATATCACTTGCCTCATCTGCTCTATTCAAGTCAAGATCAAATCCCCCAAAGTTCTGAACAGTTAATGAACACATCAGTGCATCATGTGCACAATCATTATTTTTTGCAAGGTCAGAGACAGAAGCAGTATCCTGAGCAGAAATCCGAAAAGCCAAATCCTCAAGGATTCTTTCATCAGGTACATTCAAGTCGATATCCAACAGGGGCCGACCAGGCTTGGAAACCATTTCATCTTGGAGCGAAAAGACATTAGCTGTACCTAATGAAATCTCCAAAGCTTTTCTAGGTTCAGCTGGACGGAATGCACTAGTGGCTGCTGATCCCTTCCAACCAAGCTCCCCTCTACTCTTAAGTAAATCCTCTGGTGGAACAAAGGGCCCTTTTGCAGCAGCAGCTACAGTAATGGAAGCGGGAAGCCCACTAGACACAGAAGAAACTAGCAATGGAAAAGGGCTAATTAGTTGAATAGCAGCGGAACATACAGGTTCTCTCAAGTTATTTGATTCCTCATATTTCCCATCATCAGCAATAAAGCCTTCATTCAGATCAAATTCAACTTTTGTTTCCAGATCCAATCCCCCTGTAGCAGATAAAGAAGATGCATCAGCAGCGGCAGATGTACATTCCTCAGTTTCATCAGCTCCTGAGCCAGCCAACTTGGACCCTGTTGACCTCACTACTTGTTCTGAAGCCTGAAGAGTGGGTTCCCCCTTGTGAGCAGCTGGTCGGGAACTACATTGCTTGTTGCCCTGATTGCCTCCAGGGCTCTCCACCTTGCACTCACTTTCATGATCAGTTGCAGCTGAGGCCATATTACTTCCATGTTCGATTTTCTCTTTCTCAGTAGAATGACTTCTGCCATCTGTTTCACCAGCCTTAACTTCATGGATGTTTTCGGAAACCATATCCTTACCATAACTAGAAGGTTGAGGCATTTCATCTTTGGTTCCTTTCGAAAAATCAGACTGCATCATAGCAGGTGGTTTTGGCTCTGCCTGACTAGAAACATCCACCTCTTTATTCATGTTTTTATTGTTCTCTCCATCAACCTCAACATGATGTTCTGATGCCGAAGATGATCCTTTGATTGCTTCGGTCCCAACTTGCACTCTAGTATAATTCATCTCAGTTAAGACAGAACTATGCAACTTATTTTTTTCATCAGATAAGCCATCATCCCCATCTTTCTCCCATTTTTCTTTGCCCACACAATTTGATGTTTTCACTTCCATGCTAGTAGAGGACATGGCAGCTGCTAATGTTTCCTCTGATTTCACATTGCTTTCCATGAATGGTTCAGCAGTTTGCATCACATCCGCATTGGAAGAAGTGGGAGGTCCATCGAGCTCCCCTGAACGTTTTTCTTGTGAAAACATAACGGTTTTAGCCTCTGTGTTCTTGGACAGAGGAGTGCCAACAATAGTAACCCGCTTCTCATCTTCATCATCAACACCATCAGCAGACTTACACTGGCTTTGAGCAGGATCATCACGCGGAGATGATTTTCCTCTCAAACCACTTGGCACACAAGAGCGCTCGATGGACATGCTTATACAAGGAGAATTTGTTGGCGAAACCACATCAGACTTGGACATCTCCCCAGCAGCCACACTAGCAAGCAGATTCATACCAACATCATCACCAACTGTCATTGATGCATTTCCTTCAGAATACTTCGCACAACTTTCAATCAGGGCATTCATGGAGCTGAAAGAAGCATCATATGACTTCCCGAATTTAAGTTCATACACAGTCAAAGAGGGTGAAGTTTTTGAGACTTCAACTAATTTTCTAGCATCATCACCCATCCGACCATGCTCTTCATCAGGAACATTGGCAGGCAACCCATCTCTCTCATCTGACCCAGTAAGCACCTCTTTAAAATCATTGCTTTGCAATGAATCGGACTTCACATTTGAAGGGAAATTAGCTTGATAAGAACCATTTTTTCCCTTCAAATTATGATCAAACTGGTCATGCCTCTCTGAAAGCACAGGAGAAGAAGCTCTGCTATTCACGACTGAAGCATCTTCAAAAGCGCCTCCACTGGAACTTTGTGCAGGACTGCGACCTCTATTGGGAATTTTAACAATAAATTTATTACTGTTCCCCTCAGCCATGGGAGCATCAAGTACCTTCTCACATGCCAAACTGGATTGTTGCAATTTCTCTGAACCTGGGTTTTTGTGCAAGGGAGAACTTCTACTTGACCCACTATCTCTTTGGGCCCCAGATACAGCTGGGCCTGAAAAGCCATTAACTGGTTTACGATGCCGCAAAGAGCCACCAATGATCTTATTTGCTGCCATTGAAACAGCAGTGGAGCTCCTTGCATCCTCCTTTCCTGACAATCCCACAGTTTTGGCATGGTCGCTAGAACAAGATTGACTGTTATTGTAGGACTGACTAGAACTGCTGCTTTTTTCGTCCCTAGCTGATGATACAGGTAGTTCCATGGCGCCACTGACACCAGTATTTCTTGGCTGTCCATCTTTCAAATTATTACCAGCTGCGTTAGGTGACGCTGCTGATTTTAGAGGCCCTGGAGATGATGCAGATTTGGTCACAGTATCCCCCTGGACAAGCTTGACTGGGCCGCTTTTGGAAGCAGAAAGTTGCACAACTGGGCTCTTTGTTGCAACCTCAGAGGATACACCAAGTCTGTTCCCACCATGTGAAACTTCAGGAAGACGTGATCTGGCAGTCCAGGAGACACCTTGGTTAGATCCAGACTTTGCATTAGCATCCATTTCAGCCTCAACACGTTTCTTCCATGTGTCAACCAAGCTCCTTGCTTTCTTTTGTATTTCCAAGTTCTTATGGGTGCGCAGATTATTCACAGATTTGCCAATATTACACATTTGCAGAGCATGGAGATTTACAGGGAGTTTGTCAAGTGCCCGCAGCAAAACTAACAAAAATTCCTCTGCAGATTTATCACCATCCTTGGGGCTACTGCCATCACCAATCTTCCCCTTATGGACGTCCTGCAGCCATTCATCAAATACAGGCACGCCCCTAAGCTGCACAAACCGGTTTAGGCAATCAAACTTATCTGTGACCGCTATCACACCAGCCAGTATTGACCGGCCTACTAAGTCTACTTTTCTCTCGTTCCTATCCGGCAGCATGAGATGCACCAATTTCTCAACCCCTTCAGAATCCACAAGTCTACCCTTTTCTGTAAATTTAGAAATCTCAGATTTCCAGATGCTTTCTGGTCTATGAACAGAATCCCCATCATCCATTTTTGAAAAGCGTTCTCGTTTAATGGGCTCAGATCCCAGATCTCCACGATCCCTTTTCTTTCCCTTAGATTGTGAAGGGAAGGAGGAAGCATTATTCTGTACGCTATCAGAACCGGGTTTCAGTTGTGGTGTTGAAGTTGGACCATTCGCTGTCTTAGGAGAACATCCACCTGGCTGAATCGTCGCATGCATTTCAAAGCTTGTCTTAGATAATAGCTGATCCACTACTTCTTGTCGTTCCTGTGTAAGAAAGTGTTAGCACCAAACAGCATTGACAATTCAAAGCAAATTCAAGAACTGCAGCTACAACTCACATTAATATAATCCTGATCAGTTAGCCACCATAAACACTTGTTTGTAATGTCATAAACTCGCCGGCAAACAAATGAGCAAATCCCTGATGGAAGTTCAACACCGTTTGGAAGAAAGGCAACTTTACACGGATGGAGTAGTGATGCAGCAGGGATTTCATCCTTGTGAAAGGAAAAGAATACTTCGTTTGGCGCAGCTTCCAAAAGGATGCATTTGCTAAGCTTTATGTCAGCAGGCCGGTAAAGCCAATTCACACCTAACTTTAACTTATTCTCTTTACCAGTAGTCAGACTTTGAATTATTCCTATGAAAGGAGGGGAGTCCTGGGGCGGTTTGAATAGAGCACAGTCTCCAACACTGATCTTGCGTCCATCCTGTTAAAGGAGGGATAAGAGACAGGGTAGTTAGGTAACTTACTAAAGGTCAATCTTCATACTAATAATTTTAGCAAATGTTCTGGTAACAAAGAAAAAAATTTGGCAGGCATTTTGACAGAATAAACAATTGCTGAATGGAATATCATTAATTGACCACTACTATCATTATAAGGATATCATTATGAACTTCTTGGATTAAAGATCACATTCCCAGGTCTTTGTTGGATCTGTCAAAGCTTTCTTTTATTACACGAGCCCTTTTTTCTCATTCCATTAATTAAGTAGTTGATTAAGCATTTAATATATCAATAATGGTAAACCGAGTCATCAATCAGAAAAAGGAAGTAACGTACAGAATCCTTAGCATGTGATGCTAAGGAGAGAGATATCATTCGAATTTACACTTTGCACGGCAAAAAAGTAACAAAGCTTATATTCAAATTCCATGACCTCATGCAACCTTCAACTACGGTAGAAAGCTAAATAACAAATTTCTATACACAAACCAAACCCAAACTCGCTACTGAAAAATTCATAAATACGTAGAAAAAAACAAAAACTGCCCCGAGAACCCAATTTAAGCACCAATATCATGTGGCAACACAAAATCAGTTTGTTGTCATATTTCCCAAAAGTCATAATACCAAATGAGCTGCAATACCTCCACGTTAACAGAAATCCAAGAAAATCTGAGCCATTTCCTACCATTCCACTGTCAGACAAATAACATCTTCCTCTTTTGTCAATGAAGGTATCGATTTCCCCAATTATTTATCATTGGAAACCAAATACAAAAACCCAAAAATCAACCAACAAAAAAAAAACCAAAGACCAGGAGAAAAGGAGCACCTTGTAAAAAGAATCGGCTGGAGATGACAAAGAAGAAGAAGATGAAGGAGAAGAAACAAAATCAGGAGCAGCTACAACTGAATTGTTGTTAGCACGAGTGGGAGCAGTCAACATGTGCCGAATACGATCCCTTTTCCTCTCCTCCTCAACTTCCCGCCCATGCAGCATAGCCTTGCATTTTCCCCTTCGAGTACCATCAACCCTTAGCCCTAACTCACACTTCCCCTCTCAGCTAATTCACCAATTCAAAAACCCTAGATCCAACAGAGGCCAAAAAAATTGGAAAAGAAAAACCCTAGCTTCTGTAGACTGTTTATCAGTGCAATTCAAACCTAATTTGACCAAAATCAATAAACACCGCTGATCAATCGATCCGAATCGATATGCGATCCGCTAAATAAGAGATTCTGCTTTGATTTAGAGTTAGAAGGAGAGATATAGAGAATCTAGAGTGAGAAAATCATGGAGAAAGAAAAGGCGAGCGAGCGAGAAATCGTAGAGAGAGACGGCAAAAAAGGAAAGGTGTACGTGGTAGATAGACTGATCCATGGACCGAGCCTAGTCCCTGTTTAAAGTATTGATAGGCCTGAACTATTTTTATTTTTTAGCCCTCACGTGTTTTTGGGTCATATCTACGACTCTTTTTATATAATCTAGTATGATAGAATTTATTTATTTTTTTTTAAAAACTTTGTGTTTAAATATGGATTTATAAAAATTGTCAAATTAATAATTTTTCAATTAAAAATAATTATAGAAATACTTACAACTCACTACCAAACACATGTTAATGTATTATTTATTAGTCTCTAAATAGCTGAGTTTTAATAATAATAGGAATAACTATATTGAAGTAGCTTTTATATAATTAAAATCTTGTTTAAGCAAGTAATTCAAATCCAAATAGGTAATTTTATAGTAAAATAGCTTTTCTTGCTATATTTCTAAGGATTTGAGCCCAATTTAAAACCATTTACATAATGTGTATAGTGGGGAGGAATGAATTTTTTAATCTACCCTTATTTTAAATAAATTAACTACAAGTAAAGATAGAGATCAATTTAACTTGATACACAATCTATATCCATTTTCACAAAAACCTTTTCCTATATAGCATCATAAGTGGTTTTTAAATTTTTATACTTCTTTATTTAGAAACACACATCCAGTTACAATTTTTTTGTATTTTAGTAAAGAAAAACCTATAATTTAAAGTTTAAAACAAGTATAATGAAGAATACATGCACACATGCATGTATGTAACAATGATAAAAAAAAAATAGACCAAACGAGAAACCATAAAAATAAAAAAACAAAAGCAAAAAACCAAAAGGAAAAAAACAATTTAAAACTAGAAATATCACTTAGTCTATTTTGACTTTGGTTTCATGAAGTTGAAACCATTACATTACAAAGAAACTAAACCGTGTGGGGATAACTGTAGCTCCCCACACAAAGCAATGTGGATTTCCACAGTGCTTCTTTTTTTTTTTTTTTGCTTTTTTTTTATTACGTGTCATATTTTATTTTTTCTTTTAATTTTTTTTCTTTCTTTTTTTGTTTCTTTCTTTTTGTTGTTTTTTTCTCGTTTTTTTTCTAATTTTTTTTAATGAAATATTTTTTTTTACTGGTTAAATTTTTTTTCTTTTTCTACTTATATATAATTTCATTTGTTTTTTATAATCGGGGTGTTTGGGCTAACTTAAGTAAACCACAATTAATCCTCGAATCTAATTATTTTTATAGTTTTTTTTTCATTTTTTTCTGTTTTTTTTTCTGATTATATTTTTTTCCATTTTTTCCCATGAATTTTTTTTTTGCTGGCTATACTTTTTTTTTAATTTTTTTTCTTTTTCCACTTATATATATATTTTTGTTTTTTTATGATCGGGGTGTCCGGAGTAGCTTAAGCGCACCATAATTAATCCCCGGATCCAATTTTTTTTTATAACCAGGGTGTCCAGACCAGATTATGCGTACCACGATTAATCCTCGGACCTATTTTTTTTGCTAAAGTGCTTTCCCGCTGATACTTTTTTTTCCTTTTTTTTCTTATAATTTTGTTTTGTTCACTTATACTTTTTTTTTACAACCGGGGTCTACGGGCCAGTTTAAGTACACCACGACTAATTCTCGGAATGAATTTGTTTTTAAAACAATATGGATTGCTATAGTGCTTTCACACTTATTTTTTTTCTTTAAATTATATATATTTTTTTATAACAATGGTCTCTGAGCCAGCTTAAGCTTTTTTTAATTATTTTTTTACTTATACATTCTTTTTATAACTAGGATCTATGGGTCACCTTAAGCCACGACTAATCCCCGGACCAAATTGTTTTTTGATAATCAGGGTGTTCAGGCCAGCTTGCGCGCATCACGACTAATCCCTGTACCAATTTATTATTTTTTTAATTTTTTTTCCTTATACTTTTTTTTGTTCACTTATATATTTTTTTTCCTTATGCCTAGACCAAAATTTTTTTTATAACTGGGGTCTCCGGATCAGCTTAAGCACACCACGACTAATTCCTGGACCGATTTAAAAAAAAACAATATGGATTGTAAATAGTGTGTAGAAAGCACTGTAGCTCTCCACACATAGCATTGTTGATTACAACAATGCTTTTCCCGCTACAATATTTTTTCCCCTGTTTTTTGCTTCTTCTTTTTTTGCCTTTTTTTCCTTATTATGTTTCATTTTTATTTTTTTTCTTATTATATTTTTTTTCATTTTTTCCCCAAAACATTTTTTTTGCCTGTTATACTTTTTTATATTTTTTTTCTTTTTCCACTTATATTTATTATTATTTTTTATATAATTAGGGTGTCCAAGCTAGCTTAAGAGCACCACGATTAATCCCCAGATCTAATGTTTTTTGTTGACCAGGGTGTCCATGCCAACTTATGCATACCACGATAATCCCTAGACCCACCTTTTTTTTTCTAAAGTGCTTTCTCGCTGATACATTTTTTTCCTTTTTTTTCTTATACTTTTGTTTTGTTAACTTATATATTTTTTTTATAACCAAGGTCTTCGGCTCAGCTAAAGCACACCACGAATAATTCCTAAAGCGAATTTTTTAAAAAACAATATGGATTGCTACAGTTCTTTAACACTTATACTTTTTTTTTTGTTTTTTTTTTCACTTATATATTTTTTCTATAACCAGGATCTCCAGGCAAGCTTAAGTGCACCACCGTCACTCCCTTGACCAAATTATTTTTTTGATAATCAGGGTGTCCAGGCCAGCTTGGACGCACCACGACTAATCCCCGGACCAATTTATTATTTTTTTCCTTATACTTTTTTTATGTTCACTTATATATATTTTTTGTGACCAGGGTCTCCGATCCAGCTTAAGAGCACCATGACTAATTCCCGGATTGATTTAAAAAAAAAAAACAATATGGATTGCTACAGTGCTTTCATGCTTATACTTTTTTTTCACTTATATTTTTTTTTATAACCGGTGTCTCTGGGCCAACTTAAGCTTCTGTTTTTTTTCACTTATATATTTTCTTATAACCGGGGTCTCTAGGTGAACTTAAGCGTACCATGACTAATCCTTGGACCCTTTTTTTATAATCGGGGTGTCCGGGTCAGCTGATGCGCACCACGAGTTGTATAAGTACGTATATACCCCCTAAAAGAAAAAATCCAAGAGTTGGTTATAGGGGTGTGTTGGTAATTTACCAATTTTTAATTATATTTTCTGTCGGGTGTTGTGGGGACGACATCAATTTCAGAGCTCATGCACATTTCATATGACGCGTGCGGTGTCGTAGAACTTTTTAAAATGTATATTAGTTTTTTATATATTTATTTTATTATGCAAAATGTGTTTAAAATAATGTCATGGTATCAAAGGTATTTTTAATTTTTTTCATTTCTATGCATAGTACAATAATCATAATACCTTCAAATAAGACAAAAACCAAGAATTGTTAGTGGGGTGTCTCAGTAATTTTACTTTTTTAGAAACTAAACTAAAAAATAAAAAAATAAAAACCAAAATACAAAATAAAAAACTAATATGTATTAAAATTAGAAAAAAAAAAATTTAATCCCTGCGGCGAAGCGCGGGTTTATGGCTCGTGTGAGCTAGACTAGGATCAAACTTTGTTTGACCAAATATAAACCAACTAAAAAAAACTACGAATAGATACTTATATAAAACTAAAATATCTCTTATTTTTCTTTTAATAGTGTGATTTACATGCGTCGGCAATTTGGAGGCATTTGTGACATGAAAATGACCTATGAAACAACATATTGTAGCAAAATCTGGTCATTCATTATCTCCATGGATGCGCTTTCCTGTCCTCTTCTACATGTATGACGCATGTAGGCGTATGGTGCTTGATTTGTCATTGGTGGTAGATTTTTTTCTCTCTCTCATGACAACTAAAATCCATACATTTCTTCTTTTTGTATTGTTTGATCATTTCAATCCTTATTATTTTAATTTCGCATTTCATTCTATTTCCTTTTTTTTAGAAGTAAGTTTGTTTTTCAAAATTTTCATTTAATTAGAATGTCTCATGTTTTCCTTTTCATTTTAGTCCTTATTTTTTAATTTTGTTTTTATTTGTCTTATAATTTCAGTTCTTGTAAAGCAATTTTTTTTTGTGTTTCTTAATCTATTCTCTTAGTTTTGGTTTTTGATTTTGGTCCTTTTTTTCTTTTATTAGTTTTTTATTTTAATTTGTTTAGATAATTGTTTTTCAATTAGTGCTTCTTTTGAGTTTTTATTTTTTCCATGGCTTTTTGGTCAAAGTTTTTAATTTTTATGCTTCAAATCAATTGTGTTTTTTTCAATAACTAACATTTATTTTAATTTTATCTTCTTTTTTTAATTTGTTTTTACTTGGATATTTTGTTTGCAATTCAATAAACCCGTGTATGATGATAAATCTTTAAATTTCTTATCTTGACAGAAAATATAAAGCATCGAAAAAATTAAAAAAAAAAAGAAACTTTTTTGACATTTTATAAAACATATTCTATATTGAGTTGAGTGGATCTGAGTCCCAAATTGACTTTAGCAAGTAGAATGGGTTTCATTCATTTTTAGAGACCGTGATCCCACATCAAACCGGCATCCATTAGGGATTATATATGACCGAGATGCACATAAAAACCGACAAATTCTATTCTGGGGCCGTCAAATCTTTTTACAAAGAGAGTCACTTTTTCATCCCCTTGCCAGTAACACTGCCTATTTCGTTAGGACTGAGATCTACCAGCACGATTAGAAGAACATTTCAAATGCTTGCGGATGAAGTTTACAAGGGAAAAGGACACAAATGAAGAGAAGTTTCATTGGACCGCCATTAAAAAGGGGCATAAGAAGCTCGCGAGGAATCAGAATGGACTTTATTCACCTGTACAATACAGGCATGATGGATTTTAACTCAAAAATATCATTGTGCAAGTTTCTTCAGTCATTGAGGTACAAAAGAAAAGAGCAATACCCTCTACATCATTTTTTTTTAAAAAAAAAGGGTAAACGAGTTGTTCAAGAGTTGCATAACAGGAAAAAATAAATAATGACAAGGGCTCCATTAAGGATTGAACGCCTACCAAATAGAGGAGGGACTCCATCAAGTTGAAAATGCATTCTAGCATTATGATGATGCATGCAAGGATATTTACCAGAACTGGGGGCAAGCAGCTCATGTTCCAAATGTTTAACTCAAGCTGCCAATCATACTAAAGCTAGGTTACATATTTTCTTTCATCCTATATGCCAATCACAAGATGAGCATGATATTGGATCTTCCCATGGGAATGAGGTTTTCAAGTACTAGAAAATAAGGAAAAGGGGAAAACGAAATAAGGAAACATGAATTCCACTATGACCAGGAACAACCTGCAAAAGCAAAACCAAGAATAAACCGCATTCTCTCAACATGACACCGAATACACAACATAAACGTGAAAATAAAGAAACATTACAAGACATTAGGAACTGAAACGTGCTGTGAATCTAACAAAATTGACTGGAAAACCACCAAAATGAGATGCCTCAAAATGGTCAAAGATTAAAGGCCATATGGATCTCTTGGGATCTTGAGAATGATTCTGTCTGGCAACAGCCAATTACCTTCACCCAGACAAAAAACAAAGGCAGGCCACCATAAACAAAAACCTGCAATCCTCGGCATATTTCTCAGTGAAATATGAGATAAAGATTATGAAACACTAATAATCATAGTATAGAAACACAATTTGCCATTCTAAGTCAACTTTAAGTACGGTGCAAACATCTACCTCAGTCATGATGTGAATAGTGCCATAGGACGTGCAGCACTAATCTCCAAACCAAAAACTGCTATAATGAAAAATATCATGATAATTTCCATAATAGATCCACAAGCTAAACACCATATGAAAGCATACAAAATCAATGTCATTCAAATGCCCTTCATTAACAAAGAGAACATTGAGAATTTTGAAAGAATGAACAGCAATTATCAAAAGGAGCCAATTCTCATATCAAAACCAATATAAATGGCATAAGGAAATGCTCATATTGAAAGATGATACATGATACAGGATACAATGGTAAGCATAGGACCCCAAGTGGGGAAGTGTCAGAAATACAAACCTAGATAAAAAACCTTATGCAAAAATCTCCATCAGGTTATTAAGATGAAATAAATTGACAACGGAATACAACATTCAATCAGAGCAACTAAAACCATGTACCAAAACATGAGAAGATTGAGTACTAAAATTCACTAACGATTCTGCTTCTTTATATACGAGTGAAAGAAATTAAGATAAGATAACAGCAAAACACATAGAAAAGGCCTCTCTGATTAAAGCAGTTCATTAATCCAATCTCCATTCATTCTCAGAATGGTAGGAAAAGGTTGATTTTGTGTCCAACAGTATAAATTGTTGATGCACCAAACAGCAGTAGGGGCACCATTTTTGATTGTATGGGCAACAAAGACAGTCACAAAGTGCCTGCTTTCCACCAGTTAAAATATCTACATGGGGAAAAGTGAACTGCAGCCACCCAGTACAAATTCAAGAAGTGACTGCTTGAAGACCCCAGATGGATTCCTTAGGTTGCAATTGGTACAGCAAAGGGCAGGGGTTGGAGACTGAACAACATCAAATAAATCACTTACCACCCATTCTTGAGAGCACAAGTTAGATGATGTCTCTTGGAATTAGCTAGCACCCCATCCAAAAGACCTGAAATCAAAAAACATTTTAGAATGTATTTAAAGACCTCAGCTTAAGCAAAGCATTTAGTATATCTCTTGCTGTAAAGAGTGTAATCGATTTTTTTTTTCCAAAAAAAAAGCAAGCAGCAAAAAGGACATGTAGACTCGTAAACCTCAAGGTAGACAAAATGAGAGAAGCATACAGATATTGAAAACATGATAGAAACTTACAAGTGGATCAGGATTTAAGATTTATTCACCATTACTACCATGGGGATTACTTGTAACCATCCCAACCACCCTCCGGCTCTTTTCTCTTCAAGAGACTTCCAGTAGCCAATTGATACATCCTTGTTTGCTCCTCTGCAAGGGCCTGTGAACTTGCAACAGAAAGTTGCCTTGATACAAGAGAAGATGTCTCATCTCTCCCTTCTGCATCTGGACCTAGAGGCCCCGCATTGAGATCTAGACCCTGCCTTCCCCATTTCCTACTGCTCTCAACTCCACCATTACTGTTACCATCTGGGAAGTTAACAACGAAGGAAGGTCTTGGATAGTGCGAAGGGATTGCAGTTGTTGGTGCTAATACTTGAGAGGGTATTGCAGGAAAGCAAAGCCTCCCACCAGAAGATGAATCCATGTATGCTGTTGAACCACCTGCAAATGTGGCTGGGGATAAAGAAAAACCTGTTCCAAAAGGAAAGACAGGATACTGAAAAGGTGTAGATGGAAGAGGCATTGCTGGGGAAGATGACAACACTGGCCCTCTATAAATATCAGAACTAAATGAGCTGCTGCCAGTAGGCGGAGCCAACATCCTCTGAGGCCCACCAGGTGCAACTATTGAAAAAGGCTGTTCTCCTCTATCAGATAAGATTGACTGAATTGTGACAGCTGGATAAGGATTCCCTTGAGGAAACCAAGAGGGGAAGTTTCCCATTTCTGTACTGTTTATCCTGTTTATCCACATACCAGAAACAGATGGTTGGGATGGCACACTGCTCCTGGTGAGCTGGCTAAATGGTGATGGTTCGGCACTCATCTCTTCAAAAATAGGCCCATTGTTTAAATCAAAGTCTCTGTGAGCACTCACATCTCCATTAAGAACACCAGATGATGGTTTGACAGGATGAAGTTGAGCATCCATCTTATGGCCCATGCTTGTTAAGTGATTACCCATATCATTAGGCTCATCCACTCTATTCAAATCAAGGTCAAGTCCCCCAAAGCTACGAACTGATGCTGAAGCCAATGGTGAATCCTGCACTCGATCATGATTATTCACAAGATCAGCTACAGAAACAGCACCCTGAGAACTTCGAGAAGCCAAATCCTCAAGAATTCTTTCATCAGCCACATTTAAGTCAATATCCAACAGCAGGCGACTGGGCTTGGAAGTAGTTGCATCAGTGAGAAAAATACCAGCTGTACCTAATGAAATCTCCAAAGCTTTTCTAGGTTCAGCTGGCCGAAATGCACTTGTGGCTGCTGATCCTTTCCAACCAAGCTCCCCTCTATTCTTTAGTAAATCTTCTGGTGGAACAAAGGGCCCTTTTGCGGCAGAAGCGACAGTAATTGAAGCAGGAAGACCATTGGACACAGAAGAAACTGGCAAAGGCAAGGGGTTATTTAGTTGAATAGGAGTAGAGCATGCAGGTGCTCTCAAGTTATTAAGCTCCTCATATTTCCCATCATCAGCATTGAAGCCTTCATTCAGATCAAATTCGACTTTTTTTTCCTGATCCAACCCCACAGTAGCAGATAAAGAAGAAGAAGCAGCAGCAAGTGTACATTCCTCTGTTTCATCACCTTCAGTGCCAGTCAACTTGGATCCCCTTGATCTCGGTTCTTGTTCTGGTTTTTGACCAATTGCAGGAGAGAACTCATGAAGCGCTGAACCATCACCATGTTTCTCATTAACCTGCTTATCTTCTTGTTTGTAATCCATGTCCACACCTTTGTTATTGGTAACAGCTGAGCCTGAATTACTTTCATGTTCAGTATTTCTTTTTTCAGTAGTTTCACCAGCTCTTTCAGCCTTAACCTCATCCATGTTTTCAGCGACTGTATCCTTGCTGGGTCCATAAGGCTGGAGCACTTCCCCATCAGATCGTTTTGCCAACTCGGTAGGAATTGTGTTAGGTGGTTTCTCCTCATCGTTTTCATTCATATTTTTATCGTTCTCACCATTAAGCTCAATGGACCGGTATGATGAGGATCCGTTATAGAGTTCAGTCCCAACTTCCATTCTAGTAATATTGATCTTATCTTCTGTTGAGATATAGCTGTGCAACTTTTCTTTAGCTGCAGATACACCATCTGCATTCAATCTGCCAACCCCATTATCCTCCTGTGGTTCTTTCCCTCCATCATATGATGTTTTCTCTACAGTGCTTGGTGAGGGCACAGCCACTGAAACAGATACTAACACTTCCTCTGATTTCAAATTGCTTTCTGGACATTCAGAAGTTCGCTGCACATCCATATTAGAAGAATTGAATTGTCCATTGAGCTTCCCTTTGAGTTTTTCTTGTGAAATCAAAATGGTTGTACCATCAAAGTTCTTAGCTAGTGAAGTACCAAGAACAATAGCTCGCTTCTCATGTTCATCATTAACAACATCAACTGACTGCCCTCTGTCTTGGGCAGGGTCTTCACCTGGTGAAAACTTTGGTCTCACATCACCGCCAACACAAGAGCTCTCAACAACAGGGGTATTTGTCCGTGGAGAATCAGTTGGGGAAACCGTATCAGACTTAGGCATCTCCCCAGCAGCTACACTAGCAAGCAGGTTCATGCCAATATCATCCCCAACAGATATTGATACGTTAGCTTCAGAGTATTTTGCACAGCTTTCAATCAAAGCATTCATGGAGCTGAAAGATGCATCGTGCAATTTCACCAATTTTTGTTCATTTGCAGATGATGAGGAAGTAGCTTTTGAGGCTTCAGCTAATTTTCTAGAATCATCACCAGTCTGACAGTGTTCTTCATCAGGAACAGTAATAGGAGACCCATCTCCCTCATCAGAACCAGTCAACACCTCTTTGAAATCATTGCTTTGCCACGATTCATTATTAACATCAGAAGGAATAATAGCTCGATAAGCATCGCTCTTCTCCTTCAGGTTACGATCAAAATGGTCATGCTTCTCAGAAAGCATGGGGGAAGAAGCTCTGCTGTTCATGACAGAAGGGTCTTCCAGAGACCCCCCACTAACACTATGTGCAGGACTGCGACCTCTGCTGGGGATCTTAACAATAAGTTTATGGCCATTCCCCTCAGCGACAGGAACATCCAGTGCCTTCTCACATGTCAAACTGGACTGTGACACTTTTTCTGAACCTAAATTTCTGTGTAAAGAATTCCTGCTTGACCCAGTTTCCTTTTGGACACCAGACATAGCTTGTCCTGGAAAGCCATTGACTGATTTACGATGCCGCAGAGAACCACCACCAATCTTATTCACCATCATTGAACCTGCAGTTGAGCTCCTTGCATCCTCCTTTCCGGAAACCCCCCTGTTTTTGGCATGGTCGCTAGAAAAGGATTGACTATTGTTGTGGGACTGGCTAGAACTGCTGCTTTTCTCATCCCTTGCTACCACTAAAGATGGGTCGGAGGCACCACAGGCACCAGTGTTTCGGGGTTGTGCTTCTTTTGAGTTATTACCTGCAGATCCAGGTGATACTGTCAATCTTATAGGTCCTGGGGACGTTGATGCAGACTTGGCAACAGTTTCCCCCTGTACAACCTTGACTGAACCAGTTTTCGAAGCACAGGGCTGCACAACTGTGCTCTTCATTGCAACCTCAGAGGATACACCAAATTGTCTGTTCCCACCATGTGAAACTTCAGGAAGACGTGATCTGGCAGTCCAGGAGACACCTTGGTTAGATCCAGACTTTGCATTAGCATCCATTTCAGCCTCAACACGTTTCTTCCATGTGTCAACCAAGCTCCTTGCTTTCTTCTGTATTTCCAAGTTCTTATGGGTGCGCAGATTATTCACAGATTTGCCAATATTACACGTTTGCAGAGCATGGAGATTTACAGGGAGCTTATCAAGTGCCCGAAGCAAAACTAACAGAAATTCCTCTGCAGATTTATCACCATCCTTGGGGCTACTGCCATCACCATTTTTCCCTTTATGGACCTCCTGCAGCCATTCATCAAACACAGGCAAGCCCTTAAGCTGCACAAACCGGTTTAGGCAATCAAACTTATCTGTGGTTGCTACCACACCAGCAAGAATTGAACGGCCAACCAAGTCTATTTTTCTCTCATTTCTCTCAGGCATCATTAGATGCACCAATTTCTCAACACCTTCAGAATCCACTAGTTCCCCCCTGTCTGTAAATTTAGAAATCTCAGATTTCCACATGCTTTCTGGTCTACTGTGACCAGAATCACCATCATCCATTTTTGGAAATCGCTCTCGTTTCACAGGCTCAGAGCCCTGATCTACTCGTTCTCTTTTCTTTCCTTTAACTTGAGAAGGAAAGGATGAAACACTATTCTGTACACTATCAGAACCAGGCTTTGACTGGGATGTCGATGTTGGTCCATTCACTGGCTTTGGAGAGCGTCCACCAGGCTGCACTGTTGCATGCATTTCTAAACGTGTTTTATTCAATAGGTGATCTACTTCTTCTTGGTGTTCCTGTGAAAAGAAAAAAAAATTAACAATCAAACAGTATTAACAATTCAAAGCAAGTTCAAGAAGTGCATTTGTAACTCACATTAATATAATCCTGATCAGTTAGCCACCATAAACACTTGTTTGTAATGTCATAAACTCGCCGGCACACAAATGAACAAATTCCTGATGGAAGTTCAACACCTTTAGGAAGGAAGGCAACTTTACACGGATGGAGTAGTGATGCAACAGGAATTTCATCCTTATGAAAGGAGTAGAATATTTCGTTTGGCACAGCTTCCAATAGGATCGCTTTGCCAAGTTTTATTTCAGCAGGTCGATAAAGCCAATTCACACCTAACTTTAACCTGTTCTCTTTACTGGTAGTCAGCCAACGAATTATTCCAATAAACGGTGGAGAGTCCTGGGGTGGTTTGAACAAAGCACAGTCTCCAACACTGATCTTGCGTCCATCCTGATACGAAAATTCAAAGAGGGAGTTTTGTGAACTATTAGACAGTCTATACTGTAAAAAAGAAGTAAACAAAATTGCACCAGCATTTCGGTATGAAAAAAATAAACATCCCACAAATACAGAGATGCCAAACAAGTATTGAAAACAGAGCTTTTGCAAAACAAAAGAAAAGAATATCATGACTTTGGTTATGCTTAGCATGCCTATCTTTTATTCTACCATCATGATCATCAATATTTAGAATTTTGTGGATTCAAGCCTAAATTAACAAACCATTCTCACTCTCATTTTCAATAATTAAGCATGAGAAAATGAATCAGTAAGGCTCTAAATCATCGTTCAGCTTGTATAGATTAATACAAAAAACATGAAAGAAATTATCAAGGTTGATAAACATTTAAATGAAATCTAGTTTCAGCTTGTATAGATTTAAAAAAGAATAAATAAAAATGAAAAAAATATAACCTTTCAAATGTAAGTAAAACTGAAAATTTTGTTTCAAGTAATGGCGGGCAGTTAAAATGCGCAAAAGTGTTTATGTCTATCACCTTTTTCACTATACATCAAAAACCTGACCCTTTTTATAATTCATAAATCCAGGTAAAAAGTTTGCCACCAACCCAATTTTGATCAGAGTTAAAGAGAAGTCCTAAAAAAACATAGCAGAAAAATCCTTCAATTTTGCCACATCAATTTGGGCCCATACTTTCCAAAAACCTATCAATAGCTCATCACCTCCCAAAATGCCATAGAATCAGTGCCTAAGAATTGCAGCATCAGCACCAACAAACCCAAAAAACTAGATGCGTATCTCGTCAGAGCACAATCATAAGAATCTCAATTCCTAAACCAATTAAAAAAAACAACATCGAAGCACTTGAAATCAAGCCCCTCTCTCCAAAAGCTCCTATATCAAACACACAACTTTCCTAATACAGCCGCTTATCCTAATTACCTATCAATTCAATCCAGATAACACGTAATAAAAACAAAATTTGATAAAATACCCCTCTGAATAACAGAAATATACAATAAACCAATTAACCCTTTTATCCTGACACCAAAATCAAAACCCAAACTAATTACAAAAGAAAAAAAGACCCAAAAAATTAAAACATTAAAAAAGAATGAATTACCTTGAAAAAAGAATCAGAAACAACATCCTCACCAGCTACAGCCGAATTACCAAGCGTGGGACCTGTCCACATGTGCCGATGATCCTTTTTCCTCTCCTCACCTTCCCTTCCATGCAGCATAGCCTTGCATTTTCCCCTTCGAGTACCATCAATCCACCACTCTCCTTTCAGAAATACCACAGAACTCAAAATTTTTTTCTTCACTCAATCAAACGATTTTATGTAGATCCGATAAGCCAAACCCTAGCTTCTTCGATCCACCATTTGCCAATCGAAACCCTAATTTTTTTCCCACGATCGAAAATAACAGCGATTTCTTCTATTGATCGATCCAATTATATCTCCGGATCCGTTAAATTGAGATAAAAACTGGAGATGCCGTTTCGCTGTAGAGAGAGAAAATCGAGAATCTAGAGAGAGAAAATCGTGGAGAAAAATACCCACAAATAAAAATAAAGAGAGAAGGACGGCCAGAGGAAAGGTGAAGTATGATTACTTGGGTACTTGGTAGAGCAGAAGCGGGCAGATTGGGAAGGGTTGCGGGCAGTTTAATAATGTGATAGCGTTACCTGACTGTGAGGAAACTTGAATGAGTGCCGGTGATGCTATTTATTATTATTACTAATAAAAATAAAATAAGAACTGACTGTTACTGCTGACTGAATTCAAAGGATGTGATGGTGTTTGTTTATTATTTTATTTAAAAATAATGTTTGTACGGTCAGAGAATTGTAAGGCATCGCGGGTAAATCACTAATCTATCCTTTCCTTTTTGGGGTTTAGGTGGGGGCAGGATAGGGTTACACGATAATTGGATGGAGGGTAAAAGTGGAAGTGTGAATGGTGGGGAGGGAAGAGGTGCAAGTCATGTGGGGGCGTGCATGATGGAGAAGTTAAGGTTGTCTTGAGTTGTTCCAACACAAAATGGTAAGGTAAGAAAAGGATGATGTAAATGTTCTGTTTCTGTCACGAAAATGATTTTTCAGGCTTCTTTGCTTGCTTTAGTAAAAAGCCTGAACCTTTTTTCTTCTTTTTCTTTTGTCAGTGAGTACATGTCCAGTCTGTTGGATTTTGTAGTTTTCCTTAGTACATTGAACAGTTCCCAATCCTTTTCCATCCCGTGTCTTTATTTTATTTTATTGGGTAATTACCAAAACAAAAACGACTTTTAAAAATTAATTGTTTTATCTTCATGAATCATCACTCCATCTTTATGCGGGATTCAATTACTAGTTTATGATTTAGATCTCTAGGGTTATGGTGAGAAAGATTATGATTTTTTAGAGAGACACGAGTTGGGTAGCCCGCGCGTTGCGCCGGGCTTTTTATATGTAGCAAACTGATTATTTATGTGGTAAGCAGAGAATTTTTTAGTTGATAGATAGAGAATTGTAAATTTTAAATAATGCTATAATATTTTTTTATGTATTGAATTAGTTGATTATTGTTATAAGCTTAAATACTCAGATAATAATTCAATTGTGAAATTTAAAAAATTATTAGCTGATAATTTTTTTTTGAAAGATCAACTAATTGTAATTTGAGTATTGCAAGACCATAATTGATTAATTATTTAGTATGTACTACTTGTTTTGATGGTTATTTAATTGGTTGATGTAAATCTGTAATCAATAAAATGAATGAAAGATGATTTTTTGTTGTCTTGAACTGAATGTGTTGATGGTTAAATATTTTTTAACAGTTACTAAGCACTTAACTGGTTGATAGCAATATTGCAATACCTGAAATCTATTAAAGATAGATTATTTTTTGTTTGCATTGATCTGGTTGGTTGTTAACATTATTTTATTGGCTTGGAGAATAATTTAGTTATAGTTTGGATCTGAATCGTGTGTTGATTTAATTAACTCATAGATTACAAAATTGCAATGTTTTGATTATCTGAACAAAATTGCGATGCGGCGGGTTTTTTTTTATTTATGTTAAAAATTGATTGCTTTTATATGTATTGTATTTTATTATTTTGATATTTAGTTAGTATAATTATATTTAAGAATGCTGATATTAATTTTTTTCCTTCAAAAATCCAAACTCATTTTTCCTCTCTCTCAATATATTTTTAGGGGATAATATTCAATAAATATCAGACATATTAGAAATAAAAATATTGTGATTTGTTTTTAAAACATAAACTTAATTTTTTTTTGTGCTATAATTATTTATTTGCCGTCTAAAAAGAACAGTCTAATGGAAACGGGAAGTGACTTGTATATTTTTTAATTTGACTTGTAGATATTGCAGGTAAATTTGCCACAAAAAATTTTTTAGATGTTTTGTTTTCCCAGTATTATTAGATCTAAAATATTAAAAATGAAAACATTGGAAATTCTTGTAAAGAAATCAACTTAAATAAAAGAGCACAAAATTAAATTTTGAAGTCAATATTTTTTTTTATATAAAATTTATTAATCATATTATTATATTAAATATATTTAAGAAAACATGATATGAATTTCTGTCCTTAAAAAAATCCTAAGTCATTTTTCCTCTCCCTCAATATATTTTTAGGTGATAATATTGAATAAATATTCAAACATATAATTAGTTTTACATATTTTCATTTGATATAAATACACAAATATATAATTAATTTGACATAATTTCCATAATATATTTTATTTAAAGGATAATTTTAGGCTATTTTGTTCTCTCTCTATATATTCTTAGGCGATAATATTCAATAAATATTAGAACATATAATTGGTTTAATATATTTTAATTTGATATAAATACACAAATATATAATTAAAAAGTCAAAATACTGTAAATTTATTTCAAGAAATAAACTTAAGTCATTTTTAAGAAAACATGATATGAATTTCTGTTCTTAAAAAAAATCCTAAGTCATTTTTTCCTCTCTCTCAATATATTTTTTAGGCTGATAATATTGAATAAATATTCAAATATATAATTAGTTTTACATATTTTCATTTGACATAAATATACAAATATATAATTAATTTGACATAATTTCCATAATATATTTAATTTGAAGGATAATCTTAGCCTATTTTGTTCTCTCTCTATATATTCTTAGGCGATAATATTCAATAAATATTAGAACATATAATTGGTTCAACATATTTTAATTTGATATAAATACATAAATATATAATTAAAAAGTCAAAACACAGAAAATTTATTTCAAGAAATAAACTTAAACAAAAGAGCACAAAATTGAATTTTGAGGCCAATATTTTATTTTATTCTATAAGATTTATTCATCTTGTTATTATATTAAATATATTTAAGAATACTGATATGTATTGTATTTTATTATTTTGATATCTAGTTAGTATAATTAAATTTAAGAATACTGATATGAAGAGCACAAAAAAATATTAACAAAAGAGTTACTAACAATAATAATAATAATAATATTAATAATAATAATAATAATAATAATAATAATAATTATTATTATTATTATTATTATTATTATTGTTATTGTTATTGTTATTGTTATTATTATTATTATTGTTATTGTTATTGTTATTATTATTATTATTGGTGTTATTAATGTTATTATTATTATTGTTATTATTATTATTATTATTGAAATAATTGTTATTATTATTATTGTTATTATTATTGTTATTATTGTTATTATTATTATTGTTATTATTATTATTGTTATTATTATTATTATTGAAATAATTATTATTATTATTATTATTATTATTATTATTATTATTATTATTATTATTATTATTATTATTATTATTATTATTATTATTATTATTGTTATTATTATTATTATTATTATTATTGTTGTTGTTGTTGTTGTTGTTGTTGTTGTTGTTGTTATTATTATTATTGTGTTAAGCACACTTATATATACATGGACAAAAGTAGACATTATTCTAAAAAAAAAAAATTAAATTAAATTTGTGAATGTGTTTTAATGGGTTATTTGTAATTGTGTGGCCGATAATCTACTATTATATAACTATATTAAATGTATCTCAGAATACTTATATTAAATTTTTATATTAAAAAAATCCGAGGTCATGTTTTCTTTTCTCTATATATATTCTTAGGCGAAAGACTAAAAACATATATATAAAAATTAACACCATTACTGTCAAAATAATAGAAATTATTAAATTATGAAGAGCAAAAAAAAATATTAACAAAAGAGTTACTAACAAAAATAATTGTTATTATTGTTGTTGTTGTTGTTATTATTATTATTATTATTATTGTTATTATTATTATTATTGGTATTATTATTGTTATTATTACTATTGTTATTATTATTGTTATTATTGTTATTATTATCATTGTTGTTATTATTATTATTGAAATAATTGTTATTATTATTATTATTATTATTATTATTATTATTATTATTCAAATTGAAGGATAAAATTAAAAAAATAAAATTTGGAGGACCACAAATAAATAATGGAAACTGCGGGAGGGACTAAAATAATAAAATCAGAAGAAGAGGGACTGAAATCAAACTTTGAATATATAACCAATTTCTATTGGAGGACCAAATCAAAGAAATCAAAACTTCCGTACCGGAATAATTGCAAGCATAAAAAATAAATACAAAATCAAAAGTATAAGGACTGAAATAAAACTTTCTTATATAATCAGTTTTAATTGAAGGGCACAATTGAAAACAATAAAACTTTAATTTGAATAAATCAGTAATAACAACGAAATCAAAACCTCAGGGACCAAACTAAACTTTAAGAAAATATCGTGGACCTGAGTCGACTTTGGGGGGCGGCAGAGAGAGAAAAGCGACTGCGGAGAAAATCGTCCGGCGAGCTTAACCGGACATCTAAGACGGGAACGCTGCCGTGACGGAAGAGAGAGGACTCCTCGACGCATCTTGTGGTGCTGGCGGAAGTCAATTTTTGACTGGCAGTAACGACGCCGCGACGCCGCCATAGGGGCGCTGTAAGCGGGAACCTCACTGGCGCTGGGATCTGACACGCCGACCCAACCGCTGCAGTATATATATTAAAATAATGGGTCAATTACCGATACGCCCTCTGTCCCCCACCGATAATTACTGAAAATACCGGATGGGAAAGGGACGTACCCGCCTCGCCTCATCGTGGAACAATTTTGTCGTTTTCCGTGCCCATTTTCGACAGCGATCGCGTGCCAAAAAAGGGGGAAAACCCTAGAGAGCCCCTGCAACTGTGCACTATTTTGTCTTTTTCGGGGGCTTTAATCGGTAATGCACTCGTTCACAGCTGGAAAAAAACAAAAAAAAATAGGGCGGACGAACTCGCGCGACACACGGATGAAAAAGCTCGCGTCCACAGTGTTTTCAGAGACAATGAACAGTAAATGAACAGTATTTTCCGTAATCTTTTAGATATATCTTAATGCTGAGATAAGAAAAATAAGTGTTAAGAGCGGGGTGTGATTATCTTTTCTTTTGTATTAAATGCATGGTTAATCTTATCTTTTTATCCTTTTAATATTTTTGTTTTATTCGAGGATATAAAATGTAAATAAATTACAGTGAGAAAGTGAGAACTTATCAAATCTTATAAGGTTTTTTATGATTATCTCTATTTTATTTTGTTTTTTGGTGGATATGTGCTCAACTAGTCTTGTTAAAAATAATCTATTCATGCATAGATTATGCTTGTAAGTCATTCAATTTGTACAATATAACATATTTTAGATTATAACAAGGAAAATTATCCTAGTCATCATGTAGTTTAGTCTTTTTTTAGTTCCTCCCTTCTTTTTTACAATTAATGTTTATATCTTATAATTTATAAGTTAACAACATTTTATGTTGTGATGGTGCTTCCATGTGGCCTCCTCAAAGATGAAAGTACATGGAAAAGGATTTTTTCATCATTAAATGATAATTATAATTCTCAGGAATCGTCGTCTATTATTAAAGTTACTAAGAAACCTAATGGTTTATGAAAGTGTGGGTAAGGAAACCTGATATGCAAGGAAAATACGCGTTACCTCTAGTGCATTTTACCTAAGTTACATTGTATTATTGTTTAATTATTTTTCTAGGTCATATTTATATTTATTGGTCTTTTATAAGGTTTAAAGTAAATCTCTCTTCATGAGAGAATCTTTACCTCATTGGGTCACAATCGTTTTAAAGTTTGAAACATATTTTTTATTTTTATTATTTTTGTATCTTTAATATTTATGGGTGTACTCTACAATGTAGTTTTACACATCTAAATACTAAAGTCTATAATTAAATATAATGAACAAAATAATTATTAAAGGATTTGTTTTTGATATTTTGGTCAAACGTTTACAAATGATTGTAAATTAGTTACGATATCTTGTTTTTAGCATTTTAAATTATGAGAAAAGATGCATTTTTAAATATATATATATATATATATATATATATATATATAGCAAAATTTTGGGATTCATCTGTATGCATGAAAATAAAATATTTTTTTTTTGTTTTTTTATATGCATATTTTTTAAATATATATATATATATATATATATATGCTGGTTATAAGAAGAAAAAAAGCAATTACTGTCTTGTTGTTGCTGCTGCATGGAGAAGAGGATGTTGAAGGTGCATTTAGTGGAGAGGAGAAGGTGTTAAAGTTGTTGTTGTGACTGACGATGGAGAGGAAGGTGTTGGTGCTATTGGTAGTGGAGAGAAAATATTATTGTTGATGCTGACGCGTAGAGAAAATAAAGGATGAAGTTGTTGGTGCTAAAAGGTTGTTGTTGCGACCGACGATGGAGGAGAGCTTTCACTAATGAGGATAGAAATAAAAAGATGGAGAAGTTGTTGCCAACGAGGGTTGCTTACGGTGTTGTTGTTACCTTTGTTATCTCTCATCTCTTTTTTAGCCCTTCTCTGTCTGTATTTTTTCTTTGTTCCACTATGTTTGTTTTATCTTATTCTCTCTTCTTATTCTCTACGTTCTGTATATTTTTTTCTTCCTAATTTGTTACCTTTCTTCTCCGTTCTTTTTTTCTCAATACACCATATCTACTTATGGAAAAAAAGGTGTATGTTCAACTGATCATTTGTGCAAAGGGTTGTTTTTATAGGTTGTCTCTTCAATCTCTGCAATGATGGAGACGATGACATACATGTACTCTATTATATCAAAATACATAAATGAGTATTAGCTGCCTTTAAATTATGCAGAATGAAACCATTCTGACAAAGACTAATTTGGTCCCTCAATTTATAATTGCTTTAATTATATTTTTAATTGACTTTAAACTTTTAATTTTATGCAATTTTATCCCCACGAAATTTAAAAAGCAACCCTGAATTTACTTATTTTTTTCATTTTGGTCTTTGGTTTCAGATTTATACAATATAACCCTCGATTAACCATTAAAATTTTAATTGTCTTCAATTCACCCCTGATTTCGCTCAATTGACTTGGTACAAATTAATTTTGATCATCAAAAATTTCAATCTTCCTAATTAAACCAATATTAGGCTTCAGAACTTGTTTTTTTTTTTTATCAATTAAGCTCTTAATTAATTTGATCCCTTTAAAGTATAATTAAGTCCTTGCACCTAATTAAATCTCTTAATTGGACATAAATTAATTCTTTGAACATAATTAAGCTTTAATTTAGCACAATTAAATCAAATTGGCTTATTAAAAATCTAATTATGTCGTTGGGCTTAATTTATATGTAGATTTGTCTAGTAATAATTTATTGTCTTTGAATCTACATTTTTCTTCAGTTCTTTGGCATAATAAGGATATGATTGAGCTATTGAATTTGCCCAAAATTTTTATCTTGATTTTTCCACCATGTCATTCATTATTATTTTATTATTGTTTTATTTTAAGTAAATGATGCAAACCTCTTGATAACACAGTCAAGCAACTCACACGGAAATACATCAATTCCTAGAGAGCCAAGTAAATCAGGTTTGATAAGAATGTGATAAAAAAAGAACTTGTACCTAGACACCAACACTTTAGATTTGAATCCCCACCCAACAAATAACAATTCATGAACAAGAAGTATGGATTGACACCACAAAGTTAGATGAACTACGATAAATTATTTTCAATCCCTTAAAGAACCAAGGAAGAGAGAATTCTCATCCTCATAAGCACACAAAGTTGCAACTGTAATCTGAATTTCTTTGAGCTAAAAACATAATTTGAAACTTACGTGACATATATGGTTTCAAGCTAAGTTAAACCCTAGAATATCTAAAGATGTGGATTTGTGTAAAGGCCACTTATAATTAGACCTAAATCTCTGAGTATCCAATCCCAATTGATGTTTATTAACCATAAAATACAAAATACAAATTTAAAATAAAAAATTGAAGTTGCAGCCACAAAAAAATAAGATAATGAAATATGATTTGGTCTTCAATGTTGTTGACTTTTAGGTTTCCTTCATAGACTAAGAGAAGCTTTAAATAATCCTCTTAGTTTAGGAAACCAATTTGACAACTCATTAGTTTTCTTTGTAGACTATAAAATTATTTCTTTTGAATGCTAAAAATCTTTCTTTTTTAGGAAATAATCTAGAATAATTTCCTAGCTTCTTTAGAAGAAGAATATGTTTACATGGACTCCATGCAAAATTATATAAAAAAAAAGAAGCTAAAATCAAGGTTGATATAAGGCCTAACATATCAACCATTTTCAGAACTTGAATGTGACCCTTCATGGACTTGGATTAGATGAATTAGAGGCTGAACTTTAAGCTCCATAGACATCATTTGTCCGTCTAGGTCAATCTTACTTCATATGCTTTAAACTAGCCCATTCAATACCTATTTAAATCTCTTTTCCCTAGCTCTTGTAATAGATTTACTTGGCATCATCAATGGGTCATTTGCATGATTATGCTTGATGTTAGGTTGGGTCTCAACAATAAATCTTGGAAATAAGCCAAAAAAGGCTATGATAATTGCCCCTCCTTTTTACAATACTTATGATTTAAGTCTCGTGAGACTCTAGATAATAATTGTTGTAAATTAAAAAAAAAAAGAATGAGAGAATGGATTTACCATATCAAGAGATGATTTGTCCATCTAAAAACATTAGAAATAAGGGTTATAAATCGCACAAAAAAAAGATAAGATAAGCTTAGAAAATGCACCACCTAAGAATTAAGGGCTAAATAGCATACTTAAATGGTAAAAAGATGAATTTGTAAAGGAAATAATGATGTTTGTGAAGAGCTAAAAAACATAAGAAAAATGATCTTATTGTAATGGGTGACATTCCTAAATTGGAAAACATGAAGATTTTTTTTTATCAAATGTAAGTTTCAAAGACCAAACTAGGCTAGAAAACTAGCGATTTTAAGAATATATAAAAACAGAGGATGAACCTATAAAAAACAAAAAGTAAACAATAAATAATGCAAACGATAAAGAGAACATGCTCCTTTATCGCCAAACCAAAAGGCTAAAGGAAGGAAATGACCAACCTAAGCCCTAACCTAGAAGAAGGAAGACCCAACCCTAGACTCATGACCCAAAAGGAGGCCCATGGATCTAGAGAAGGCCCAAAACCCGACCAAAGAAAGAGCAGCCTACCACTTGACCCAGCTAGGAGAAAAAAGAGAGAGAGCCAGCCAAGAACCAAAACCATCCATGGACCTTTGGACAAAGGACTGAACTAGGAGAGGAAGGGGAGGAACCACGGACCAACCATCCCATCAACCCACTCAACCCTAAACACAAACCAAGGAGAAAGCAACCCGATTAGCAAACAAGGGAAGAACTTGCCACCCGGTTGAGCACAAACTCCAAAACCACCCAAAAGAGGAAAGAACCATGGGAGAAACCAGAACTCGAAGCAAGACCAACACAACACATAAAGCCTGGAACCCAAAGATGACCTAACACTCAAGACCTGCAAAGGGGACCGACTAGGCAGGAGTAGCCCTGCAACCTGCACCCTTTACACAAGAGCATAACCAACTAACAAGCAATCCCACAAAAGGAGCCAATGGATAAACCTCTCACCCATTGGACCAAAGACTGCAACAAGCCTCCATTGTTAGCCCAAGAACTAAAGACTACTGAGCTGACCAAAGTTGCATCACACTCAGCCCGAGAGGGCCACCCAGCACACAAGATGAGGAATCCAAGAACTCATGGAGGACCAAGGGACAAGGCTGAGACTAGTGGTCGTGTCACTCCTCCCACACCTAATGGACTCTCGGGCAAACCAACAAACGCAACCAAAACCTAGACCAAAGGTGGCTAACTAGACAACGACAGCTAACACGTCACCCCGTCATCCCAAGACCATCAACAGAGAAACCAAAGAAAGAAGACCAAGAACCAAAGGCTTAAGCCAAGGACCAATGGATAAACATGAGAACCCCTCACTTGGAACCAATAAGCTGAACCAAGACCTAGGCATCCACAACCCACACCAATCAAAGAGCCAACAAATGGCTTTGAACCGACCAACCAAGACAATTAAAGGACCCAGCCAAAAAGCACCACCATCAAGTACAAGACCCAAAGAACATTACTGAAAATTAAACTTGCAATGATCTTACTCCTGAAAGTGAAAAATTGTAAGAAACATTTCTTGGAATTTACAGATGATCTTGGCCATGGAAAAACTAGAAGATTGAAAAATCTTTTTATTCTACTCTTCCCAAATTAAATACACTACAATCCCCAAAGAGATGCGCCCGAGCCTTGCTTCCATGCTTCGATTACCCGTTTTTACGCCCCACATGACAAGGCTACCATACGCTTGTGAATCCTAAGTCAAGACTTAATGAGACCCTATAATTAGGCAGACCAATAACAGTAAAAAAACAAATGCCGATGAGATTCATTAACTTGTACACATAGAGGACAAATAGGTTCTTGGGACAAATAGAATAGCTAACCAAAAGATAAAGTTATATCGCAGCATAGACCATGAGTCCCACACGACACGCACCCAATTAACTTTATCCCCACGGGACCTGAAATAATCATAGGCATTGCTAGAGAATTTGTCACCATTATCCCAGTTTCTCACTAGATTAATAATAGCAGTTTGACTCCTATACGCTTCCAAGAGATGATTTTTTAAGGACACGATGAACTTCTATAACGGGGAGGAATCTTTGTTATCTTGCATTCCCTATATAGCTGGGGTACTAAGATAGACGTGGCACACTCATTGAATCCAGATGGAGTATGTTTTAAGATGAATATTCTAGAGATGGTTAACTAAAATAGATTTATTTCTGGCTTTCAAAGCCATCAAACCCAAACCACCCTCATTTTTTAGAAGGCAGATCGATTTCCAAGTTACCAAACAGATTTCTTACAGATTCAATCTGACCACATAAAAATCCTGCATATGCTATTGATACTAGAGATAACAACTCTTGGAATAAGAAATATACCTATCTAGAACTAGAATATCCCATGTAGAACATATCTTAGCAGTTCTAGCCGCCTAACATATATAAGGAATTTACTCATCCATCCCTGAATGGCCAATTCCAATTTTTGAATTAGAGGTGTGAACTAACTCACTAAAAGTCGATGAGGGCTGAGAGGAACTTCTAAGTAAGTAAAAGGAAATGTTCCCTCTAGAAAGCTAGTAATTTGTAGAAAGGCAAACTTCACACTCTCCTTAACTCCTCCAAAATATGGAAGACTTAGAAGGATTTAAATCAAGACCTGAAGCCCAAAAATACTAAGCTGCTGGAATAAAATTTGCACAAAACTAATATCACCTCGAGAGAGAAGGAGAATATCATCTCCAAAAACCAGGTGAGAAATACCAAGGGAGTTGTACTTTCAGATGAAAGTGCAAATCAGATGAACTGGAAGACTGCTTGAGCATCCAAGAAAAATATTCCATACAACAGATGAAGAGATATGGCAATAAGGGATCTCTCTTCCTGACACCACTCTAACCTTTGAAATAACCGTAAAGGTTACCATTAATGGCTACTGAAAAGGAGGTGGACGTAACACATTGCATGATCAAATGAATAAACTTGGGAGGGAGCCCAAACATGCTAAGAAAACTCTGTAAGAAACCCCACTAAATTAAGTCAAAAGCTTTCCTGAAATCAATTTTTATAAGACATTTCAGGGAAGTCCTCTTGCGGCCATATTGCCGAAGCAACACCTGGACCAAATAAATAATATCCATCATCCTTCGGCCCCCTAAAAAGCATTCTGCATCAGACTAATAATATACAGCAAGGCACAAGCTAACCTGTCCGAGAGCAACTTTGAGATCACTTTGTAAATAATATTGTAGCAGGAGATTGACTGGAAATCATTAGGAGAAGCAACATTATCATATTTGGGAATCAACAAAATGATGTAATGATTAATCTACTTGAGGATCTTTCCAGAAGTGAAAAAATCATGAACTGCCAACATGAAGTCTTTTCCCATAATATCCTAAGCTTTTTTTTAAGAAAAAAAAGGAATAACAATAGAGCCCTGGGGCTTTGTCATTGTCGATGCTGAAAAGAGCTTCTTTGATGTCTTCACCTGATAAAGAAGCAAGAAGACCATCGTGAGTGGAGGTATCAAGACAAATCCCATACTGAATAGCATCAATATCCAAAGGCATAATGTCCTTAGATATGCCTAGAAGGTTATGTTAAAATCTAACAAATTCTTCCCTCACCTCAGGCTCCGAATAAGTAAGGACACCATTACTTCCCATAACAGATATAATGAACCGCTTTCTCTGCTTCTACCCCATGATAACATGAAAAAAATTGGAGCCCTTGTCACATTCTTTGAAATAATTACACTTAATTTTCTGGCTAAAAAACATATTCTCTACCGATTTGAGATTAACCAAATTCATACGCACTTTCTTTTCGTTCTCCAATAACTGAGTATTGTCCTTGTCATCCTGAAGAATTATTTGGAGATACAGAAGCTCTCCTTCCATATTATTCACCCACTCATAAATATGGCTGAAATGAAGCTTGCCCAACTCCTTTAAATGTTGCTTTAACTTTTTTAGCTTGGAGCACAAAACATACATTTTTTTGCACAAATTATATGGATTAAAAAAGGGGGAACTGCACAAAAAGGCCCTGAAATCCGCAAGAGGGAACCAGGAAAAAAAAGCCAACATGGCCTAAAAAGACAAAACATACATTGACGAACCATGAACCTCAAAGTTCAACTGATTAATCATCAGATCTAAAAAATTATCATGCAAAGCTCACATGTTAAAAAATGTAAAGCTGCACCAACCCATATTATGGTTATTACCAAGCAAATGGCTGCCGGGGAATGATCTGAAAAAGGACCCGTCGGATCATAATGGGCCTGAATAGCATTCTGGATAGATGGCCACGCATGGTTAATCAAAACGCTATCATTTTTTGTCCAGATTCTTCCATTGTACAACATGTAATGGCAGCCTAAATAATTAATATTAATGAGACCCAAATTTGTACAGCAATGGGAGAAGTCTAATGTTTTATAACTAGAGACAACTTTTTCATTATGCTTATCTGCTTGGGAAAAGATATCATTGAAGTCACCAAGAACCATCTAAAGGGGATAAGATTCCCATCCTCAAATATTGTTCCAAAGGGCTCTCTTTGTGACCACTGTGTTATACTCATACACAAAGATAGCTCTGAAACTGATTTGATGGACAAGACTATAAATGCTAACATAAAAGCCTTGCGCTGAGCATGAAATCAAGTCTACTGAAACAAAAGGAGGGGTTCTAGGAGACAATAACATGGGCATTATTAGTGACAACCTCCCATTGGACAAGTACTTCCATTTCTTTAGCCAAAACTTCTACATGTTAACTACCTTAGCGGCAGACAACTTAGACTCCATTAAGCCAAACACATCCACACCTTTCTTCCTGATGAGGTCAACCACCTCATGCTGCTTCAAATGACTGTTAACACCCATGATATTCCAACAATAGATTAACATAAATAATATGTCGGAGCTAGGCCCTTCGACCCTTTGCTCCTAGGAAGAATAGTAGTCCGCCGAATACCATTCATGGTGGTCACACCATGCAAAATATCCTCGTCCATCCCAGCATTGCTAACAGTATTCCCCATTCCTTTGTTAGCTGGAAGGAGACTTTTGGTTTGGTTTGGGTCATTAGCCACCCTTGGCTTACCATTCCTCTTTTTAACTGTCGTCTATTCATCGACATTAGATTCCATTTGCATTGGGTCAAATTGTTGTTCATCCAAAGGCTCATTAATAGAGGAACCCTGCACTTCATTAGTATCTGGCCAAGAGGAATCACCTCTTAATAAGAACGTACCGTTTTATCGTTACCTTTATAGTTGCCGAGACCTCCTTGGCTGACACTAGGGCCTTTGACTCATTCTTATCCAAAGTATGAGAACAGAAGGAAGAATTATGGCCAATAACCTTGCAATGTATACAAAATTTGGGTAATGTCTCGTAGATAATAGGTTGCTTCAAAGATATACCATTGGATAGAGTAATAGATATTGTATAGAGAAGATTTGCAAGCAAGTCTATTTCCACAAGAATTCTAGCATATGATAACCGAGACATATAAGATGTTAATATATCATTCTGAATAGACTTACCAAGAACACTGCCAATCTTTGATAAATAGACAGGAAACAACATTTGAGCGAAAGATTGAGAAACTTAACCCAAACTGGGATGGTGGTCATATATGTAGATGAAAAATCAAAGTATTTTGGCATAGATTTCAATATCAAGGGCCGACCATACATAAGATAAAGACCTCTGCTAAGAACTTCAAGTTTATCTTCCTCATGAAAAATCTAAAAACTAACCAACCTGATTCATGAATGGTTTATGAAGCTTTACACTTCCAGGAATTAGTGATGATATTGTTAAGAGCTTGTATCCTGGAAATTTTCTGGCAACATACCCCACAACACAAGATTTCCAAACATCCTTAAGACTAACAAGATCATTATCAAGCAAAGAACAGGATGTGGCATTATTGAGTTCAAAAAAGTGTACCAATTTAGTTCCGCTTTCAGCACTATGATTGGAAGAAAATAAATCTTTCCATTTACCATTTGTTGCATGGCCATCCATCGGGTCAATCTTCGCAGCCAAGCTCTCTGAATCTTCCCTAACTTTGGAACCACCATTTTCCTTAGCTTTGGAAGGAGAAGAAGAGAGAACATCCTTGCCTTTGGGGGCTATTGCCACTGACAGCAAGAAAAGAGAAACAACTTCTTCTTCCCCTAATTTCTTAGTTGTTGCCGCTGTTGTAACCATAACTTTGGAGCTGGAATGAGAGCCATTATGTAAACCCCGGGAAATAAATGTAAGTGTTAAATTAAAAGAGAAATAAAATAAGTTGAGGGGAGGATGAAATTGAAATAAATATAAAGAAGAAAGAAAAGAAACGAGACATTTAAAATGGGGGGAGATAAGTTAGGGGGGGTTAGAGAGAAAAAAAAAGAAGGGGGTTGTGCTCCGACAGCCATATCTCTGCCGGCCACCGTTGGATTAGACTGAGTTTTGGATATGTTGGGCAGCTCACTAATGTCTAGCATCTTACCGGAGGGATTGTAATTATCTGCCGCCGTTTAAGAAACCTGATCATCTGAAGATTTCTGGAAACCCCCTCAAACCCGTCGGAGTCGCCGGACAGTTCCTCCACCGTCCACCGTTGGATTTCTCTGATTTTTTGGTAAGTTGTATTTCATTATACTACCTACACGATGACCGTAGGGATTTTACATATCTCTTACCATTTGAGAGATATTGCATTTTGAATGAATTCTGGAATTTGTTGAGACTCTTTTCAAATGTGTTGCGCCGCCGACTGAGTTTAAAGTTCTCATACCGTTGGATCAAGCTTAATTTTGAGTATTGTGTTTGCCTTGGTTGTTACTACATATTCACCGAAGGGATTCTCCTGGTTTTTCTCCATTACAGGTGAGTATTCTTTTGAAGAAAATAGCAAAATCTGCTTTCTTCTTCCAGTCAGAGCCGCCTGCTATTTTCGCTTCATATCACCGTTGGATGAAGCTGAAATTTTGGTATGTAGTGCTACTGAGTGTGATTAATGTTCTGAACGGTGGAGATGAGGAATTGACAGTCCAGCAAGGAGATATGTATGTTGAACAGTAGCTCTCCAGTTTAAGGTCAGTCTCCGGTTTAACTCCAATATTGGTAGATCTAACCGTTAAAATGATCTGAAATTTGGGTATGTGTTTCATGCGTTGTTGATATACAATTTCACCGTTGGGATTTGACATTGTCTGAGTGAATTGTGGATTATGATGGAAGATTGTGTGTTTTGAACCAGAAATGCATGTTGTTTTTATGCTTGAATTGATGTATATTTGGTTGAAAGTTTAATATGGGTTTAGGCCAAAACTTGTTGAAAAGTTCGGGTAGAAAATATATGTTTTCAACTTGTTGATTATGATGGAAGATTGTGTGTTTTGAACCAGAAATGCATGTTGTTTTTATGCTTGAATTGATGTATATTTGGTTGAAAGTTTAATATGGGTTTAGGCCGAAACTTGTTGAAAAGTTCGGGTAGAAAATGTATGTTTTCAGCTTGTGAATTATGATGGAAGATTGTGTGTTTTGAACCAGCAATGCATGCTGTTTTTATGCTTAAATTGGTGTATATTTGGTTGAAAGTTTAATATGGGTTTAGGCCGAAACTTGTTGAAAAGTTCGGGTAGAAAATGTATGTTTTCAGCTTGTGAATTATAATGGAAGATTTTGTGTGTTGAACTGAAAATCTATGCTGAAATGCATGGGTATTTTTCTGAGAATTTGCATGAGTGTTTGGACTGGAATTCGGTTAAAGTATTGTGTGTCGAATTGTGTATTTTGCGGCAAATTGCGACTCGCTGCCGAAGCTGCATTATGAACATATGAACTCTTGAAATGAGTGCAGTGACGGATGTAGGCCGAAATACAAGTGTACTGATTTATGACCCTTGATGTCGCAGGTGGTGCGGTTGGGACTGGATCATCGGCAAGACAAGCACAACCCACTAGTGGAACAGGTAGGTGACCCTTACATTCTTTTTCTTTCGTTGCATAATGAATAATCGTGGTGTGAATATTGCTATACTGTGTTGGAGTAAATAATAAACGGGAAAAATATTGAATGTCGATAAAAGATTGATTAGCTTCGGCTAATGGCATCCAAATAGATGATCGGTATGAATGATTGATTAGCTTCGGCTAATGGCATCCGAATGGATGTCCGGCATGAATGATTGATTAGCTTCGGCTAATAGCATCCCAATGGATGACCGGTATGAATGATTGATTAGCTACGGCTAATGGCATCCGAATGGATGACCGAAATAAATGATTGATTAGCTTCAGCTAATGGCATCCCAATGGATGACCGGTATGAATGATTGATTAGCTTCGGCTAATGGCATCCAAATGGATGACCGGCATGAATGATTGATTAGCTTCGACTAATGGCATCCGAATGGATGGCCGGCATGAATGATTGATTAGCTACGGCTAATGGCATCCGAATGGATGACCGGAATAAAAGATTGACTACCTTTGGCTAATGGCATTTGAAAAGGATGACCGGGGTGAATGAACGATTGACCTCAGTAAATATGCCTTAAGAGGATAGACGGGTTATTAATTATAGTTGTGTTTTGAGAACGATGTTTAAGATTTTGTAGACCCAGGAGAATTGGATCGTGATTGATTTTAAGGGTTCTATTACTGTCTCCATACCTGTTACTGTTTAATCTGTTACTGGTCGACTTGTTACTGTTAGTGCTTGAGATATGTTATTGTCTCGGGACATGTTACTGTGAAATTGATGCATTTATATGCATTACATGCTATTGTACCAAGTACATGAAGAAATTATAAATGTTAATGCCTCCTGTAACTGCCAGACTGTTTAGTTACCATCATAATTGTCATTAAGTAATTACATTGTCTTAAATGTTTTGTATTGCTGTAGGGACGTCACATCCACGAGATGTCTAAGGAATCCGATACACGAGAACCAACTTTTGCAAGGAACCATGTAGATGCATTCTAAATCACAATGTATTTTGTGTGAATCAATGTACAAAACACATAACTTTTATTAGACCCTTTTGTGTAAATTCGAAATGGCTATTAGTAGTATAGGAATGCAATATGTATAATTTTAATATGAATTTCTAATTATGCAACCATGATACTACATGTTTATGTAAGATCCACTTTTAATGAAATGTTGATTGTATGGATGGTATTCTGATGATGTGAGGTATCAGGTTCGCTGATTTCCGGTACCATATGTGTTAGATATATATATATATATATAAAAAAAAATCTGGATTGTTACACATTATGTTCCCTAGCTTTGGAATTAGAATAAGATGAAGAGGAGAGACTTTCATTAGCTATGGAGGTTGTCACCACCGGGGACAGAGGGGGGGAGACACCATGAACATTCTCAACCCCCCTGCCAAGGCTATTGCTGCTCCGGTTGCCTCTCCTTGCGAGATGTGCTGAGCATGGCTGCTATATAACACAAGACCATCATCCAACACCTTAGCTGACATGGGAGAAGAAAAGAAAAACTTGGAAGCAGGAGCTTAATCTTCCTTGCACATGTCTGGATCGAAATCATCTTCCTCCTCACTATTATCTTTAGAACCGAGCCAAGCCCCAAATTTGCCATGGGAATGAGTAGACTTGATAGGAAATGAACCACTATTGTCATAAACTGAATTCCTTTGCAAACTAGAAGAGGAAGGAGTGACTGGAATGGTGGTTGCAAGAGCAAGAACAACTTGCTCCTATAACAACCCTTCATGCTTCTTCAACTTAGAACTAACATTTTTCTTCATGTTTTTGGCCATTAATCCAATCAAGAATCACACAAAGAAGAAAAAAGAATACTTAGAAGAAGTGTAGGAACTCTAAAGATTGGGTAGCACCATCGGAGGGGAGAAAACTTCTTAATGGAAGGAGAGAATCTTTCTCTACTTTCTCTCTCAAACCGACACCCTTTTCCTCTAAGTGCTCTTTCTTGATTCTTGACTACAAGATCTTATCAATATGAAGATGGTTTTACTGTAATTGGTGCCTACCCAAGTGAAAACATGAAGATGGTGAAAAATACAAATGTGCTCTTATTGTAATAGGGACTTATTTAGGTGAAAAATATAAAGATGGTTTCATTGAAATGAGTGACATACCCTGGTGAAAATGATGAAGTAGGTAAAGAATATGAAGGTGGTTTCATTGTAATAGGTGACCTGCCTAACTGAAATCTCGTTGTAATGGATGACTTATCCAAGTAAAAAGGATGAAAATGATCTTATTATAATGGGTGACCTACCTAAGTGAAAGTGATGAAGATTTTTAAAAGTGGAAAAGAGATAGGGTTAAATTTTTTTATTTAACTTGATGATTGAGGGCTATAAAGTGCACTGAAAAAAGATAAGGTTAAAAAGCGTATTATTTGATTAATGGTTGAGGGCTGAAAAGTGTACTCAATCAAGAAGGAAGATATGGGACTTAAAAGCACATTATCTAGGTTGATGGTTGAAGGATGAAAATGTAATCAAATAAGAAGGAAAAAGATAAAGCTAAAAAACACATCACCTAGGTTGATGGTTGAGGAATGAAAATGCACTCAAACAAGAAGGAAAAAGATAAAGTCATAAAGCGCACAATCTGAGTTGATGGTTAAGGGCTGAAAACACACTTAAATAAGAAAAAAAAGAGATAGAACTAAAAAGTGCACTATTTAGGTTGATGGTTGAAGGCTAAAAAACACACTTAAAAGAGAAGAAAAATAGGGTTAGAAAGTGCATTATCTTGATTGAAGGTTAAGAGTTAGAAAATACACTCAAATGAGAAAGATGGTGATAGGGTCACAGAGTGTACTGATGGATGAGGGCTAAAAAGCACACTGAAAAGAGAAAATGCATTATCTGAGTTGATGATTGAGGGCTAAAAACAAACTTAGATAGAGCTAGGAAGTGTACTATCTAAATCGATGGGTAGAGGCTAGAAAGTGCTCTTAAAAAAGAAGGAAAGACAAAGCTGGAAAACACATTATTTGAGTTTATGGTTGAGGGTTGGAAAATACACTCAAAAGATAAAAGAAGATAGAGCTGGAAAGTGTAATATATGAGTTGATGATTGATTGCTAGAAAACGCACTCAAATAGGAATAAGGGAGATGGGGTCAAAAAATATATTATCTAAGTTGATGATTGAGAGCTAGAAAGCACACTCAAATAAGAAATAGAGAGATAAAGATGGAAAATACACTATTTAAGTTGATGGTTGAGAGCTAGAAAACACACTTAAATAAAAATGAGAGAGATAGAGCTGGAAAACACATTATCTAAATGATGAGGGTTCATAGACTCACTCAAGGAATGAGAGATGTGAGGATTCAAATACAATGCATGTATGATGTATATATACTTTTTTTGAGAAATATAGGTAATCTTTATCTTCAGGGTCTTTTTTTTAGAGTTTGGATCTCTATAAATAGCTTTAATTACTTCTTATTTTTTTGTTTACTTGAGCTGCTACTTATGATCTTGACTTCTATTGATGACAAAGCTTTCAAATGTATACACAGGGCCCCTGCTTAGAAACCTTCCATTTTGTTCAACATCCTCTGTCTTTTCAAAATGAGAATGAAGTCAATTCTATTGTGTTTTTTATTTGCCCCTAATATGATCATGTCCTCTAAATGTTTTGAGCTTTGCATTTTCTTTAGGGAGGATACTATGGAGAAAATAGGCGATTATTCACAAGGATAACTTTTATATGTTTTTTTAGAATCTCAAAACCATTAGGAAAATAAAAATTATTTTGATGTTAGTTTAAAACAAACTTGTTATGGAAAGAAATCAAAAGATTGTTATGATTAGGTTTTCACAAAGGTTGAAAAAATTTGTGTCATTTTTTTACGGGAAGGTGAAATGATATTTGTTGCATGTCTTATTGATTGAAAAGGTTTAAATCAAGTCTGGCAAAGTGCTTATAAGACTTGTTTTGAATGGAAAATCATTATCTAACGACCCAAATTGTCTGTTTTTTATCAGAAAGGGCTTGATTAGGTATGTAAAGTAGGCTTTGGTTTTTGGTTACGAAGGAAAAATGATGCTTGTAGACTCAAAAGATGTTTAAAATATTTCATGATTAAGGATCACTAGTGCTTGCTTCTAGACCTTTTTTTGGTCTATAGACTTTGGAACCTTAAAATTGACTTGTAAAATGGTTTGATATGCTCCCTAGTGTTTGGTTTGAGCCTTTCTCCTTTGTTTTTCAAATCATTGGGTTTTGAGCATTATGATCGTGTTTGTTATTTGTTATGGTATGCTCAGATCTTTTTGACTTCTTAAACTCTTTATGCCCCCATCAACTTTATTTGGGTATCTTATATTGTTATACTCTACTCAAAACACAAATAATTTTAATTAAAAAAAAATTTTATACCAATTATATATACAAAAAAATAACGTTTGTCATTCTCTATCGAATAATGAAATCAACAACATCATTTTTCAATCTCATAACACCTATTCCTGCATTAAAGGCATTTAAATCCATAGGTTCTATATATCCTCTAGTAACTCCATCTTAGTATAAAATATTATGTTTTATCCTCTATCTTCATGCACTTAAGACATGTGGCATCAAACCATGAGTTTTTCCTTTCAATGTAAATCAATTTTATAGCATTAATACTAAGGAATGAGTAAAAATTACATGTTTATTCAATTGTAACTATTTTTCTACCAACGTTGGTGTTGTTATATCAAATAGTACTAACATATATTCAAGACAATATGGGTAAGGGCTAGGATTTGGAATTCCATACATTTCATAAATGCTAGCTTTTTTTAAGCGAACCCTTTTATAGATTATAGAGAGCAATGAGAATCCATGCTACAAGGATGTGTTAATTTTTAGTTGTATCATTCCTTAAGTGGAATACAAATGTTACCCAATATAGTAACATTTGATGTCAAATATAAGAAAACATTTTCATTGATAGAAACTAGAGCACATCGAGGAACTAAAATATTGTATTTTTTGTTCTCAACTAATTTACTTTTTTTTTGAATGATATCTTATAATTTGATATTAGTTTGTTTTTATATTAAAATGGCTAGTTAATAAGTTATTCAGTATGAAGGGATTGAAGTCAAGTTATGGATACCTAAAACTTAGCATGGTCAAGTTCGGATATGAAAAAACCATTATTATTAGGTTTTGGGTATAAATAGCAATTTTAGGTTTGGTTTCAATTATGGATAGTCTAAAACCTAATTCATAGATACCTCATTGTCATTTCTAATTTCTAGGCCTATTATTAAGGTCTTATATTTAGATTGATATTTATACAAGAAAAATCAAGCCAAAAAGATATAGTCACTTTATTTGTTAGCCAATTCATCATCTTTATCAGTGAGCTTGAATAACTTGCATGGTTATTGTTCTTGTTATAAGCCTTTTAAGTTTAGTAGGTTTGACCTTCTATTGCATTTTAATTTGCTTAGCTTTGCCTTCTATTTTTTCTCTATTAGATTTAATTGTATGACAACTAAGATATTGGTGTATACTCCACGAAAGCTTTTATTATGAGTTTTTTTTATGTCAATACTTTAACCATAACATAATCGATATACATTTTATTAGGTGCAGCATCGGTGACCAAATCCAACCTTTTTTTTATGTTCATTTAGGTCGTATCTATTGTATTTCTCCTTTATCTATAAGTCTTTTTAGCTTAGTGTAGCAAATTAAAAATTATCCATTTATAAGTCTTTTTAGCTTAGTGTAACAAATTAACTATTTTCTTAATAAAGGAGCTTGGGTGTCCTTTGATTTTTTTTTTTATCAATAACTTTAAATTCAATGACTAATATTAGTTTATGAAAATAATTTTCAAACTCTTTATTAAAGTCTAATCTTCCATGAAATAGTTTTTATGATCTTATTTAAGTGGTCTACAAGGCTTGTTCCACTTATTTATTAGTCAATAACAAGTCCCTTAAGTATAGGAAGATTGAGATTGTTTTGTTGAAATATAGCCCATGTGGCACTAATCTTCCTAATTATAGGTTAAGTTAGGCATAAATAAAGTGGTTGGACCATATAATTATCTTAATACTACTTATACACTTATAGGATAAGTGGTACCTACGGAGGGATCATATTCGAATTGAGCTAAGTTTATTGTATTGTCTCCTGTATAGGCATGTGATATCTAGAATGAGGATGAGTATATTCAAACATCCTTATCCAAAGTGTTTGTTAGTATAGAATATCTTAGGATTTTCCCCTAAATGTATTGGCTCGTGGATTCTAAACCTAGTTTACCTTAAGTTTTTTTAGAATTGATTAAATTGATCAATAATAATTTGAATGGTCTTATTAAGTTCAAAAGAAACCATCATTGACCTATTAAAGGATGGCCAAACTAGTTGTGACCTTTTGATTATGGCATTAAATTTTATAAAAGTATAGCTTTAAGGTTGTGTTGGAGGTAAAAAAAAAAAAAAAGCACCAATGTACTAACTAATTATTAGTAACAGCAATGATGTTTGGAATAATGACATAATTGTTAGCTTATTGAATACGTGTAGAATGTTGTTCCTCCAGATATGTCAAGCTATATATTGCAGTTTAAATCTTACCAAGGATTGAATCTATCATGAGATAAAACTACCTTTATCAAATAATCATTAGGAACTCTAGATTTTAAATCCTCAAAAGGGTTATATGTGCTAAGACACACCACCTTTTAGAAAAAGAGAAAAGTTTTAAAGAGAAAAGAGCTTAAATGACTTTAAATTCGATGAAGATATAGAAAGTTGTAAATAAAGTAATAATAAAGAGAAAACAATAAAATCCTTTACGGATAAAAGATATATCAATTATAAGAGGTTGTCTATTATTTATAATAATATCTAGCTCTAATTATATTCTTAAATAGGTTTGAATCTTGCTGACATTGGTAATTTGAATCCTATACATATATTGATATCAAATAAAAATATTTATTAAATTCTAAGAAATATGCATATGAATACTAGGCTAATATTAGACTTTCGATTAGTTATTTTATTGAGAAAAAAATTATTTAAATAGGTTTGTATCTTCTAATTATATATGTGTATGCAAACTATATTGATTGAATGCTTCCATTTAATTGATTATGACTTCTAATTGTCTTACTGATTACTTCTTTAACTCTTCTAATTGATTAATGGTTCTTCTATCTTGTTCAATTCTTTTTATTCATGATTAATTTTATTTATCTTCCCTTATTTTGTAGTGAACAATTATAGTTGTCTAAAACTTACACGTGCATATTTATTTCAAGTGTAAACAATTATTAAGGAAAAAAAGAATCCAAACCTAAAGATATAATTTTGGATTTAGTCCAAAGGAAGACTCAAACTTTTAAAAAAAAAATAAACAATAAGCTTTTAACATGAAATAATGGTGAGTGATTAAATGGATTAAACCTAGTCAAATTTAAAATGACTAAAATGGACCCAAAGGCGAGGATTCATGTTTATTCGTTTCTTGAGAGATCAAGGCTACCCAACTTGAATTTGCTCTTTTTTCAAAAAAAAAAAGGTCATGTTCTTAAAGCCTATGTCTTCCTTCCTTCCCTCATTTTATTTCATTTCTTTTAGTTTTTAAGTAACAAGAGGTGATGATGTTCTACCTAAAGATTGGACACAAGTAATAAATAAGAGAATACAAAAAACAAGCCATAAAGTTTTATAATTCTCACACAAGTTACTTATTAAATTGAATGTACTTATTTGATCTAAGAGAATTATTTTGTTGCATCTAGACTAATACCAATCCAACCCATTTCATGAATAAAAGTGATTGATTAACCAACCAACAAAACTACTTGTTACAAATAACATCTTATTGTTACATTTAAACATATAAATGTTGACTAATTTGACTAACATTGAACTTGGTAAAATACAATAGTTGAATAATTGAAATAAAATTATTTATGAATACATGTTGAACGCTAAAATTATGCATGAATCTATAGTAATAAATTTATAATAAAATTTTTTATGATTGTTCTAAGAGAAATAAACAAAAGATATAGTTAAGCTATGATAATTATTGTATGAAGTCTCCCCAATAGTAGATGCAAAGGCATATAATAGATTGATGTGAACATTATGAGTTACTTTATAATAAACGTGTTGTTGTTGATACTTCTTTTTGGCCTTTTCTTCTCTTTCTTGTATAACCTAAGCTCGGAGAAGGAAAATATAAAAAGTCACATGGAGAATATGGTCAAAATTCCATTAAAAAAACCCAACCATAATGACCAAATTGATTATCTTTATGCATAAATATACTAGATTAACTAGTATAAAAAATTTAAAAATCATAATAAATATTTTCTGTCTTATTTTATATTGCAATTGATGGAATATGATATGATGATTTCAAAACTTTTCATATATATACAAATGGAATTAACTAGACTATAAATGACACCTCTTATGTTAATAACTTAAAAGAAAAGAATATTACATGAATAAAATTAGGATATGGGTGAAATATAATGAAATAAAGACATTTTAAGGTTTTGTATGAAATAGGGCATGAAACGAAGACGCAACAAAGAAGTTTTAAGAGTTATGAAGAAACCTTTGAGACCATATTGCTTATACGTTAAAAATAATAATTGAAATCTATGAGATCTAATCTCATTTTTTTCCTCAATAGCTCATTTGTATAATGGTTGGTCATGAGTTTGACTTTTACGTAGAAAGATTTGATTCATTATGGATTCTTTAATTCAGGATTAAAGGGTTCAATCAATGAAATGTTAATCATTTTTTTTAAAAAAAAACTATACTAAAAAGCAACTTATATGGAACTCATAATGTGTTTATTTATGTTAAGGGTCTTAGATGTGTAACTACTCAAAACATCATATTACCGCCATGAGTGGAAAACATTGATAATACACAACATATCATTAGCTTAAGGTAATTGATTGATTTGCATATTGGATTACAGATCAGGAGGAATCATGGGTATTTTATAAAACCACTAAAAAACTCTCATGATAAAAGTTAGTCTATAAATGTTGTATTCATGCTTATTTAATTTACAAATCATAACGTTTATTCTTATAGAAATGGTAGTTATAAGTAAGAGATACTTTTTCTTGAAGTATAAAATTTAATTTATTTATTCCTTTTTCTATATATAGAAGAAAAACAATCAACATAAAATTACTTTGCCACTTTTTTTCCTTTCATGATAAATTGGTTAAACTGAGGGAAAATAAAAATGAAATAACATTGAAATATATTTTTATTGATCAATTAGATTCACTCCTAAAATTTATTATTGCTTAAAAAGGTCTAATATACATATATTATTAGACCTTTTAAAAAATAGTTAAGAAAAACTTATGAAAATTGAATATTTTCTCATAGAATATGTAACTATACATTTGACACTTAAAATAGAAAAACATTTTACAGCTAACTTACCCAAGAATAAATTTAAATTCAGTAAATTTAAATCTTTTTTCTATATTCAAAGAAAGAAAGTGAACAAAAATATTAGACCTTCAACAAAATCTATATTTTTGTAAAATAGATTAATAATTTAACCAAATAAATGTATCTAAGGATAATTCACTTTGAAGCGATTATTCCTTATATACATAAATACACATTTCATGGTATTTTATTTTCAATTTGAAAAAGACTTAAAGCTCTATATTTATCAATAGGTAATGTTGTTCTATTACCATACTATATTTAACATTTGAGATGGTGAACTTATACTTAAGGTGATTTTTCAATATTAAATAAACTATATATATATATATATATATATATATTATTATTATTATTATTTAAAAAAAAATATTGTTTATGACCAAGTTACTTTAATAACTCATGTTGTTATTTTTTAATAAAAAATAAAAATATAGAAAACACAAAAAATATTACATGATTTAAAAATATTAAAAAATAGTTTTTATATTTTGCATGTATCATGGGTTTAATAAAATGTTTATAAAAGCCATATGAACTTGACTTAAATTTCAAAAACATTAAAAAATTAAATTGTTTATTTTTAATATCAATTATTATGATCATAAAGTAAGATGTATTCCCAATATTAAAATAAACAAAATACAAAAATCATGTTCAACTTTAGAATGATTAAGGTTAAATGTAAAGCCATGGTCCACTCTAATAATGTGGACTTATTATAACCAATAGACAGACCAACAATTAAAAAAATATATAATAATCTTTTATTAATAATCATATAAATAAACATTCAATTTTTAATCAACTCGGTGTTGAAATATAAAATTAATTTTTTTCTTAAGAAATGACACAAAGAACGTAGGTCAATCATGGTAAATCCAATCATAAAATGAAGATAACATCATAAAAAATGGATTGAAATCAGTTCTAAAGTTTAATTCTAAATCAACTAAAAAAAACTTGAGTTAACTCGCAAAACTTACAATCCAAGTTAAAATGAATTAAAAAAATAGATAGAAAATAGTCTAGGATAACTCGCCAAACTTGAGTAAATTAGTCGAGGATAATTTAATAAAAATTAGATAGAAAAGAAATTTGAAGCTTAATTTCTTGTAAGTGAATAATAAAAATAAAAAATTTAAAAATATTATTCTAATAAATAGTGATGGTGAGAGAGTTATAGTAATAAAAAAAATATTTTGTTTTTTTTCAATTAATAATATAGATCGAATAACATGTTAGTGAGTGTGGAAGGAAAATCAAAGCAAAACCAACAGTGTCCAGCTGGTTCGCTATTTGGGTCTATGATCCAGATTGATTTATTGGGCTAACCTGACAACTTTCTCCAGACACATATTGAGGTCATGAGCTGGACCACAGGTGGTGGGCTTTCCTGAGCTCGTGCTCGTAGCTATTGGGCTAACGTCAGGCCCAATTATCAGCACGCAGTGTTCCGTTTAGAAGAGAAAAAGTGAAATTTGGGTTGGGAATCCTTTGTCTATCACCCAGAAATTAAAAAACTCTTCCAGGTCCCACCCAGCAGAACCAGAGACTATCAAACACTATACACAATTCCACTCTAAAGTCCTACTAGCTAAATTGTTCGTAATGATTTAAATATTTTTATAAGAAATATATCAAAATATTATTTTTATTATTATTATTATTAATACGTCAAAACAATTTAAATACATATACAGCAAAATTTTAATAAAAAGAATCGAATCTTTACCCTTTGAAACACAATCCAAACACTATCATATAAAGCCCCCACTAAGGGCATGTTTGACGTTCTTACAAAATATTTCTGAAACAATTTAACTTTTTTAAAAAAAATGGTGTATTTAAATATTTTCAATATTAATATCAAAATTAATTTTTTTATTTTTATATATTTAAAAAAATCTTTTAAAAATAACATCACACTCACTCACCGTACATTTAGAATAAAAAAGGTCCAGAATTTTGCGAAAAGTGGTGCCGGTATTTGCAGGAGGAAGTAGGATGCTATGAGTCTCTCCTCAAGGACTGAAAGCAACGCTCACGTTCTTTCTTTTGTTTTCTTCTTCGTGCACTTTTTTTCTTTTTCGAGAATTTACATGATTACCCCTCTCTCTCTCTCTCTCTCTCACGGTGGCATTGCATATTTTATAATGTTTTTTTGGCACCATCACCTTGTCTCCTTTCCCTATTCCTAATCCCAGGCAGCTGTTTAAAGATAGAGGTCTGGATTTTGAAATTGGTTTCTGAGGCTCCTACCAGCATGAATGCTGCCACGCCTCCTCCATTGCCAAGTAATTTTGACCATATTTTCAATTCTTTTCATTTCGACTGAAATATTTTGTGTTAATTAAAAAATAAAATAAAATAAAATAGTATTGTTTTAGTTCGGTTTAAATTTTGGTTCGTTTCAGATTTTTCAGCCAAATACCGCCAAAACATCCTGATTTCATTTTGTCCGTTCCGTTTCGGCCAAATAGTGTTTTTGTAAGTAATGAATAATCTTACAATATCAATCATATCTCTTAATCCGACCATTAGATTTATATAAATTTTGTTAAAATTTCAGAGCAATTACAAAATATAATGACCTTGCGAGATTGATGATGGTATTCTCGTAATATTATACATATTCATAATTTTGTTCAAAAAAATAATGTTATTATGTTTTTTTAGATTAAATTGCGCAATTCTAAATAATTTTATTTTTGAATTTGAACTAATTTTTTTAATTAATATATTTAATATACATAAACAATACAACGCCAAAATAACACGGTGAAACACCCTAAAACCGAAATATTCAATTCTATTAAAAAGTCATCAATAGAAACATTATTGAAAACCTTGATTTTGACCCCAAGAAGATTACAAGCACCAAGGTGATCCCTTCCTTGACTCTATCGCGAAGAAGAATCATTTCCCTTCTCTCTTTTTTTCACCTTTCCGAAACATTTCCAATCAAGTGGTGTCTAACCAGCGGAATGTGGCATAGTTGAAACTATAACAATCAATCAAATGCATCCTATCAATCAATCCGTGCTCTCTTGTGGTTGCTGGAAATCTTAACAGAGGGGATGGAATTGGATAGCCAAGGAATGTGAGCGTTTGTCTCTTTGTTTTCTCTGTCGACAGCCTTTCTTCATCATTATTACGATGAAATTGAAACCCTAATCTTATAATCGGCCAATAAAATGCATCGTAGACCCACCTAAGTGTTTCCTTATTTTGTTTCCTTCTCTCCCTTTTACGTGATTCCAAAAACATTCTGTCTTCTTCTTGGTGCCTCTCTCTTTCGATCTGCTAAATGGCAAAACCACAGCTCTGCAGCCTGCAGGTGTCTTTACTTGGAATCTTGTTTGCTTGTGTATAAAAATATTCTACATTGTCGGTGCTTTATCTCACGCTAGATTCTGTTTTTAACGCATCAATCGTGTAACAAGTTAGATTTTATGGCTTTGAAGTGCTAGAAATATCACAATCAAACTATTTAATACGTGGAACGAATTGATTCTGTAAAATATTTTGTAGTGTTTAATTCTACATTATAAAAATATTTAACACTTCTCACTAGTGTCTCTCTCTAAGAAAAACCTTGGTGTCCAAGGCACAAAATAAGTGCCCTGTTTATAGCACAACTAGTAAGAGTGAACCACCGGACATGTGGATCGACTCGTAAAAGGGTCGTCACAGCTTAACCAAGATTTTGTGTTTGAGTCTTGGGTATGTAGCTGTGTTAAATACTCGGTAGAGAGAGCTTTGCCACCCTTGTATCTAACCCGGCTCGAGCATGGATTAGTCTGGGTCAGCGCCTGAGACACCATGTCGTTATACCAAAAAAATAATAATAATAAGAGTGAAGACATAACTAGTTAAAGACCTTCGTCTATCCAAATCTTCAGTATAATTTGAATCGATGTATAAACTCGCACACTTAACTTATGAAATATCTAATCCAATATATATCATGATTAACAAATCATTAATATATAATAACAAATGAATGAATAAACCATCTAGGAATATCATATGATATACATAATTATCATATTCACTTTTATAATAGTTCTTCTCAACCATAAATGTATCAAAGCTCTTGTACCACTACCTTACTGATTATTGCAGGTCATACAAGGATTTTTCTTCAATAAATAAACACGTTATTCCTTTAATTAGATCTTAAACCCCTCTCGATGATGCATGTAAATCTATTAATCCAACTCGCGATATAGAAAAGTAGTTTTCATATAACGTTGCTCGAACTTAAAATCAAATAAAGAAATCATAACAAATGGAACTATGCTTCATAACAAAACAAAAAAAAAAATATTTCATTAAAGTTAATTTCTTCCCTCTAAGAGAACCCTATGGCAGCTAAACGTGTTTTCAATTTAGCCTATTTCATTCGTGAAGTTCCTTCCTTTCTTTTAAAGACTCATTTGCAACCAACAATCTTTTTGTTTTTTTTTGTGGTTTCATCAAATCCCAAATATGATTCTTATAAAGAGATTACGAGGTAACTTGCCTGGGCATTGCGCTCGGTTTTTTTATGTAAAAAATTGATCGATTTTATGCGTGCTGTAATTGATTACATTAATATTTAATTAGTAAAATTTTAATAGATAAAATCTGTAGAAATGAATTTTTTTCCGCCTAAAAGGAACATTATAATTGAAAAGCAGGGGAAATGATTCATATATTTTTTAATTATAGATAACTTCGGCAAATTTGTCTACCCATTTTGTTTATGTGTTGCGTCTTTTTTTTTGTTTATGTAATATTAGATCTGAAATATTATACATAAAAATATTGTAAAAGTAATTTTTAAACAAAACAACCTAAAATCCAAGGATTAAATTTTTCTAAGAAATACAACATAAACAAAAGAGGAAATAACTAGAATTAAAAACCAAATTAAGAGCGTATATATATAAATATGGAAAAAAATAGGGACTATTTATAAATATATCTAAAAACTAAAGGAATTAAAAAAAAGAATTAAAAGTATATGGGTCAAAATAAAAACAAAATATGTAAATAATTTTAACCAAAGGATTAAATTAAAAAAAAAGTGTTCCAAGGAAAAAACAAATAATTCTTTTATTTTTTGATTTAGTTTCTATCCGTTTAGTTTTTTAGTAATTTTGGTATAATTCTAAATAATTTGTTTGTATTTATGTATCTATACTCTTAGTTTTGACTATTAATTTTTATTAGAATTTATCTTTGTATTAAATATAACTTTGGTTAAAAAACAGAGTAATTTCACCTTTGATGGTATGAAATGAAGGTAAAACTCTCTCTTATACATGTATAGTTAATCTTAGTTGTTAGTTATTTACTATATTTTTAAAGCGTTAATATTGAATAAATATCAGAATATATAATTACTTTTAAGAGAACAAACCTTTAAAACAATATTTCTCATTATTTTAAATGCATTTTTTTATAATAAAATAAATATATTAAAGAATTAAATAATTGAAAGTCTTGTAGATTGATTATTTTGTTCTAATGTATAACATTATTAAAAATATCATGAACCATTAACAATTTGTGACATGTTATAAAATTTCATTTTGTCTGCAGCAAAGTGTAGGGCAAGGGACCCTTATATTTTTTATTTGTAGATAATTTGACCAAATGCTTTCACATGTTTTTTCCATGTGTAGATTCGTATATTTTTTATTCATGTAGTATTATATCTAAAATATCATACATTAAAAAGGCACAAAAGTCAACCTTTCAGAGAAGTAACATCAACTAATGAATTATTTTGATTATTATTGTCATTGTTATTATCATGATTGTTAAATTGTCATAATTATTATAGTTGTCATTATAAATATTATTATAAATAAATCATATTATAATTATTATTGTTCATACTTTCGATGACACCATAATTATTGTTAGAAAAACAAATTAAACTATGTTTTTTAATTTTATAAGATTTATTCCTCATATTATCATATTAAAAGTATTTCAGAACACTGATAGTAATTTTGTTTAAAACAAACCTAGGTTATATATATATATATATATATTAAGACGCTAATATTAAATAAATATCAAAATATATAATCAATATCACATATTTATAAGAAGAAAAAAACTCACAAATAATCATTATCATTATTTTAAATGTCTTATCTATAATAATTAGAAATTTCAACACTTAACAATATTATCAAAAAAGAAATTAAAAAACAAAATAAATGACAAAATAAAAATATATATTATTAGATTTAAAAAAATTATTTGATTTCAAGAATAAATAAAAAAACAAAGAAGAAAAATAATAAATATCAATTTTCAAATGATCACCAACACAAATGTAAATTTTAAAATAAAAAAAAAAACCTAATAATAGTGTAAATAATAAAAATTGGAAACAAAAATGAAGAGCATGTACATATAAACATAGACAAAAATAGGAACCATTTAGAAAATATGTATAAGAAAATAAAAGAGTTAAAATAAAATTCAAGATTAAAAGTCTAAGAGCCGAAATGAAAAACACATATATAATTAATTTCAATTAAAGGACAAAATTGAAACAAATCTAAACTTTGGTATCACAAAAATTAAAGAATTTAACAAAAATCCAGAAATTAAAAGATTGAGGACCGAAATGAAACTGAAATATATAATCAATTTGAATTGAAGGATACATTTGAAACAAATCAAAACTTTGATACAGAAAATATTAAGGATTTCAAACCAATCAGGAAATTAAAAGATTGAGTACCGAAATGAAACCACAATATATAATCAATTTCAATTGAAAAATAAAATTGAAACAAATCAAAACCTATATAGCAAAAATAAGGACCACAACAAACAATCAAAAGTTCAAGGACTACAATGAAAACGCAACAAACAGAGGGGGCTGACGTGCAATTTCGCACAGAGGAGAGAAAAAAGAGGTAAAAAACTTCAACTGACCGCTGACACGTCTTCAACCATCGTGGAACCCCATGCGTCGTCCCAGGAGGAAGAGAACACGGTATATAATAATTCTAGATGTCGATAAGAAATTTTTCGACGTCGGAACACGCATCACGTACCATCCAAAATCCGCATGAGCGCGGGAACGGGCAACACGTCTGGCGACACGCCAACAATAACTCGGTTGTACATATAATAAAAAAAATGGTAAATTACCACCACACCACTACAAATAACTAATGAATTTTGTCTTATATAGGGGAATATACGTATTTGGCTATTAAAAAAATATGCAGTTACCATTCTGGCCCTAGAGTTTACTATGCACTTTTGTCTTATTAGGGAGTATTTTTGTAATTATCCATTAAAAATAATATGCAATAACCTTAATGCCCTCGGTGGTTCCTGTGTTGTTTTGTCTTATTCATGGGGATTAGGGTTATTTTACTGTGCACGAAAAGACAAAAAATTGAAAATATCCCTAGACCCAAGGCTAAAAAACACAGTAAATAGAGAGGCAAAATAATAATTTTACTATTCCAATCCACAATGACTCTGATCTAGATGAATTGAACAAAATATTGTTTATTAGTGTTGACACCCGCGACCTCTTTTAGCTTGTAAGATAATAATATCACTCATGATAATAGTTCATAGTGTTGATTATCTACTAGTAATGGCTTCATGATAAGTGAATGGATTTTTATCCACTTTGTTTTCTACTACACTAAGTGCATAAACAATCATATCTACATAGTCTTATTTTTAAAATGGTTTGACGAGTCTCATTTCTTTATTTTTTATGAGCAAGTATTCTTGAAATGGTGATTCCCATTACACCTTTTCATCTTTTTGCTAAATTTGGATATCATTTTCTTGTTTTTAAAAAACTTCTAATTAAAGCTTTATATTTTACTAACATCATGGTCATTACCGATGTGAATACACTTCACTTTATCTTTAAACATTGCAAACTAATTAAAAGTCATATCAATGCTAATAATGATCATCATAAGCTACACCATAAGTTGTATCATATAACTTACTTTACATGACCTCTCTCTCTCTCTCTATCTATCTATCTATCTATCTATCTATCTATATATATATATTCTTGCCCTCAACTCAAGTTCACCATCATTTACATAGGAATAGGTAGGACAATTAAATACTCTTAAATTCATATAACTAACATGAAACTAAAATTGATTGGCTAGAGTCTTATAGTTGATAACTATTAATTGAGACGTTTTTACCAAATTAGAAGCTTTGTTAATAGCTTCCACCCAAAACTCTTTAGATAACTCAACATTTGAGAGTATGCATTAATATTATTTTTCAAATGATCACCAACACAAATTAAAATTTATACATTAATTTTTGTAAGAAATTAATAATAGAGGAAATAAAAAATAAGTACAAAACCAAGAACATGTACGTATAAGCATGGATAAAAATAACAATTATTTCAGAAATATATATATATATATATATATATATATATATATATATATATATATATATATATATATAAATGAATTAAGATAAAAATCAAAGATTAAAAGTATAAGGACCGAAAAAAAATGTATATGAACTTTAATATAAAGGACACAATTGAAACAAATCTAAACTCTGGTACCGAAAAAATTAAATAATTTCAAATCAAATTGGAAATTAAAAGTCTAGGGACCGAAATGAAACTCAAATTTATAATCAATTGCTATTGAAGGATAACATTGAAACAAATCAGAATTTTGATACTTAATATATTAGGGATTTTAGATCAATCCGGAAATTAAAAGACTGAGCATCGAAATAAAAATACAATATATAATCAATTTCCATTGAAGGACAAAACTAAAACAAATCAAAATTTGTATACCATCAATCAGGAATATAAAACACATTCAAAAGATAAGAGACTGAAATGAAAACTTGCAATATATAATCAATTTCCATAAAAAATAAAAATGCAATATATATTTAATTTCCATTGAAGGACAACACTGGGGACTGCCACACACTTTTGCCGGTAGGAGAGAAAAGAGGGAATAAACGTTCAATGGTGAACTGGAGTTTTCCGGACACCTTTGAATGCAACACGCTCCGCCATAAGGCGGAGGACATGGAGGTGCATCCAGTGACATGCTAGATCAACATTTTTCACCGTCGAAGTAGCCTGCACGTGTCGCACGAAAGGGGCATGAGCCCGGAAACCGCATGCGCGTCCTCCGAATGCGCCTGCTGTAGTTAGTTGAAAATATTATTTAAAACATGGTCAATTACCTAACCACCCTAAAACCAATTCTTACATTTTGTCTTATATAGGGGTATATCAATATTAGCGTACCTAAGATACTGTTCATTCCAGAATTAAATAAAATTAGAAACAATGAAAATTACGGTCTCACCCCGATGCCAAATGAGGCTTTTTGTCATTTTTGGGGGAAGATCGGTAGTTACCTGCCGCGTGTACTGTTCATGGAGATACCCCTGCAGGAAAAATCTTGTTTTTGTCTTATTAGGGGCTAGAAGAGTTATTTTACTATGCATGAAATTGTGAAAAATGCTAAACTACCCCTGATTGATTCCGGCGTTAAACCTGAGACACACATGAGGGCAAAAATATCATTTCACTGTTTCAATCCACAATAATTTTAGTCTGTGTGTACAATGAAAGAACGATTTGTTATAGCTTTCTTCTTAAAAGAGACGACTATCTTAGTTGATATTTTAGTAAAACAATTGTGTAATAATTAAGAAGAATAAGCATATAAAAAGTATGAAAATCACATGTATTTATTTATATATTTTTTTTACTAATCTAATATTTTCAAGCAAGAAACAATAAAAAAACACTTATAATCACAATTTGAAAAAAAAATCAAAGTGCTCTAATTTGTGCGATATTAATTTAAGCAAGGAAGTGTCATTATCAATAAATGAACAAGAAACATGAATTTAACTTAAACTTGCAATTAAGGTCGTCAGTTTCGTTTTGTTTTGGTCTAACTAGCTGAAACATTTCGTCCTAGTTAAAAAAATAAGACAAACAACATTGATTTTACCTCGGTTAAAATTTTGGTCTATTCCGGATTTTTCAGCAAATACCGGCCGAAGCATTCCGGTTTTGTTTCGCCTGTTCCGTTTTGCCCAAATAGTGTTTTTTTTTAAATAGTGATTAGTTTTACAATATCAATCATATCTCTTAATTCAACTGTTAGATTGAGATGAAATTTTACGAGAAGTCTTTTGACATATTTATATATATTATGTTAAAATTTCAAAGTAATCACAAAATGTAATGACCTTGCGAGATTGATGATATTCTCGTAATACTATAGATATTCATAATTTTTTTCAGGAAAAAATATTTTAGTATGTATTTTTTTAGATTAAATTACATAATTCTAAATAATTTTATTTTTAAATTAAAATGTATATATATATATACACACCTCGAAACACCACAACAAAACTTTTAGAAATTGAAACATTTTATCTCAATTAAAAACAAAGCATTGGGAAACGAAATTGAAAAAGTATAGAAAAAATCAGGGAAAACTATCATGGTAAAAAAAAAAAACTATCATGGGAGCTCTCCGAGTCGGTGGAGAGCTCCCATATTTTGCGCTACAAAGAATGAAGACTTTCTTGAACGGCAATTATGATAGTTTGCCTTTCTCTTTCTACCTTGCCTTGTTCAACTCTTCTCTTGTCTTTACCCATTTCGCAAGTATTTTATATTTGTGTAAAATTACTTTTTATTTAAATATATCAAAATAATTTAAAAATATGAAAAAAACAACTACATAAAATATGAACAAGATAATAACATCTAGAAAAACTATCTAGAATAATATTGTATTTTGAATAATATAAATACAATATTTTTTATATTTGCACTTTCAGTTAAAAATATCTATTTAGAGAAGCCAATTCTATTTTAATATATATAATATTAATATAATTATTTATTAATAGTAATTATCTAATACAAGTATAATTAAAATCACGTTTTTGCATATAAATATATTAAATAATTTTTGGTGTTTTTAATCAAATATATAAGGGTAACTCTTTAAATTAAAAATACTATTTTAACCTTTTAATATAGCTATTTCCTTAGAATTATAAAAATAAAAAATAAAAGCTAATTTTTTTTATATTTTAACTGAAATTGATTCCACAATGACAATGACAATGACAATGACAAAACAAATGAAAAAAAGAAGCTAAAAAACACAAGTGGTCTTGAAATACGAATACGGTGACAAGATTTTTGTGAGAATAAAAAGGTGAGCTCAACATTCAATAAAAAACTATCCAATTCATTATTAAAGCGTTGATATTTTTTAAAAGTATTTTGTTTTAAAAAATATATATTTTTTAATTTTGAATTAATTTTTTTAATGTTTTTAAATAATTATACCGATATCAAAAATATTTTTTTACTATTTACTGCAAAAAACACTCTTAAAAGATATCGCAACCACAATGATACCCGGTGTTTAGCATTGTGTTTTGAAAAAAATATTTTAAATTAATTTTTTTAGATCATTTTCTTATACTAATATCAAAAATAATTTTTAAAAAATAAAAAAAATATTTTAATATATTTTTAAATAAAAAAAACTTTAAAAAACAAACTACTCCAAACATACGACTTTTTTTTTAATTACTTAGAAAGCAATCCAACAAGAACGCAATGACCAACCTTTCTTGGGCACGTGGATTAATACGTAAGCTGTCGTCCTCATTTATTTAATTCTCACCCATCGCTATCTAGGGTTTCGCTTTGCCCAAAAAAGAGAAAACCTCTCTCTCTCTCTCTCTGGTTGAAGAACAAAGCCGAAGGGCTGCCAGCTGGCAGTGGAAATATAGAGCAGCCGACTGGGGGAGGGTATTTACTATTTACTATTTACTATTTACTATTTACTATTTACTATTTACTATTTACTGCTGATAAGGGAGAGAGAATGTGTCGGCTGTCACCTTTTCCTCCCCTCTTTCTTCCCGATATTCTTCTCATACACGTCCCCACGCATATTGTCCAATCTACCCCCACCTCGCCACCCCTCCAATCATTCCACGTTTGCGAGGACAAATCCACATGGGCTCAACTTTCAAAGGCCATTCCCGTCTTTTCACGCAAAGAACGTGTATCAAAAACGAGGGGTGGGTTACTACACTCATCCTTCTCGGGAAGTTAAATCAAGGAGAGCTTGATCTTTCGCCAAGTGAAGGGCGTGTTTTCCTTCCACCTGTATTTTTTTTTTATCGGAATTAATCTTTTTATTATATCTTTGATATTATAAAATAATCTTAAAAAGTAAAAGTAAGCTCAAACCGCTGGCGTTTTGATTAGAAAAAAAGATTAAACAACCTCCTTCCCGTCCCATGATTTCGACGACCGTATGTTTTTATTTATTTATTAAAAACATAAAATACTTTTAATACAAGCTCTTCCAATTCAACCACCTAAATGTATGTTTGGATGACGGTACATTGCTTGTATAACAGAATAACAACAAGGGCAAGTGATTACTAGTTGGTACATATCAAAGAATAATAATAATAATAATAATAATAATAATAATAATAATACAGCATTAAATAGTGTTCGTTAGAGTGCGTAGCTTAACTTCACTATACTAATAAAAACGTCTCTCTGTGTGTGTGTGTGAGAGAGAGAGAGAGAGAGAGAGAGATTTTACTTCACACCTTACACATTGTTTTTTTATAGACATCCTCCCTTACTTCATTGTTTTTTGTTCTAACAAAAAAAGAAAAAAGAAAAAAAGAAAATGGATTTTCCCTTCCCTTGTATCTTTCAATCTTAAAGAGAAGAGCTCCTTTTTATTTGTTCATCAGCCTCTCTCTTTTGAAGAGGGTGTGGGGTGCATGATTTGTTTGACCTTAAAATCTTGCTTTCTAAGATTGAAAAAGGAATATCCATTGTTGAAAAGGTAACTTTTCTTTGCCCTTCTTATCGTTTTTCTTTCTCCAAGTATTTTAGCTTCTCTTTTATCATGTGCTTTACGGGTAGTTGTTAGAGTAGTAGCAGCAGCAGCATCAGTAGTGAGAGAGAGCTGGTTCACTCATCTCACATTATTGAGTTGAGTTTTTGCTTCACTGTTTTTTTCTGTGAGATTTGGGATCTGGGTTCTTCTCACCTTTTGAATCAATCTTTTGTTGCTGATATTTATTTATTTATTTTCTTAAATAAAGAAGAAAAAAGACAGTTTCGTAAGGAAAGAAGGGATTGATGGCTGGAGGAGGAGGAAAGGCTGAGGAGCCACAACCACATCCACCAAAAGAGCAGCTTCCCAACATTTCTTATTGCATTACGAGTCCACCTCCATGGCGTGAGTTTTTGTTATCTCTTTCTTTTTGTATAATTTTGTTATCTCTAAACTGAATCTTGTTTAAGCTCAACGTAGCTTTTTGAGCTTTCTTTCTTTCTTTCGTTCTTTATGGTATATACTATTTCAAAAGCTCCATTATTTTCTTCTTTCAAGATTCCGCGTGCACTAACCCATCTCCTATTCTTTTTTTAAAAAGGAAAGGAAGACAAAAACCCAACTACTTTTGTAATTAACTATTAATGTTTTTGTTTAAATATTATCTGATCATTCTATTTTTTGCAATTTTTATTTTAAGGTAATCTTTGAGCTGAGAGTGCGTTTGGTTGGGAGTGTGTTTTATAAGTATTTTTGAAAAAAAATTGACAGTTTTTTTTTTTTTAATAATTTTTCTGTTAGTTTTTGATAGTTTATGTGCTTATATGTAATGACATTAAAAATATTTTTGAATGAATTTTAAAAATTAATATATCATACTCTCCATTATCTATATTATTATTTCTTAAAAAAATATTTAAGATTCTGTTTTTATTTTCAGTGATTTTCTTGTAACAGTGTTTGAAAATGGAGTAAGTATTTATGTGCTTGCTTATTTTCATACATTGCTGAAATGGGTTTGCTTGCATTTGATTGTTTCAAGATTGTGTACTGCAGCGGAAGCTATCCTACTTGGTTTCCAACATTACCTTGTGATGCTTGGAACTACTGTTCTCATCCCTTCTGCTCTCGTTCCCCAGATGGGAGGAGGAAATGTAAGGCCAAGGGAAAAAAAAAAACATTATACAGACATCATTTCTTTTTGTTTATCTTTAACCGAGTATGATGGTCTTGTCGTTGTTTTTGTAGAAAGAGAAGGCGGAGGTGATCCAGACACTTCTCTTTGTTGCTGGTTTGAACACATTGCTCCAAAGTTTGTTTGGCACTCGTTTGCCTGCTGTTATTGGAGGCTCGTTCACCTTTGTCCCAACCACAATTTCAATTATCCTTGCTGGTCGATTTAGTGATGAAGCAGATCCTGTTGAGGTTTTATCTCTTGCCATTTTCTGCTGTATAAAGTTGTTGTGGTTTGGATTTCAAGAGGCACCTTTTTATTAATGATACAGAAGAGAGAGTATTAGTTCCCTGGAAAATTCTTGTTACACTATTTCAATGGTACTGGGCAGGGGTGTATTATATGCTTTAACCTGACCCTCCTGCCACTTTTCTCCTACCAATAAATGTCCTGTTATTAACTTTATGACAACCTTTAATGCCTATACAGAAATTTAAGAGGATTATGCGTGCAACGCAAGGTGCCCTCATTGTTGCTTCAACACTCCAGATTGTTCTAGGCTTCAGTGGCCTTTGGCGCAATGTCACCAGGTTAGTTCAGAACCAGACCGATGCTTATGTTTTAGCAGTGCCCCTGTGATCATTTGCATTTAATGCTAAGCAGATATAATGATTGGTTAACATATGTAATGTTCACTCTGGCAGTCTTCTGCATCATAGCTGAGAAAGTTAGAAGGTTTTTTTTCTTTTCTTTTTTCCCTGCAGGTTCTTAAGTCCACTGTCAGCTGTTCCATTGGTAAGCCTTGTTGGTTTTGGGCTGTATGAGTTTGGGTTTCCTGGGGTAAGCTTCCTTCTGCTACATATTCATGCACATGCATATTATGTATAAACTAGTTACCAGTGGGTATTAAGTTTTTCATTGAAATGTTTAGGTTGCCAAATGCGTGGAGATTGGCCTTCCAGAGCTTATCATTTTAGTATTTGTTTCACAGGTATTGTGCTGTGTTATGGATCCCAGTTGTTGTATCTAATTTGATCACGCTGTATTTTGTCATTACTTGCTTTTGACTAATTATGACTTTATTACTCATATTTGTTGTTAGGATGAATTATTAATTGACATTGTTTGTTTTGCAGTACATGCCCCATTTGATAAAGTCAGGAAGGCATATCTTTGATCGTTTTGCTGTCATATTCGCAGTGGTGATTGTATGGATTTATGCTCATCTGCTCACAGTGGGTGGTGCTTATAATGATTCACCACCAAGGACACAAGTAACTTGCCGTACTGATCGTGCCGGACTTATAGATGCTTCTCCATGGTTAGTCACAGCATCTTAAAACAGATGCATGATTTCACATTTACTTCTTGGCTTATCATTTATATGGGGTCTCGTTTTTCCCCCCGGCTTACAACGGAATGATTCCAACTTGAGCCTCCTAGGAAATCAACCATATCTTGCACTGCTGGACCACATCAAGTGGTGCTATAGGTGGATCTTTACTTGTCATTATTTCCTCTTTATACCTATAGGCACGGCTCATGATTATCTGGTAATCCCATTACAATGGTCATTTCTATTGATTGTAAATCCTGCCAGTCCGATTATCTGGTAATCCCTTTACAATGGTCATTTCTACTGATTGTAAATCCCTGTCGGTCTGTTAATTAAGGTAGTCTGCCTCTTAAAGAATAAAACCAGTGTAGGAAGATTCTGAACACAGTGGACTCTACCAATTCATTTTATCCAAGGAGAAAATCAAAATGTGAATTAATGCTCTTTTTACTCATTTCCTCTGTTGATGAGCTTGGTTCCTGATTTTGAAAGGCAAGAGTTAGATGGTCCATACATGGCTGGAGACTGCTTGGATGAACTAGTTGTCATAGCCCAATTAGGAAGTGCTTGTGATGCAATTATGTGATTTGGACATAAATAAAGATGACAAATCTCGTCTTAACCGTATTCATACCTTGGATCAGCTGGGTAGTTTTTTGTTCTAATTTATTAGTGGATTAAGAGTTTGATTAAAGCTTAAGTTTTCTTTAATGTAGTGTAATTTACTTTATCATGGCTTAGCATTGTGGGATGGCATCAACTGTTCCTTATTGGAATTATGGGTTTGCAGGATAAGAGTTCCGTATCCCTTTCAATGGGGAGCACCTTCATTTGATGCCGGTGAAGCATTTGCCATGATGATGGCTTCCTTTGTTGCTCTTGTTGAGGTTTGCATTCTTCCATCCATATATTCACTTCTCCCTTGTGCACATCCTATGCTATTGCCCTAAACTAAGAATCAAAGTGCTTTGTGCAATAACAGCACTACTGCTAGTTTGTTGGTATTATTTTTCCATTCATTGATATTATATTTTAACGCTAAGTCATTGTAAATGCCGATCACATACTAGTGGTACCAATACAATATTAAATCCTTTGATTGTTGTAATGTGGGTATTGATAGAAGTTCTTTTTGGAAACTACAGTTTTCACAATTTTAAGGTTGTTTTTAATTGATTTTGTTCTTTTCTGGTTTTTTTTTTTCCACATGTGATGCAGTTCAAACATTCATTCTGTGGATTATACATGCTACTTGATACAACTTTTATGTTATTTAATCTTGGAAGTTCACTGAATTACTTTCCATGAATGAGCAGTCCACTGGCGCATTCATTGCTGTATCAAGGTTTGCAAGTGCAACTCCTATGCCACCTTCTGTTCTTAGCCGTGGTGTTGGCTGGCAGGTAATAAAAAGAATTGGTTTCTTTTGAAACTGCATGTATATGTTTCTTAGTTTTGAATGATTGTTTTTATGTCAATGATATTGTGTGAATGCTTATCTTTCTCATGCTTTGCTGCAGCATGCATCAAATATGTGCTCCAGTGTATAGACTTACTGTTGTGTAGCTGAACATTTTATTTGATCCGAAAAGTAGAAAACTTTTCATTTTCAAACTGTTGAATGATCAAAATCCCCCCATATCCCTCCCAACCTATAATTCCTTTTGTGACGGCCATCAAACCTTTTCATTTCAAAAGATTTGTTTGAAAAGTGTGATACCTAGCCACTGTTATGCACAGTTGCGGACACATGCACTAAAAATGTGCTGTGTGCAAAATGGAAAGAAAATGTTAACATGTCAAGTTTTAAGGGTGTAAATCAACTTTTAAGGATGTAAAGAGTGCTAGGTAGTGTTGTTTTATGAGTGTTTGATAAGAGTTATAAAATTATGAGTGTCAGTTGGCCCAATAAGAGCTAAATCAAAATTTAAAATATAAATAATTTTAAAGAAAATATATATTGATGGGCCTTTAAGGCATAGTGTACGGAAAAGATATAGGTAATGGGGTGCTAGCTTCAAGAAATAGAAAATATAAGACATCTTTCACCCCCTTGAAAAGCTTTTACCTCTTCTTCTTGAATAACAATTAAATCCTCAAAATGTGTTAATTGTTAACCCATCTAACAATTCTCTCTACTCTACCAAACTCAGGTAAAGAAAGTGCCCCTAGTGTAATCCTCACCTCTTTTACCCTCCAAGCAAATCTATCCTAAATAAGAACAAGAAAAGGATATTTATTTATACATGGAACTTTTAGCTGTATATTTTGGTGGTCACTATATATTTGAAGCAACAATGATAGCTGTTCTGTCTGTGAAACCCGAATGTCATTTTCCTTCCTGGGAGTTGGACAAGCAAATTCCCGTGACTTTCATTGTCACACGAGCCAATTGTCATTCAAAAGCATTCTGTCTTTTCTGCTCACAATTGATCTTCACATTGGCGAATTATAGTTCTGATGGATATTGAGTTTCTTACATTTGTTATGTAAACATTTTATTTCTACATCAGGGAGTTGCCATTTTGCTTTCTGGGCTGTTTGGAACTGGAACTGGATCTTCAGTATCTGTGTAAGATTTAATTAGAAAGCCTTTCGAGTGCGTGAGCTTTTATCAGTTTAGATAAAGTAACTTCAAAATTGACTTGAGCTTTACCTGTGCAGAGAGAATGCTGGTCTCCTGGCTTTAACACGAGTTGGCAGCCGTAGGGTTGTCCAGATATCTGCGGGATTCATGATATTCTTCTCTGTTCTTGGTAAGTCAATATATGAGTTTGTTGAATGCTTTTCGTATTGATGTACGATTCATTTTGGTTGGTATACCATTCTTAACTTACACCGTTCAACTTTGAATCAACGTGCAGGGAAATTTGGGGCAGTCTTTGCTTCAATTCCATCATCCATTTTTGCCGGTTTATATTGCCTTTTCTTTGCTTACGTGGGTATGTATATCTTGATATTTTGATCACAAACTGATGTGAATCTCTGATATATAGTGTTTGGTTCTGAAAAATGATTTGTCCTTTTCAATATGGATGTCCAGGTGCTGGTGGTCTTAGCTTTCTCCAGTTCTGTAATCTCAACAGCTTCCGAACAATGTTCATATTAGGCTTCTCTATTTTCATAGGGTTATCGGTGCCACAGTACTTTAACGAGTACACTGCAATTAAGGGCTTTGGTCCAGTCAACTCAAGTGGAAGATGGGTATGAATGAAAATTTTCGACCCCTGAACTGTCTTTTGCTTTTGTGAAAAGTTTGCCAGTGGCTGATAAGCATATATATAACTTTATTTTCTTGGCAGTTCAACGATATTATAAACGTTCCTTTCGCATCAGAAGCATTTGTGGCGGGCTGCGTGGCCTATTTCCTGGACAACACACTACATAAAAAAGATAGTTCAATAAGGAAAGACAGGGGGAAGCACTGGTGGGCCAAGTTCAAATCATTCAAGGGTGATACAAGGAGTGAGGAATTCTACTCCCTGCCCTTTAATCTAAACAAATACTTTCCATCTGTGTAATTTAATCAGCAGCATTAATAATGATGAGCTGGTCGCACAAATGTGTTCTCGATAGCTATTTGCGGGTTGAAAAATTGCATGCTCTCATTGTTCCTTTGTTGTGAATCTTATCACACGCTATATCTGTATAAGATAGAGTCTCATCTTCCACAGAATATGACTTGAAAACATTCAATTGAATTTGTTTTCCTTGTAAAAATCCTACGGGTGAAGTGGACTTCTTGTAGCGACGAACCAGTACTTTTATTGCCTCCAGTTTCTTTTTCCCTCTTCTTTTATAGACACACTACTAGTGTACTGATTGCATGCTCCAGCATAACTGGCACTGCCATTTACCAGATGATTGATTGCTGGAAATTTTCAAATCTATCCGTGCCATGATAAACACTACGATTTTCCCCTTTGCTTCGCTTCGCTTCATTGCCTGTGTTTTGCTGCTGACTCTTTCAAATCGTATCATTCATCAAATTAAAGATTTTGAATATGACTCCATCTTTGACAGAGATTGGAATCTTCCATATTTATTTTGATTTGAATCACACAAGTTTGAGTACGGTGACAGGGCAGCGACTCTGCCTTCTCTTTAAAGTCTGTCGGACCCCATGATGACGACAGAACCACTGCAGCGTCAGAAAGGGTTTTATATTGTGAAAACAAAAAAGTATAGGGTAGGCGATTCCAATGAAAATAAATGTAGATAGAAAAGGGTATTGCAGCAAAAAACAGTAAGAGTATGAGAGAGATACTGCATAATATATTTTTACTTTTCAACTTCCAAGTTGATGATGCGAATAGCAAGGGCAGAAGAGATTTTAACATTTTCTACATTTCAAAAGAATTTTTGAATTACTTTTCCTTGCTTCAAATCAATATTTCTGATACAATTATTAAAAATAAAACTCCTTTTTGAAGAGCTTGTTGGGTTGTAAAGGCCGCACCAAGTAGATGATGATTACAAGATCTTTCCATCACTTTACAGTTAAGCAACTCTATCAGAGAATTCTAACTTGTGGATTAATTTTAGATCTCTGATCAACCCCACTTGTTTAACAAGATATTAGCGTGAAGATTCTTGCCGTCCATTGAAGTAGTTGACTGGGAGAACATTCTCTTGGTTTTTCTTTTTCATTATCTTATTTATACGAACCACAGCTCAAACCTTACCTCCTGGTCAGGTTCACTTGAAAGAAACAAATCCATCCACTAAAACACAGTCTGTACGTTGTTAGGTGGGGGAGAGTCAAATGAGGCTTACTTTGAATGCATCTCATAAATGCCATGGTGCTGACAGTCGGGTCCTACAGAACCGATAGCCCTTAATTTCCTACCCGTTTCATTTCTTGAAAAGGAGGAGTTGTTCACTGCCACCCACATAAATCGAAGCATAAAAATATAGGAGCAAAGCAGGACGACTTCTTCTTCTTCTTCTTCTTCCATATCACGCATATAAGGCTGATCGGATTCTGTAAAAACAAAATGTTACAAATTTGTTTGCCTAGATCACTTGCTCCCTACACAATTACAATTACATGACTTCTAGTGTTTGAAGACATGAAATAAGGATAATTTGGAATGTGGTTATATGTTTGGAACTGTTTTTTCATTCAAAAAAAGAAAAAGAAAAAGAAAGAGAAAACAAGTATATGATCAGTCCCGTCCCCTTGATATTCCATTTTTTTTGGAGGAACACATTCATGGACAGGCAAAAAAATAGAAAGGAATGTGGCAGGTGATGAGACGTTGTCTGCTAATTAATGAATAATTAGTTGAAAACCCGCATGGCATCTTATAAGCAAGTTTGGAAGTTTTATAACTCACCAACCCCAGTAATTAACACTTGAAGAAACGAAAAGGGAGCGCAACAAATGGCAAGAACTGTGAAATAGTAAGAAAAAACCGGATTTATTTGATTAATCTTTGTGATATATAATTATATATTCAACTTAATTTAATTATTAAGATATTGCTGAAATGAGATTGAAAATGAATCATCAGATGAGTTTGTCAGATTTCAGGACACCAAATCTCACATACTAATGAGATCAACACATATTAAATTAATTATGAAATTAATTTTCCTAATAGGATTAGGATTGAATTAAAATGTTTAATTCAATTTTTTGTGTTTTATAATATCTTAATTGGATTAGAACTTAATTAAATAATATTTAGAAAAATATTTTTTCTATAATAAAGAGAACATTTTTAAGCTGGAAGATCTTATTTGATTAATCCTAAAATAATTTAGGTTTTAATGTGATTATTTTTCTTGTTAAATTTTGAAAAATAGTTTTTCATAGAATTTATATTAAATAAAAGTTTTTTTTGTTTGGGACATCATCAAATTAATTTGGATCGAATAGTCTTAAGTATTTTAAGTATCATTTTATTGTAGCACATGAATCCAATAATTAGAATTAAAGTATGCAATGTAATTTATCATAAAATTAAAATGTTTTTATACTTGATGAATGATTATGGATATTAAAGAACAATGTGATTGTGCTTTTTTTTATGGTTGAATGATTGTACTTTTTATTAAATAGGGTCTGCATGTCTTGTCTCTATTTTAATTTTAGGTTGTAAACTCTTTTCTTATATAATTGCCCTTGAATGTAACTCGAGGTTTATTAATTAATTATGTAAATGTTATGTAGTTTAGAAATATAAAGATTTTGATAGGAAATTATTTTGTAATCTAAGACAAAGAAAGAAATGATGATGAAGGCTATAACCGAGGTGCTTGCAAATAACCATTGAAGATTTGTATCAATTACTTGGGATTTGACCATCTATAATTCTCTTCAATGACACGAGGGATTTAGCTTAGATACATCCACAACCATCCAATTAAAATGACTGGCTTAGAGTGTATGTTTATGTATAAATTTTATGTATGAAATACACACACATGTTATGTGTTTTGAATGAGACATATTTAATTATTAAATCTTTAATTAAATATGTTGAGAACATGAAAAACTATGTTCCAACTTTATATGCATAAAACTATATTTTATTCATGGATAACTTGTTGAGTTACTTAAAGTTACCTTAATGCTATAAAATTGGGTTCTACTTAACTAACCTATATAATATGGATGAGTCACTCATGATCATAAAAGGTTAAAGGCTTAAGTTAGGTGAAACATATAAGATAGTTTAGATAAAGAGTTATCACCGAACTAATTTAGGAGTCACATATAGATGTGATTAAAAAACTATGTTATCAACCTAATTTAATTTATTTTGATTTATTAAGTCACTTACGGTTATATAAATTAAAGGAGATCCTAACGCAATAGAAAGATCTAAGTGAGATTTCTTGAATTAATAGGAAGGGCTATTAACTTGAAAGAAAAGAGTGAGAGATAGAATTAGAGTTAAATACCTAATTTAAATTAAGAATATAAATATGTATTCATGGAACTAATACTCTCTAAATTTGATCCTGTAATATGTTATCTTAATTGAGATAAAGAAGTGACATATATTAAGTATAATGAACTATATGAGGGTACATGGGTTATCAAGAGAGGATTTATCACCATTGGTAAATTAAATAATTCCATATGTTTAGCAACATTAAGTTGGAATGAGATTTGTAAGAAGTTTCAAATATTATTCAAATGATCAATGACTATTATGTAGAGAACAAATAAGATATAACACGATAGACATAATCTATGCTTTAATGTTAAGTCCAAAAATTATTGATGAAAACATATTAATTACACAGAGAAATTAGTAACTGAAATGTTAAGTCAAACCACTAATAATTTTTCTAATATTTAGAGGGATCATGACATGTTATTAGACGATGCACCTGATTTTTAAATATAAATTAATTAATTATTGAATTGATAATAAATAAATAAATTTAATTGTATTTAATTAGAATTAAAATTTATATTTGGACCAACATATTAGAAAACAAATGAGTCACACATTAATAACCATTAGTCAGGAGTCAATTGAGTATGACTTGATTAAAACATATTTTATAAATTAAAGATTATAATATAATTAATATATGTATATTATTGAGGGGAAAAAATATATTTCTCCAATTTATATGGTTTTCATATTTTCTATAAATAGTAAGTTATGCATTTTATATGGTGGTGTGGTTGTTTGGACAAAAATACACATAAATCACAAAATAGAAAGTTACCACTTTATACATAACAATCCTTTTATTTTTTTTTCTCTCTCTCCTAAGTAGGGATTTAAAATATTTTTCATTAGTTGTTTGTGTGGATTATCATTTGAGATAAGACAATTATATAACTTGTGGTTTGCGACAACCTAACCTTTAAAGATGGTTAGGGAACTAAATAGAGATTTAAAACATTTTTTACTAGTGGTTTGCGTGGATTATCATTAGAGGAAAGACAAATGGACGACTTGTGGTTTGCGACAACCTAACCTTTAAAGAATTACGATTAGATCTTTAGATAATTGTCACTAAATAACTCTAGATCTATCTAACATGATTTTAAAAACTCCCAAATGATTTTGTTTTATTATTTCTAGTGTATTTATGACATTCAAGAACTGCAAACACTCCCACCATCCGCACTCTAATGCACGCTACGACCCCCCGACATCTCCCACCATACATATTCTTTTGCTGCCGACCTTCCCGCGTGGTTTCACTGCTGGAAAGACTGGATATAAGCCGCCACACCATCCTCTCAGAAGTATCCATGGAACGAGATTTGCCTTCCATACTTGCATAGCTAGTGGATAATCTCGCGAAGTCCAGTTTCTACACGAAGAATTATCTGCTACATGTATTACTGTTCTTCTTCTTTCGTTGGCCAGAATATCATTTTGAGCCACCTACCAGATGGTGGCTGTTGAGGTTTGTTTCTACCATTGATGGAGGTCGTGGTCGAAACGGGTGTATCATCTTAAACACTTTATATAATCGTATGCTAAATACACAACAATAAAAATTTAGATTATAAATATCTCCAGTCATGTTTGCTCAAGCTCCGAATAAAATTCCTAATGCAGCAACAACAACACCGCAAAATAATAGAAATCTTTCTCTAAGAAAAATCTTCTAATCTATGCTTACCAGTAGCCGTAGATGAAGTACACATACTATTATTTATAGGTAGATCGGGGACCCCTCTCATCAATTTGTTAACTAATTTTCTCCTCCCATCAAGGAAAAAATCAGGCAATTGATCTCCATGATCCATCTCCATAAGTTTGAATAAACAAGAACATGGGTGTGTCATGAGGGGCAAAATGGTAATTTCTAACACTCTTCCACTTGACCCTTATGAAACATAAACTCCTCATTATATTATGTTCTTTAATATGATGATTGCTTTATTTATTTTAACAAATCATGTAATCCTCCCACTCATATAAGAAATACTACACATGAATCATGGCGGTAAGACTATTATATAATAAGCCATTCTTTTCATGTATTACATATAAAATATCCCTTAAATAAGTACCATATATGCAAAAATTAAGACTAAGTACAAAATAAATCAATCAATCTCATATGCTCCACATGACTTTAAATAGCTTTACCGGTAAACCTTTAGTCATGGGATCTGCAATCATCAATTCAATACTTATATGCTCAATAAACACTTCATGTCTTTTGATATTATCTCTCACACGAAGATACTTGATGTCGATATGCTTACTTCTGCTTCCACTTTTATTATCTTGAGGAAGAATATGGCAGAACAATTATCACAGAAGATCTTGATTAATCTCTATATAGAATCGACAATTTTGAGACCACCAACAAAAATTTTCAACTAAAGTGCCTGTGTAGTGGCTACATAGCATGCAATAAATCCTGCCTTCAATGTAGATGTAGCAACTATAGTGTGCTTGATGCTTCTCCAGGATATAACCCCTTTAGCAAGAAAAAAGATATATCATGAAGTAGACTTTCTGTTATCTACACATCCTGCAAGATCAGAATCTGACTATCCAACAACCTCCAAATGGTCAGTGTGTCTGCATGTCAAACTATGATGTTTAGTTCCTTGCAAATACCACATGATTTTCTTTGTAGCTTTCCAATATTCCAATCCTGGGTTGCTTTGATATTGACCCAGCATTTCAACTATCATTGTTATGTCAGGTCTAGTGCATACAATAGGCTACCCATTGTAGATGAATATGTGATATCTTTTATTTGTTCATTTTCCAATGCATTTCGAGGACACTGATCATTACTGAATCTATCCCTTTTAATGATAAGTGCTACATAACTGTTATAGTTTTTCAGTCTGAATCTCTCTACAACCTTTTCAATGTAGGCCTTTTTAGACAATTTTAATATTCTTTGTTTTCCATCTCTATGAATCTCTATGAAAATGATATAAGAAGCTTCACTCAAATTCTTTATTTCAAAGTTCTGAGAGAGAAATCTTTTGGTCTCGTGTAGCAAACCTAAATCATTACTTGCAAGCAAAATATCATCTATATATAGGACTAGATTTAGTCTCACTAACCTTAAGGTATATAAATTGATCAACAAGGTTCTTAATAAAACCATATGAGGTAATGACCTTGTGAAATTTGATATACCATTGATAGAAGACTTGTTTTAGTCTGTAAATAGATTTCCTTAATTTGCAAGCTTTTTGACTATTATCATCAAAACCTTCTGGTTGTTTCATGTAAACCTCCTCTTCAAGATTCCCATTTAAAAAGGTTGTTTTCATATTCATTTTATACAGCTCTAGATCAAGATGAGCTACTAATGCCATGATTATCCTAAATAAATCCTTCTTAGATACTGTAGAGAAGGTTTCATGATAATCAATGTCTTTTTTTTGAGTGAAACCAAGTTTAAATCTGTAATTGATTGTGGTTCAAGGTACTCATTTTGAATTTCCTTAAGCACAATCAAACATCCTTGAGGTAAAAAAGTTTCAATCAACTCTTGTGCTTCCTCAAATTCAATCATTTGCGGACAAGCACTTCCACTAGATTCAGAATCCTATAAAAAAATTGCATTTATAGAATCAAAAATTCTAGTACTATGAGAAGGACAGTAAAACCTAAATCCTTTGGAGTTTCTGCATAACCAATAAAATAACCACTAGTTGTCCTTGGGTCTAATTTTTTCATGTTTGGAATATAAATTCTCACTTTAGTAGGACAACCCCATATGTGTAAGTAATTTAAACTTGGTTTCCATCCATTTGACAGTTCAAAAGGTGTCTTATGAACAACTTTGGATGAGGCTGGTTTAATACATACACAATAATTTTTAAGGCTTCACTCCATAAAGATAAAGACAACTGAGAATTACTAATCATGCTCCTTACCATGTCTATTAATGTGCGATTGCTTCTTTCTACCATACCATTTTGTTTTGGTGTGTCAGGCATTGTATATTGAGAAACAATGCCTTCATCTTCAAGAAATTTTGCAAATGGACCTATCATATGTCCCTTTTCTGTGTACCTGCCATAGTACTCTCCACCTCTATCAGATCTTACAATCTTGATTTTCCTATCGTTTTGTTTTTCTACTTCTATCTTATAGGTCTTGAAATCATTTAATGCCTAACCTTATCATTTAGAAGATAGAGAAACATGAACCGTGTATGGTCATCAATAAAAGATATAAAATATCTTTGACCATTTAAGTAGGGAGTAGGAGAAAGGTCCACTAATATCATTATGTATGATCTCAAGAATGTCAGAGCTCCTTTTGACACCTTTAGTGGTCTTAGTGGTCTTGTTGGTTTACTTTCCTTTTATGTAATCCACACAAGTACCAAAATTAGTAAAATCAAGAGTTTTAAAAACTCCATCATTTACTAACCTTTTGATTCTTTCTATGGAGATATGTACCAATCTCCTGTGCCATAACCAAATGGAGTCCTCATTTATAAGACTCCTCTTTATATCAATGTTTGTATGTTATGGTAAATAATTGTTTTCAAAGTTGGGATCTAGATCAATTTTGAATAAACCATCAATTTTTATTCCACCACCAACAAAGTTTTCACCTTTAAAAATACTAAAAGTTGAATTAATAAACCACAAATCATAACCAATAATATTAAATTTTGAAATAGAATTTAAGTTTCTTGAAAAATAAGCAATAAAAAGTACATTATCCAGATCCAAAAAATATCCAGATTTCAAAATCAACCTAAATGTTTCAACCGCCTTAACTTGAAAAAAACAATATTTCCAGAATATACTCATTGTTCATGGCTTGTTGGTTTCCTTGTGTTGAGAAAACTCTACATTGTATTGATAATATGGATTGTACAGCCAGAATCAATCCACCATGTATTACTTGGAGCCTCAATAAAAAAAAATTCATGACAAACTAGAGATATGATATTACCTTTCTTTTCGAGCCATCTTTTGCATTTCTGTCAATCTTTCTTCATATGCCCACTTTTCTTACAGAAGAAATAAGTATCCTTCTTGTCATTTTTTCTTTATTGACAACTTGTTATCCTTCTTGTCATTTTTTCTTGGGTTTGTGAGCATGATTGCCCCTCTTGGCATTTTTCTTTATTGAACACTTAGAGGCTTCTCATGTTTTAACCTCTTCTCTTCTTGAACACACATGGTCAGAAGTTCATTTACTGGCCATTTATCCTTATGTGTGTTGTAAGAAATTTTGAAAAGACTATATTCAGATGGGAGAGAGTTAGTTAAGTATGAAATGCTCCAAGAATGACTCAGAAATATCAATCTTTAGGGACTTCAGTTTAGCAGACATGTCCCTCATTTCCACGATGTGCTCTCACACAATTCTGGAATTGTCAAAGGTTTTTCTTGACAACCTTTTCTTTAGAGAGTTGGCTAAGGCTTTATCAGAATTGACAAATTGTTCCTCTAAGGCTTTAATAAAATATTTAGCCTTGGTGCATTCTGAGATTGAACCCCGAATGCTTTAATGACGTGAAATTTCATAAACATGAGACTTAAGCGATTAGATCACTCTCACGGTTCATGTTTAACAATCTCTAGTGTCGTACTAGAGTCCGTTAGGGCGGGTGGTTCGTCCTTACAAAGCGACAAGTCAAGTTTCATGCACCCCAATGTAAAAAACAAATTTTCTTTCCATTCAGAAAAATATTACCATTTAGCATCAGAACAATTTCAATCAAAGTGGAAGGAATAATTGTAATTATCAAGGAAACTAAAAAATATTTTATTGCTATGAAATAACTTTATTTAAATTAACCAATGTCAATTTAATAATAAATTTCAACCTACCTATGGGCTAAGACTGCATCATGCATTAAATTTACTACTTATTAATAAGTCTAATAAATTTAAATATTAATAAATAAATTTTTTCGTACCTGTGGACCTAAGATAAATTTTATTTCTTAAATATTAAATTTACTATCTTATTCTAATTGAGTCAATAAAAATAAAAACATCCCTGTGGGGATTAGAAATTAAATTTATGAATTAATTAAACCCGATGTTAATTTTCCCTGTGAAGTTCTCATATATGTTCTTGATGTAACTATCATTTATAAAATCATAATGTTGTGTCATTACTAAAATTATTATGATAATTACTACTTCATTAACCTCTAATATTTATATCAATGCCTAGATAAAGGTTCTTAAGAATCAAACAAACCAATATGAATTAAACAATATTTTCCCAAATTACAACCAGGTAAGTTCCTAGAAGCGAGGTGGATCTCAATGGACACAATTAAATACCAAGACTTTCCTAGACAAAACTTTCCTAGACATTGAAAAGTGGATAATACCATAAAATTCACTAACATTTATGGTTTAATTGATTATTCTTAGGTCCAAGCATCAATTTATATTTAAATGATATACATCACAAGATATATTCCTAAATTAATATAATATATTATTATAATACCTTATAACATAAAATAAGGGAATAAAACTATATCACATAATACCTTAAAACATAAAATAATAGGAATAAAAACTACATTAAACAAGTATAGCATAATGTACCTTAGAGTAAAAAATAGAACGAATAAAAACTTTGATACATAAGCATAAAAGAGGCATAACATAATGGTTTAGTTGGCTTTATGAACTTGGAGAACCCAAGTTCGAATCCCTACACCAACAATTCCTTTCCTTTTTTAAAACTATATAGGCGGATCAACCCATTTTATGGGGTAAGTTCTGTATTGGGTTGGACCAAATCGGTTTGACCCACTTAATGAACCTTTTAAAAAAAACCGAAATGGGTGCCCTTGATCTTCATGGGTTTGAAAAAACTCTACTCGAATATTTAACTCTTTGACCCATTTAAACCTAAACCAGTGTCGCCTCCCTCATGCACCGGTAACATATAGCTGACCTGTGGCTCATAAATCATATGCAACAACCATAAAAGCCGCTGCCCAGTTCTGTCACGGCGACCTAGTGGGTCATTAGTTTTCTTAAAGTACCCAACGACCTTCACTGGTCACTGGTAATATCAGCATCGGTCTGTAAGGGCCGCCGGTCACAGAACGTGGAGAGGCAGTGGCCTCTCCTTATGTTAGCTAGGGAGAGGCCACTGGCCCCTCCTTGTGCAGCAAACGACTCGTGAAGGGCTGTCACTGGTGACCCGTAAGGGTCGCTTGTGACAACACGGGGAGAGGCTAGTGACCTCTCCTTCCATCAGTTGGGAAGAGGCCACTGGGCACTCCTTGTGCAGCAAGAGACCCGTGAAGGACAATAGCTACACTCATCGGCGACCCGTAAGTGTTGCCGGTCACAGGACGGGGAGAGGCCAGTGGCCTCTCTTTTTGTCGGTTCATTTCCAATTTAATTTTAGCTACACGCGTTGTCATTAACAACAGGTTATAAACAGATACTTATGTAAAATAACAATGCAAGTTCATAAATTAGAAATCAAAATAAATGATTCAATATATCGAGAATCACTAACAAATGTACTGAGCAAAATAGCAGAAAGGCAGGCTCTGATACCACATGTTAAACACTTTATATAATCAAATGCTAAATACATATAGCAACGAGAATTTAGATTATAAATACCTTTAGCCATGCTTGCTCGAGATCCGAATAAATTTCCAATACAGCAACAACAACACCCCTTCAAAATAATAAATAATATAAATTTATTTTTTGAGAGAAACCTTTTGATCTATCTATACCAGTAGCTGTAGATGGAGTATAGAGAGTATTATTTATAGGTAGATTAGGGAACCCTTTCATCTGTTTGTTAGGTAATTTTCTCCTCCTATCAAGGAGAGAATTAGGCAATCAATCCCCAAGATCTATCTCCATAATCATGGGTTTGAATAAACAAGAACATGAGTGTGTCATGAGGGGTAAAATGATAATTTCTAACATATCAACCATATATGGGTGAGGGGTTGTCACAGTTCTTTCCTTCTCTCTTGATGGTGTTTGTCACAATTAAAGGTTATTGCTTGGAGTTAATGGATGATCATTTGATGGAAGGTTAAAATATTTGTTGGCTTTGTATAGTTTCTCTTTTATTTTGTTTGTGTGAGTGGAGGTGAGCTGGAGAGAATGATTTTTGGCTTATATTTTTTTTCCTTTCCCCTTTTAGTTTGTAAGATTCTTTAACTAATTATAGGTAAAACATTTTGTTTTCTTTCCCTTAATCGTTTGGTACTTAAGCAACCTAAATTCTTCTTCGTCCTTCATTTTTCTTTTCTTTTCACTTTGGGCCCTTCTGCCTATTTATTATATAATGTTAGATTTTTATTTTATTTTTTGTATGTTGAATTTTCTAGAAAAAAATAAAATCAACAATATTGAAAATGGTGCAATAAAATCTAAACCGTATGATTTTTTTTTTATGGATTTTGAATCTTTTGAGAATACACTAAAAATATGGGAAATGACATAAACACGTGAAAAACATATATATTTTTTCTCGTATTCTATAAATATTTAGAAAAATAGGGGGTTGAAAATTAGGTTATAACAATTACCATCGTCTTTACAATGCTTATGATAAAAAGTCTAGTTAGAGATTTTAAATAGTATGTTTGTAAGGAAAACAAATATGGATTTTCCAAACAAGAAATAGTTAATCCTTTTAAAAACTATGGGATATTCAAAGTTATCTCAGAGAAAGATGAATCTAATAAAAATGTCAGAATTAAGAGCTTAAAAGCGCACTAAAAGAAATATAGCTCAAAGTCGTACTATCTGATAGGTGTAGGATCATAGATGCACTCAAAAGAAATAAATAAGGCTTAAAAGGGTATTATACATAGTTGTCAATACCGTTCCGGTCGCCGTTCCGGTTTTGGAGCATTCCGGCGTGTCGTTTCGATGTCGTACTGTTGATATATATATATATGAAAAAAATTAAAAAATTAAAAAAAATATAATTTTTATTTTTTATAAAATCAAAGTTGACGCAACATTTTTTTTTATAATATATATATTTTTTATTTTTAATTATATATATATATAAGCTTACAGTTACAAGACTTGTAACTGTAAGTTGTAAGTTGTAACGTTAAAGTTACAAACTTACAATTGATTATTTGATATTTTGATTTGTCCAGCTGGACAAATCAATTCTATCCCACATCGCCAGATTGTGGGATAGCCTTAGAGTCTGTAGCTTTAAAGTTTAAAATCTATCCCACATCGGACAAATAAGATTTCAGCCAAAGAGTTTTCTCTATAAATATAAATCAGGAAGTCACTCTATAACATGCTCACCGGGGCTGTTCTTAGGCCTAGTTCACCGGGTCTGTTCAGTGAATTTTATGTATAAATAAAAAAAATAAAATATTAATTTGATAAAAATAATTAAAACTTTTGAGAAGAATTTTTTGGCGAAACGGAACGCTCGGAATGATTCCGAGGTGTTCCGGCCGGAATTTGGTCGGAATTTCCGGAACGGGCCGGAATTAAAACCGAGAGTAAAACGACGCCGTTTTGTCTCGGTTTTTTGAACGGAACGGCACGTTCCGGTCGGAATGGAACGGAATTAACAACTATGGTATTATCTAGAAAATAAGAGCTTGAAACGAACTCAAAATGAAATATATAATGCTAAAAATTGCACTAAATGAAAGGTAAGGGTTCGAATATGAACTTATAATGATAAAGATAAGACTTAAAGGTGCATTATCTAAAAAGAAAATGTTTGAAAACACATTTAGAAGAAAATATAGGACTAGAAAATGTACTATCTAAAAATTAAGAGTTTGAAAGCGCATTCAAATGGTAAGAAAGTTCACTATATGAAAAGCAAGGTTTGAAAGTACACTTATAAATAAAGATATAAAGATTAAAAAAACATACTATTTGAAAGGTGAGGGCTTGAAAAAGTACTTACAAAATAGAGCTAGAAAACACATTATCTGATAGGTAAGGACTCAAAGACACACCCAAAAAAAAAAGATAAGGCTTAAAGGTACAATTTGAAAAGGGCTTGAAAAAGGAAAGAGATAAAGCTAAATGAACACACCATCTGGGAGGTAAGGGTTTGAAAGAACAATAGGAAAAAAAGAGATAGGGCTAGAATGGACACCATCTAGGATAAGAAAGCTAGAAAATGTAGCAAGTGAGGCGTTAAAGGCACACTCGGAAAGAGATAATGAGAAAAGAACCATGTAAAAGAGATTGAAATGGATATTTCTTAATGAAGTCTCATAACCTTACAAGGTTTTTATTCACAGGAGTCATGCTAAACTCTTTTTTATGGAAAATATGTTGGGTTTCTAATCATTGGAGCCTTACTAGGCTTAAACCCTTGTGGGGTTTTAATTTGCTAGAGTATTGTTGGACTTTTTTTCTTCTTATGAAAACCTTGTTGGGTGTTAACTAAATATAGCCTTGTTAAGCTTTAAACCTTGATAAGTCCTAATTTGCTGGAGTCTTATTGATTTTTTCCTTATTAAAACCTTGTTGAATTTTAATCATATAGAGCCTTGCATGGTCATTTTTACAATAGTCTTACTAGAATTTTTCTTTGTTAAAAGCTTACTTTGATATAATCAAATGAAGCAATGTTGGGTTCAACCCATTATCGGGTTGACATATGCTCTTCTTGATGGCATGTGAAGTTTTTCTTTCCTAAGGATAGGGTTGGAATTGAGAATTCCTTATAACACAATCAAAATAAGGAGGTTTCTATTGATAAGGTTAAACTTCTTGGTGTTTGTTTATTACAAGGCTAACAATTATTCTTAGGTAACACCACTACTATAACAATCAGAAGACAAACCATACACAATCATGTTTCCAACTTACTTATTAGAGGTGCTAAAATCTTCCATTCACACAACCAATCCCTTGCCTTAGAATCTCTAAAAGACCAATTAGGTTTCAAAGTGACCATAATATAAGGTGACAACTCTTTTTTCAAAACAAAAAAAATGACAGTATTCCCCACTATTGGGGAAGGTCATCGCGACGCCGAGCTCTCGTAGAGGGTGCGACATTTAGCAAGGTTCGTCAAAACTCTCCATGCACCACTAACACAAATTAAGACATATCATCGAATAAAATAGGAAATCCAACAATAGGTCATAGTTCTTGGCATCATTATTCTTGGTGTGACAATGCAATGTGGCTATATCTATCGTATCTACGCTCCATGTTAATTGGGTTCGAGGCAAGGGAGAAATTCTTTTTCCTTTGGCTTAGGAATTCTCAATACTGATAAAATATTGTGTTTTGTATTTACAATTAATATTTGAATATTCAATAAGAAGATAATTAATAAGTACAATATATATCTAATTTTATTATAACCCTCATAGTCCAATATAATTCCAAAAACAAATTTATTTTTAAAAGTGAATTATTCAAAAATGTACAAGATGAATGAATAAAAAATCAATATTTATAATCAAGTTCATGTGTGTGTGTGTGGCGCTCATGAACGGTATGTAACATTCTCCCATCCCCATATTTTTTTTCTTATAAAAGATAAAATATCTTTTAAATTCATCTTTATTAGATTTATTTTATCGGGTATATTTGAGTCATTCAATTTTATGATCCCTAAAATATCTCTCAAAAACAATTTTCTACCCTACACATATAAGTGATTGGGTTTCTTTATAGATTCCTTGTTTTAAGATCTAAAAACCATTTTTTTAAATGTAATCCTTTTTTCCTTCTCATATCCACTTTCATTTTTTTTTCTAATTTCATTCCTTATTTTTTAATATTTTTTCAAAATAATTTTTGACCAAGAAGATTGCGGGTAGATTCTGTTCATCAAAATAATTTTTTCTCACTTTGGATCCTTCATGAAAGTTATAGTACCACACGTGTAGATGAATTTAAGGTATTGAATTGTCTAATTTAGATACCAAAATCTCAAAATATTCTAGTTTAAATGTCTAGTATAAAAGCAAAAAATCCTATCGCAATAGGTATTGTTCATTGTCACTTTGAGAAACAACCCCCACCTGAAAATTCTTTCTTTTTCTCTACAACTTCCTGTTTGGTTTCCATGATTTTCTCACTTAACCTTTGAGCTACAAATCATGTTTTTTCTACCTTAAAATCATTAGAATGTCAGCCAAACTATTTTTTTCCTATTTTGTTTTTATCTAATTATAGAAAAAGAACATGATTTTGCATCCTATATTAAATGCACTAAATCTACCCTATAAAAGCTATGTATATGATATATATCCCTGCTGACCTAAAAGGTGGCAAAGAAGAGATAAGAGAAAATAAGGAAAGAAAGGAGAGATAGGGGATGAGAGAGACAACTAGCAGAATAAAAAACACAGTGCCTCCTTACAACAAGTTTTTTTCCTGCCCCATAACCTCTCCCTCTTAGCCAATGACTTCCAGTAACCCCTATCACCGATCAAACTTCCTCCTATAAGCCACCAGCAGCTTCACCAACATTTGTCATTGTCCCCAAAAGCAACAACCATCGCCAATGTAGGAGCTTAGTTCCATTATCTCCGGCTGACAGTTCACAAGTAAGACCCCTTGCGTTCTTTTATTCAAGTGAATTATAATTCACTTCAACAATAATGAAGGAGGCATGTGTGAGATAATGCACACATGCCTCTTGTTTGCCTAGCAAGGTCACTGGTTTGGGCAAGTGACTTGACACTTTTTGTTTTTTCTTATAAACAATATAAAATAAGAGGAAGAGATTTATGATTTTCTAACATATTTAGTTTAAGTTTTGTATTTGCTTTATATTTTTAAAATATCAATCTCGTAATTAGAACACCCGGTTTTTAGCATGATGAAACAAATATACATATATACCAAAAACAAATGTTTTCATACAAACGACCAATACACTAACATATCTTGAACATTTTTTAAAAAATATATATTTGGGTGCTTAAAAGAAAATATGTTTTAGCATGGATTTCGTAAACACAAAAAATGTTTTCTTGTATTTTTAGATTTTACAAAATGGTTGTAAACTCCAAAAAGGGTGTTGGCCAATATTCTTAAAAACACAAAAATCTTATTTTTTTAGAATTCATATATTATTCACTGTTAATATTTGGGTAAAGAAATCCCAATGGGGTTAATATCCAAAATATTAGTGGGGTTAATTCGTTATTATTCATGGTGAATTTGCTATTATTCACTGTTAATATTTGGATTAAAAAACCCTAAATAGTAAATATTCAACATACTTTTTCAGAAATAATAAGTCATTATTATTTAATCAACACATCTTTGAAAGAAGCCTTGATTATAATTGCAGACATTTCAATTTTTGACTTCACGGTTTACGAGTCGTAAAAGTATGAAACACTAAGGCAAAAATAGGCTTCTAAAGCACTCTAAATTTCCTTAGATTTCTAAATTTTTGTTCATTTTCCTTGCAATTTAGACTCCCGAACACTTGAAATAGTAAAGGGAAAATGAGCTTTTCATCCCATTGAATCTCCTTAGATTTCTATCCTAGTTTTCTCTTAATTCATAGGTTGTAAATTTATCAAACACAAAATTCTAGAGATTTGCATCGGTTCTCTTGACACTGTATAAACATATCTAAAGCTATGATCTATTTGACCAAGGTTACTTCCTTTTAGACTTTGAACCCAAGTCTATTCATCATAACATACCTATCCTAGGAAAATTGATTAGATAACACCAAGCAATCATAAGGCAAACCAAAACACCAAACAACTTATCTTAGGTAGGGCGTATTAGAGCAAAGTTGTTAATTCCGTTCCGTTCCGGCCGGAACATTCCGTTCCATTCAAAAAACCGAGACAAAACGGCGTCGTTTTTGTATCGGTTTTAATTCCGGTCCGTTCTGGAGTTTCCGGCCAAATTCCAGCCGGAACGCCCCGGTTCCGTTCCGGGCGTTCTGTTTTGGAAAAATTAAAATGACGTCGTGATGTTCGTCTCACATTGCTTAAAGCCTTAAACACACACACACACCCGGCACCCAAATCAATTTTCCATCAGCTCAAATTCTCAATCCCTAATCCATACCCAGTAATCCCTCAAGGCAATATCTCAATCCCTAATCCTTGGTGCACTCCAATTTTGTTGATAGCAGCGCCTTCTCGTGGGGTTTAGCTGATTGTGAGAAATCCAGCGACGAAGCTCACCAATTACACAAGTTTTCAGTTTGAGAGGAATAATAGAAATCCTGCAAGATTGCTAGAAGGATGAGATGATGCAGTGGGATCATTTTGGAACTGTTGGAAATCTATGGGTATTGGGTAATTGGCAAGCTAAGTATATGATAGAAACAACTTAGGTTGTGAGAGGAAAGTTATCAGTGTGGACATTTCTAATTCTATTCGAACATCTTTGATTGGAGAGGATCAACAATTTCAGTCTCTTAGTAATAACTATACTTCGGGACTTGTCATTTCTTATTATTATCAATGTTGTGTTTGTTGAAGTGTCATTTTATTTACGATAATAATAAAAACTGAGGTTCAATTGTTGATGTTCATATCTTAAAGAAAGGTTAAGAGTTCAAGTTGGAATGGAAACTGGATATTGGTGACGAAATGATGTTTGAAAATGAATAAAAATCAATTACATAGCTGTGAATGATGCTGACATGCAATACAGTGAGATTGCATTGTTGTTACTATGGACGGGGAATAGAAAATTGCAATATTGAGGCTGTTTCTGTTGGGACTTATTATGATGTGGGTTTTTTTTACCTTTTAACCTAAAATATATTGCGATTTTGATCATACTTAAGGCTGTTTCCATTTTCAATCTTTGAATTAAGTAGTTTATTTTCACTAGAAGAAACATATCAACTGGTGAAGCTTATAGGACTGATACATCTGGGTTAGAATGGTTTGTAATATAGAATGAAATATATTAAAGCAATCTTCAATGAAGCTTCTGAAGTCCTGTGTGGGATTTATTAAGTTGAAATGCATTTAATCGTATCTAAAAAAAAGTGAAGGTTCCATTTGGTCTAGCAACAGGATTTTTTTGGTTGTGTATCTACTGTTTTGGTCCTTTGCTGCAAGAGAAGGGTGGATCTTATTTTTATTGAATAGAAACTCATGAATAAGCTAGCATTGCTTTAGTTTTTTTAAAAAAACTCCTCTGTAATGTCTTTTTTCTCCCTTGCCTCTGCTCTTTCTATATTTGTCCTCTGAAGGCTGGTGGGGTGAGTGTTCTGTTGCTTCCATGCAAATATCAGCAAGGTACCTAAGTTACTACTGTTGAGCTACTGGATTTTTTGTGCAAAAAAATTGTGATCTATAGATTATTGTATAATTTAAATAATCTGTTTCTTTAATTTTTTCATATATATATATATATATATATATATATATATATGAATAGTACAACCCCGAAACGGCACGCCGAAACGCTCCGAAACCGGAACGTTCCGTTCCAATTGAAAAACCGGAACGGTATTGACAACTTTGATTAGAGGTGTTAAAACCTCCCCTTCACATAATCAATCTCATGCCTTAGAATCTCTAAAAGACCATTTAGGTTTTCAAGTAACCATAATACTAGGTGACGATTCATTTTTTTGAAAAAAAAAATGACAATATTCCCCATTATCAAGGAGGGTCTTCGCGACGCTGCGCTCTTGTGGAGTGCGACATTTAGCAAAATTAATCAAAACTCTCCATGCACCACTAATCCAAATTACGCCATATCATCTAATAAAATATAAAAATCCAACAATGGGTCATAGTTCTTGGCATCGTTATTCTATGTGTGACAATGCAATAGGGCTATACCTGTCCTATCTACGCTCCATGTTAATTGGGTTCGAGGCAAGGGAGAAATTCTTTTTTCCTTCGAGTTTAGGAATTCTCAATAATAATAAAATATAATTTTTGTATTTACAATTAATATTTGAATGTTCAATAAGAAAATAAATAATATCTAATTTTATTTTAATCCTCATAGTCCAATATAATTCCAAAAACAAGTTTATTTTTAAAGATAAATTATTCAAAATGTACAAGAAGAACGGATAAAAAAATCAATATATATAATCAAGTTGTTGTGTGTGTGTGTGTTCATGGGCGGGATGTAACTCTCTCCCATCCCCATATTTTCTCTTTTTTATTTTTTCTTATAAAAGAGAAAATATCTTGCAAATTCGCCTGTATTAGATTTATTTTATCGGGTGTATTTGAGGCACATAATTCTATGATCCCTAAAATATCTCATAATAACAATTTTTTTTATCCTACACATATAAGCGATTGGGTTTCTTTATGTATTTCTTGTTCATATTACAGGGGAAGATCTAAAAACAATTTTTTTATGCAATCCTTTTTTCCTTCTCATGTTCGCTTTTTTTTTCAATTTCATTCTTAAATCTTTTTTATATTTATTTGGATTGTCTTTAAACTAATTAAATCAACTTGATCATGTAGAGCAATTTTCATATGATTTAATTTTAAATCTAGGCTAGTCAAGAAGATGAGTTGAATTTTTTTTTCCTATCAATTTCATTCTTTTTTAAATTTTACTCTCAGATATTTTTAATAGTTAATTGAATTGTCTTTGGATTCGTGAACTCTTCTATCAGGCCACATCAGAGCAACCCTCACACGATTTGATTACAAACTTATGCTAGGAAATAAGTTGAGTCGAGAGTTTTTTTTCATGTCAATTTCATCTTTTTTTATTTTTTTTAAGGTTTTTTTACTAATTAGCCATGTGGATTTAAATTGACTAAGTTAATTGGATCACATTGAAATAATTTTTTTATAATTTAATTTTAAATTTAAGTTAAATAAAGAATTAGATCGAAAATTTTAAAATTAACATCTTATTTTAAGAAAATATGATCCGATCTATGATGTAATATAAACTAGTACCCAACTAAAAACTCTTTCCAATCCATAGGATACCATAAAGGAAACGTGAACAAAAGAGAAAGCAATTTATTTCCTTGCCATCTTAGAGAAGACCTAGAAGCCAATTGCTTTAGCAAGGCTGGGATCTCCTCTAAAAATTATTTCTCCTTTTTGAAGTTAAAAGACACCCTTTTCACTTGCAGCATTTTTTTTTCTAGAAACTGTTTTTTATATGGAAATTGTTTTCAAAATGTTTTTTTCAGAAATATATTAAAAAAAATATATTTTAATTTTTAAAATAATTTTTGATATCTAGAACAATTTGTAAACACAAAAACAGATAGTTTAAAATAAAAAATATGTTTTTTTTTCAAAACACATGCAATGTAAAGCACCGAATGTTTTGTTTTTTTTTTTGGCATAGTGATGAGATGGTGATAACTGATGTGATTGGCCGAAGTGGGTGACAAGCGACACCCACTCATTACGTGTCCAGGGCTGGAGGGAGGATTGGAAGATTAAATGTACCCACAGAGTGCACACGAGTGAAGCAGCTTTCCCTCACAAACTTTCACGCCCATCTCCTCTCTGCTCAGCTCATCCATTGCTTTGCTAAAGGCCAAGGGTGTTTTTATTCAAGTTATCACGCGTGTTTTCTTTTTCAAAAAAAATAAAAATATTTTTTAAAATTAATATTTTAGTATATTAATGTCAAGAATAAATTTAATAAATAATTATATATATATTATTGAAAGCTGATTTATACTCCAATTCTTACCACGCTCTCACAAAAAACATGTTCAAAATAAGAAGAAATTTTTAAATATTTTTTACCTTAACCAACTATAAAACACCCTAGAAATCTTTTTAAACCCATTGATGGTTTTAATAAATCTTTCTCACTAGCAATTTAAGTTGAGAAAAAAAACTCAAAGTGAAACTATCCTTATGATGCAGGAATTATCTATAAAGATATATGGTGTGACATTTGATTGTAGTCACACCACTATTTACCCTTATATTTTACTGTGGACTATAATAGTAGATTTAAAAAAAAAAGTAATTTAGTCCTTAAACTTTGTTTTTGTACAATTAAGGTGGTGGATTACAATGCAATACACAAGTAAACTATATGGCGTGTTTGATTTTTTTAGTGAATTACATTTTTGTTTCACATATATGTTTGTTGTAAGCTGACTCTTTTTTTGTAATTTTTTTTAAATCTATTCCAATACTAAATTTATCAATCTAGTCATTTTTCAGTTTTTTTTTGGATAAAAGAAGAGAGAGGCAATCACTATAATTTAGAATATAGAGAGAAAGATGTAGTTTCAATTATTGTAACCATCAAAGTATTAGATTTTTGTTTCAAATGATTTTATATGATGAGAAAAGCTCAAATTAAGTGTTTTATTACCTTGAAAATGCCTCAACAAATATATTTGAGTGAGAGAAGAAATTAAGTTTCGGTTAATACTTGGTTTTTGACTCACTTTTTATGCTTATGAAGGTTAAGTATGGGTTGAAAAAAGTTATGAGAATATTTTGTAGGTGTTTAGGGTTGAAAATTGTTTTTTAGAGGATAAAAACTAGGCTCTCTGATTTTACATCCACCATAGTGGTTAAAATTTGGGTATGCACCCTGATTTTACATCCTCAATATGTCTTTTTTTTTTTCTTTTCAAATTGAAGTGGGATTAATGAAATGTTATTCTTCCTATAATCTTACAAAAAAGAGTTATGCATAACACATGGTCTATTAGTCATGACCTAAATGCTAGACCTCACCTCATTCTTTGTTGTTGTTTTTTAATTTTTTATATGTTTTTTAAAATAATTTATTAAATTTGTATTTTGCTTGTCTATGATTTCTTTTTGCTTATTTATCTTATTTTAAATATCATTATTTTTTAATTATATTGCATTTGTTTAATTGTTTAAGAGATTTATATTATTCATTTGGTTTTTTTTAATATTTTTGTAGATATTAAATTTATTATTTGAAATGAAAAATATTTAATTATTATGATATTTTTAATATGTGCAATCTTGCATTATATGTTTTTTTTCCTTTTTATTCTATCCAATAAATCTTATGTGTTTGTCAATTTCTATTTCAATTTGATTTGAATAAATAAATTCATTAAACAAAACTAGGTAAATTACCCATATTAAAATATTAAATATCTTGATATATATTTGTCTCTTAGGTTTGCAAATTTTAGTTTTAAGAAAATTATAAACCCATAATGAGTATGTTGGAGTGTTTTTTTCTCTATATATTTTTTTATTATTATTGAACTAACTTTTTTTCATCAATTGTTTTTCTCAAATTATTAAGAAATAGTTTGATAGAAGAGGTGTGATGAGTTTATTATTATTATTATTATTATTATTGTTGTTGTTGTTGTTGTTGTTGTTGTTTTCAAAATCTCAATATTAGGTTGATATTTGATTTTATAAATGCTTATTTTTGTTACCATCTTAATTTTTTTTAAAATAAATCAAAATAAACTTTTAGTAACCATAAAGATTGCATTTGAGTTTATAAAAGTCAATGAATTTAATTAGAACTACTCTCCATGTAATTTAATTAAAAATTGGAGTTAAATAAAAAGTTAAAAAGGAGGATCTCAATAAAGAACTAAATTAGAAAATCCGTCCAAGTAATGGCGATTCACAAGCCCATTGACTAGCATAAATGTGGGTGCAAAGTTCTTAATACCTTACAAGACTCCTCCTCAAATGAACAAACAATACACAATGTAATGGCTAAAAAACAACAAAAATAAAATTTTCTCTTAATCCATTTGATTTTTTCCCTCCTCATGGAAGGTTAGAAAATAACTCGTGTGTTTCACGTGGCGATGAAAGGTGTGGAGGAATTGTTTTCTTCCTGGCAAAACACAACAGCACTTGTGCATTCTAACGGTCAAATAACAGCTTAAGTGATCTTTAATTTCTTGTCTGAAAAACAATCAAGTGAGGTCTGGTATGACGGTGGACATATCATCACAGTGACACCCGGTCTGTTGAAAAGCATGACAAAATCTGATCTTCATGCGATGGCAAATCTGCAAGCTTCCTCTCTCAATTCTCAACTCGGCATTGACTCAGCCCTCGACTACACCGCAGTGAAAAAAACAGGGAGAAAAAACTGTTGGAGTGCAAGTGGTCAATCTGATCTCTCAATCGTTTTGAGTTGGTGACTCCTTTTCTTTTGTCTTCTTCAAGTACTTATTTGGTTTTTACCCTTTTGTTCTCTTTGTTTCAAGAATCTATGAACTGGGAGTTCCTGAACAGTAGTGGTTTGCAAGGGGGACCAAAGTATGATATGTGTTTGTCTTTAGGGATCGAAAATCACCTCCGGGCCAACTTCCCTTTGTCTCTCAAGTCAGCCAATCACGCCGCGCCACGTCATTCCACGCGAGAACGATCCATGGCCAGCGATTAGGAGGTTAGACCCATGATCATTTTGGGGTCGCAGTTACCGTATTGAAGGATGGTTGCTGTGGCTGTTTTTTAAAGTGTTTTTTTGTTCAGAAATATATTAAAATGATATTTTTTTTATTTTTTAAAAATTATTTTTATCAATTTTTTTATTTTTAATAATAATTTTTTAGGGTTTTTAAATCATTATTTTTTTTTCAGAAATATTTTTAAAATACAATATAAACAATAGGAAAAAAGCCGAGGCCGAGTAGATAAAACACAGCTTCAAAATGGGTGGGTGGGTGCTATAAAAGCAACCACTTGGCAACCACAATGCTGCCTCGTCAATTTATCCTCTCTTCTTCGTCTTCTCAAGGACTCATTCTTTTAGAGAGAGAGAGAGAGAGAGAGAGAGGGGATGGGGAATTGTCAGGCCGTGGATGCAGCAACACTGGTGATTCAACACCCAAGTGGAAAAGTAGAGAGCTTTTATTGGCCAGTGAGTGCTAGCGAGGTTATGAAGATGAACCCTGGTCACTCTGTCGCGCTTCTCCTCTCCACCAGCTTGTATCCAGCCAATAACAATGGAGAATGCCCCGCCGCCACCACCACCACTAACAGCACTCCTTTGAGGGTAACGCGAATTAAGCTTCTTAGACCCACCGATACTCTTGTTCTTGGCCAGGTTTATAGACTCATCACCACTCCAGGTTTGTCATTTTTACTACTCTATACCTGTTAATCTCCTTCCATACTTTTTGAGTATAGTCTTGTTTTCTTACCGGGTCTTGTTTTTTCAGAGGTTATGAAAGTTTTGTGTGCAAAGAAACAAGCAAGGCTGAAGAAAAATGAGCCAGAATCCGAGGAGAGACCTGAAAGGGTGAAGGACAATCAGGTGACTCTCACCACCTACTTCTTCAGATTGACATGAATAATTGGAAGCTGAACCAATTGTAATTGTTCTTGTGTATAGTACTGTAAAGACAGCACATGTCTTAATTAATTATTTTCCAAAACATTTCAGGTGAGAAAAAATGAAAGAAGCAGACCGAAGACGACAGCATCGACAAACTCTGCTGCCATAGCCAGATCAAGAACATGGCAACCCTCACTAGGAAGCATTTCAGAGGCTGGCAGTGGCAGCTAATCATATCTTCCTTCCTTGCTGCAAAAGATACACGAGGATCAAACAGATGGGCTTAGCAGAAAAATCCAGGCTTGCTTCAACCTGCAAAATCTAATACAGTTAATCCATGGAGGCAGTAGTAGCTACAGGGACAAATTAAAGCATATCTTCCTTCAAGTACAGATTCGGCTAACGCGGGCATACTTTGTATAGCAAAAGGTGGCGTCTATCATGGTTGTAACTTAAATAACTGCTCTTTCGAAATGAAATTCAGCTTTGTCTCGAATTTTTTACAGTACAATGATTTTGGTGGGTTTATTGTATGTAGTTCTACTGCTAATGAATCAACTAATGACCCAAATATACAATCCCAAAAGACAGGAGATTACGTTGAAGTAGAGAATCAAAGAAGATTATAGAAATCATAAAATTCCATGGTTCGGAAATCAGATTCTAATGGGGTGGGCATATGCTCTCCCCCCCCTCTCTCCCGTTTTTTTTTGGTTCCTTCCCCTCCCTCCGATGGATCCTTGCAAGTCAACTCGGGGACACCGTACATGGAATGAATGTCAGACTGAAGTTAGATGCGAAATTGTTTATATTTGAAGATTAAAACATGTGGATAACATATTGTGTTTAAAAACTCAGTCAACTTGTGTATGGCCCTTAACCAACAATCAAAGATTTAAAGTCATCCTGCAAGATTCAGGCGTATTCATGATGCCATTAATATTAACCACTCATGCTGGTGCTTCTCAAAAAATCTGACTTTTAAAATTTCTTCCCCATGGTTTGAAGGGGCCTGATTGTTATTAATACACAAGTGCAATTAATAATACTAGTAATTAATTTTGAAAAAAAGGAGGGCAAATTAAAGAATTGAAATGACATAGAGTACCAGATGTGAAGTTGAGAAAGGATTCAAATATGACATAATTCCAGCATTTCGCCAGCTATTTAACGAGGAAGAAGCAGCAAGGAAAGAAGCTTGGAAAAACACTAGGTTTAATGCCCCAGAAGAAGCCAGAAACACATGGGCTCCTGTATGGAAGGTTGATGATGGACCGACAGCAATAACCAACTGATTAGCATGGACATTATTTCAGAGATATGAGAGGACTCATAGGCTTCACTTCACCTACTATTGTAATTGCTTAGAGATAAATTCTCACTTTATTGTTTATGGAAATTTCATCGTGGTCCAAGCAAAAAATAGCTCATCAAGCATTGACAAGTACACATCAGTCAGTATTCAAGAATATGAAGGCAAGAAAGAAAGACAAGTTTGAAAAAGTGGGCTGTAACATGATATCAATCTCGTTTTGTTTTGATTAAAATGATGGAAACATTTCATAACACTTAAAAAAAAAAATAGAATAATATTGTTTTTATCTCAAGTTAAATACAAGTCCATTCCGAATTCTTTAGCCAAATTCCCGTTGAAACGCACTGGAATCGTTTCGCCTTTGCTATTTCAGCCAAATAATATATTTTTTTAAATAATGAATAATTTTCAATATCAATCATATCTCTTAATCCTACCAATTAATTGAGATAAATTTTACGAAGAGTCTCTTAATATATTTATATATATTATGTTGAAATTTCAAAGCAATCAGAAAATGTAATGACATTGCGAGATTGATGATGATATCTCATAATATTATACATGTTCATAAAATTTTAGAAAAATCATTTTATTGTGTTTTTATTTAGAATAAATTGCACAATTCTAAATAATTTTATTTTTGGATTTGAACTAAATTTTTTTTGGAATATATATATATATATATATATATATATATATATATATATATATATATATATATATATATATATAACACAATCTTGAAACAGCATGGCGAAACACTCCAAAATAAAAATATTTTGTTCCCATTAAAAAAACAAATCACCACCGAAATGGAATTGTGAAGATGGATGATGGTGTAGAATAATGATTCGATATTGGCTTAGTCTTCCAGTTTAATATGGCGTCTAAGCTTGTTATTGACGTTTCACCTTCTTATATTTTAGTCGGAGAAAATAATGCAGAAATTAAGGTGTTGGCAGAGGCTACTACAGATACGTGATTATATGTATTATTTTCCCAGAAAAAGAGGAGAGCTGAATATTGTGTGCTGAGACATGCTATCATTAGGGCTCGTAGATTTGACTTTGAAAAACAAAAAACATCATGTGGTAAGTCGCAAGCGCATCAAAAGAAGTGGAGGGTGTATTGATTCTCAGTACTGCATCATTCGTTCCATTTCTCGATCTTTTTCCATGTTCAAGAAGCAAGACAGACCAGTGGTAGCGAAGCAAAAGATGGCCTTTTTCTTCCCTTTAATTAATAAGCTGGAATTATGCAGCAGCCAACTCACCCTTTCAACGTTCTCATCTTACTCCGAGCATGGAAAGGGAGTGCATTATCGGTGGTCCAAATTCGATGTGATCTCGTGTTAGGGCATAGAATTGCCTACCGCGTGGGCCATCATGATATACTGTTCGCCACTATTTTCCAAATTTATTAAAAATTTGTCTCTAGTTTGAACAATGATTGATAAATACAATCGAATCAATGAGCTCGTTGTGGAGCAGTGGATGGGGAATGTAGGCCATTATTAGTTCCCTATGCCTGGTTGAAGTTGCTCTGTCATCATATCTTTTCACAGCTTGTCTCTCAATTAATTCATTGGAACACCTGCTTTTACCTCCCTCATCTGGTTTCAATGGCATGCTGGGTTTCCAAGCATCTTGCAGTGGAGATAATAAAAATATATATATTATAAAAATGGTTCCGAGCTCTGAAGTCGTGTATTTTCTGTGACTCGAAAGTGTGAAAATAATTCGATTGAGGAAAGTGGCGCTTGCTTTCATGAAACTACGAGGGGATTGGTAATAGATTCCAGCTTTTAAAGCAAAGAAAGAGCATCTCCAACTCCTATTTTTCAACCCTATCTTGTAATAAACGCTCTTCGTTTCCATCCATTGGCTTCCTGGTTACTGGAAATTCGAAACAAACATGTAACTTTGTCTCCACCATGGAGGAACAGTATCACATCGGTTGCTCTTGCTGTCCTGATTCTGACACGGAATATGGGCTTCACACTTGTAATCCAAGTCGAGAGCTACAGGTGTTTTGATTGCTATGGGGGTTATGGGCTATTGGCCCGACTCCTAAATTTTGCATGTTGCATAGACCCTCTCATCTTCTCACGCAAATTTAGTCCTAGACTAGAATTCATTCCCCATGTGTACCCACAAATACCTCTCTCTCTCTCTCTCTCTATATATATATATATATATATAGAGAGAGAGAGAGAGAGAGAGAGATACACACACACACACACGCAGGTGATTTGCCCTCGTGTTGCGCTGAGTTTTTTTTTCTATGTAGAAAACTAATTGATTTTTTATGTGTTGTAATTAGTTATTTTAATATTTAATGAATGAAACTGTGATAGATCAAATTTGTTAAACATGAGTTTTTTGTTTTTTTGCCTAAAAGGAACAATGTAATCGAAACGCAGGGGAAGTGGTTCGTATATTTTTTAATTGTAGATAACTTGGGTAAATTTGTCTACCCATTTTGTTTGTAAGTTGCATTTTTTCCCCAGTAATATCAGATCTAAAATATTCTACAATTTGTTTTTTTTTTTACATAAACAATCTAAAATCCAAGAACCAATTTTTTCTAAGAAATAAGCTTAAAATAAAAGAGGAGAGAAATAGAATTAAAAGGCAAAATCAATTTTTTTATTTTATAAGATTTATTCCTCATACTATTATATTAAAAGTATTTAAGAACACTGATATTTTTTTTTGTTCCTTAAAAATCCTAAGTCATTTTTTGTTGTCTCTATATATATTTTCAGGCGCTAATATTAAATAAAGATTAAAATATATAAGTACTCTCACATATTTATAAGAATAAAAACCTAAATAAATGAAAAAAAACCAATATAGGTAGATTTTAAGAAAAATTTGACTTGAAAGATAAATAAAAAGAATTTAAAAAACAACAAAGAGAAAAAAAAATATCAATTTTAAAATGATCATCAACAGAAATTAAACTGTAAATATTTAAGAAAAATCTTAATAACAGTGGAAATAATAAAAATATGTGAGACCATAATTATTGTTACATAAATATTCCATAATTTGTTTTTTATTTTATAAGATTTATTACTTATTATATTTAAATTATATTAGAGCATTGATAGTCATTTTCCCCCAAAAAAACCTAGGTTATATATATATTTTAAGGCGCTAAAATTAAGTAAATATCAAAAAATATATATAGTCTACATATTTAAAAGAAAACAAAACTAACAAATAATCATTATCATTATTTTGAATGTCTTATCTATAATAATTAGAAAATTCTAGGCCTAACAATATTAAAAAAAAAACAATTCAAAAACAAAATAAATGACTAAATAAAAATAAATATTATTAGATTTTAAGAAATTATTTGACCTGAAGGAAAAAAAAGAGAGAAATTATAATAATTATTAATTTTCAAATGATCACCAGCACATATTAAAATTTTGAAATTAAATAGAAAAAAAACTTAATAACATTGGAAATAAATAAAAATTGAAAACAAAAACTAAGAGCATGTATATATAATATAAACATGGACAAAAAAAAGAATTTTGTAAGAAATATGTAGAAGAAAATAAAGGAGCTAAAATAAAATCCATGATTAAAAGTATAAGGGATAACATATAAAAAAAAAATAATAAATTTAATTTTGAAGGACAAAATTGAAATAAATCTAAACATTGATACTGATGAAATTAAAAAACTTAAAACAAAACCATAAATTAAAAGAATGAGGACCGAAATGAAACTAAAATTTATAATTAATTTGCATGGAAGGATAAAATTGAAAAAAATCAAAATTTGATACCGAAAATATTAAGGATTTATAATAAATTTGCATGGAAGGATAAAATTGAAATAAATCAAAACTTTGATACCAAAAATATTAAGGATTTTAGACCAATCCGAAAATTCAAAGAATGAGGATCTAAATGAAACTACAATATGTAATTAATTTCAATTGAAGGATGATATTAAAACAAATCAAAACCTATATAATAGCAATAAGGACCATAAAAAAACAAATCAAAAGTTCAGGGACTGAAAGAAATATCACAAAAAACAGCTGCGTTGATGTTAGCATGCGAAGGTAGGAGAGAGAAAAGAGGGGGAATTTGAACGACCATTCACACGTCTCCGACCACTGTGTACTCACACGCGTCGCACCAAGTGGAAGAGAAGATGGATGAAATTCATTCTAGACACCGGTTGAGTATTTTTGGACGCTGGAATACGCTGCACGCGCCACTAGAAACACACGCGAGCGTGGAAACGTACGACGCATTCGGCGACGCGCCAGCAGTAAATTGGTGGATTTTTTTTTGTCAATTTCCAGGACACCCCTCTCTGCCGAACCTTGGTTTTGTTGTTTTCGAGGCATAAAAGGTTATTTCATTGTGCAAAAAATATTAAAAAATGAATAAACCGGCTAGCCGGACTGAAACAGACCAATCTAAAATGGTGCAATTATTGTCGAGCCCCTCAGTCTAGTGGCCCTATTTTGTCTTTTTCGAGGGATAAATTCGTTATTTCACTGTGCCAAGAAGGAAAAAATCAGTAGACTGAACGGACCAAACGAACTGACCCAAAAATTGAGCATAACAGTAACCGTCCACAGTCTTTTGTGTCTCGATGAATAGTGCATCGGGTCGTGATCTGTTTTAGCTGTATAGTACACGCGTGTTATGTAACTTTTTCTTTTTTATGGATTGTATTTTTTTTATAGGAAGTATGCAGGTTATCTTGATTTTTTTTATACGGTGATGTTTTCAAAAATTGAAAAAACCCTCATCAACAACTCTAAGATTTATTGATATTGAGGGTAAGAACATATTTTTACTGTTATTTTTTTTAAAAGAAAACTAACCTACCTCAACAATATTATAATATCCAATGAGCAAGTAAAAAAAAAAAAACACCTCTACTCTAAAAGGCTTCAGTTTTTTCCAATGCAAGGAAAGAAAAATATAGTTTTATTTGTAAGAATCCACAATAAATTATATCTAAGTACTATATATATATATATATATATATATATATATATATATATATATATATATATATATATTTCACATCCTTTTGATTTCCTCTAACACATGTTATGTTCATACTACATGTATTTGTTCCATTGAAGAAAAAGTGAAAAACTATACTTGCATTATATTTCTTTTTAATTGAAAAACTCTAAGATAACAACTTTTGTATTTCCAATCACCTTTTAATATTCATCAATAATATTAAAACTATGTATGAATTTGGAAAATTAGAAATCATAAAATATATAATTAGAAAGAAAAAAAATCACATATAGCTCCAACTTTGATCTTATTTTATCAATGTGTAATATAAATGTCAACACTATACAATTAAAAAGATTAATTTTAAGGATAGTTCCGTCAAAAAATAAATTAGCATAGATTAAATTTGAATTCTTTTTGTGATTTTTATTTTCATTTTTCTCCAAACACCAAAAAAAAAGATATGTCTATAATATTATGTTTAAAATATTTCAATATATGATATAATAATTGGTTTTTCACCATTACACTTTTATATCTCATTCTTTTCTTGTAAGTTGTCATATAGTTACATTTAATGTTCTATATATAGATAAAATTAAAAAAAAGCATTAATAAATAATTTCTCAACTAATTTTTCATGATATAATTATTTGTTAAAAAAATAGCTTATTTTTTAAGACGTTGCCAAATATATATATCCAAAAAACAATCTATTCTCTATATAAAAACACACTTTCCAAAACAAAACTATTTTTTAACAAACAAACAAGGACTAGATAATTCCCTAACGTAAAGATTATGAAAAACACATTAGATACAACTAGTCATGGACTTAAACTATCAAAAATTGTAATTGTATACCAAAAAACACTTAAATACACTTTAATAAAATAATTTGATAATTATATGTACAAAAAAAGCTAAAAAATCTATTGAATCAATTGAAGTTTAAACTGATTCAATTTATTATTTAATTAAAATATATCTCATTATTAATTTTAATTAAATTAAAGAAAAAAAGTCATTAAGTGCATTATAAAATGAGAGATATCTATTTAAAAATATAAGTATAATAAAAATATTTAAAAATAATTGTATTTATTTATTAAAAAGAATTTAGAAAAAAAATGTTAATTTAGGACCTTAGAAAGAGCTTGGGAGTGAGAGCAATATGAACTCGCTTCTTGCCCAAAACAATGAGTAGACATGTAGGGTTTGCAAGGACACGTCTAATAGTGCATACAATAAAAACTATCTAGAATCATTAAGAGGGAATTAAAATTTCAGTTGTATCTAATGAAATTTGTTTCAAAATACTTTTTAACTAATCTATTTGATAGATAGAAGGAAAACACAGAGACAAATCAGGTAGGTCATGTGGGTTTGTGCACCATGCCTATTTTTTATTTTATCTATGCCCACTTTAATTAATCCATTTGTTACTCTTGATTTCAGCATTTAGAGTATAGATAAAAAAAAATATCAAGGCATAGATAATTTATACTACAAAACTTATTTTTCAACTCGTGTTGACCTAAAAACACCTTAAAGACACCTTATAGACCATAATAACTCTAATTTACAAGTTGATAAAAAAAAACCTTGAATCCAACTTGAATTCCAAAACTTTTAAAGTAAATCTTGTGGATATAAAAATTTAGAAATTAACAAGTAAGATTGATACAATCCTAGAAGCCAAAAATCAAGTTTGATAAAATAACATAATGATAACTTGAACCAAAAAATCAACACTATTGGAATGAATCCTCATCCAATGATTAGCAATTCATAAACGATAATTATTAGGAAGACCGCTACAAAACAATTATATTTTGATAACTTGATTGTTCTTTGTTTAAATAAGAGAAAATATGTTGCTTAAAGCAAACACCAATTTTATTCAATAATTCATTGTTGTCAAGAAAACCTATGTACAAGTTATAAATCATTTATGAAACTAATATAAATAAAATAGAAAAAGAGTTATAAATCATTTAGGAAACTAATATAAATCTCACATATTAGCTTCTAAAAGCTATTGCAAGGCCTTACCGATGCCCGATTAACCTTCAATATCAATTTGATCCAATAATCAAATTCAAAAGTATGCATATTAACATATAACTTTGCAATAAAAAAATAAGAATAAAACTGACTTCAACTGTTCTAAATAAATATGAAAGAATTTTCAATAAATGACTCCTTTTGTTTTTCTTATAAAAGATGAAAAGTCCTCAAATATTATGCCATAAAATACCACCAACTCTTATTTTCTTGTGTGGTAAGATATATAAGAAATCCTTGTAAGACTAAAAAAAAAAACTCTTTAAAATAAGGTGTTGAATATCCATGCATTATGTAAAAAGAATCTCCTCTAAATAAGAAGTCTACAAGTCAAAATACAATAAAGAATATATATATATATATATATATATATATTGCTCATTTGTATTGAAAGACCTTTTTGAACTCCAAATGACTTGAAACTTTAACCCAATACAGAAAAATAAATCTAAAAATTCCTCCTAACATTTTATCCCAATCCAACAGTTTGATAAGAGTTATGTTTGATAACATAAAATCAAACAATAGATATAATTATGCTAGAATCTAAATTTCTTTGTTCAACCTTTTCTTAGATCATATCAACTTGCTTACCCCAAATATACTCTCTTAAGCAAGGTGGCCAAATAAGATCTAGGTGGAATCCCTTTCAACGAATAGAAATCGTTGACACCAGGATCAACTATTTTTATGATTAGATCCAATACCGATGATATCTTATTAGAATCCAATGACTCTCTATCTCCTCTCTCAAACTAAAAGACTGAAAAAGTAAAGTAAATAAATTTTTTGACTAGAAATGAATTTACAAAAACCAAAAGGACTATAAAATGTATTAATTGGAAAGTATAAAGGCCAAAACTAACTTTTTGCATCAAATTCTAAAGTGTTACCCAACTCTATACTTATTTCACTTTAGTCCTGCATCTTTTAATCTTGTCATCCCTTAACAAATTAGACCCAATTGATCATCACTTTTGCTACTAAAATCTCAAATCATTTAGAAAAAGTTTGATAACTAAAAAGGTAAATCACTAATATTATAGTGATATGTGAGAATGTGCACAATAAACTTTAGTATGGGAAACCACTACCTCTTTTAGTTTTATCTATAATATAATCTAATTCATTGTTTACAGTTTATTTTTATTAATTATTAAATTATAATTAATTTCCTTAGGTTATTAGTTTAGTATAACCTCTATCTTTTTAAGCTGTAAGGAAATCTTCAATGAAAAGCATGAAATTAATGCTTTTATTCATGATTGACTCTCAATATAATTAGTTACCTATGACAACATATTTTAGAAAGGGATGAAAATGTGATTTAATAATTACTATCCAAATATAACTTTGTTTAGTTATAAATAATTAATGTAGCTTAATTGATCGTATCATATGAATACAAGATTTTTATTGGTTTAAGAAATGAAAAAAAAGTAAGCAAAGGCCAAGTGTTGCTTGGCTTGGCAAGCCGAACGTCCTACCTGAACCATTATCTCAGGGCCCACATGTCTGGGCCATATTTTTTTCATTTGCAACATGTTGTTCGCCCTATATTCGAGCCATTATGGTTACTAAAAAAATATTTTGACCTAAAATCCTATTCAACACATTTGTTTATCAAAAAAATCTTATAAAAAAATGATAAAATTATTTATTATCTAAAAGAAATCAAAAATCAAAATCAATAAGAAATCAAAAAACCAAACTGAGTTCAAACATGTTTTTTCATGAACTTAAGGTAAAAAAAATAATCTAATATGAACTTTTCCTATCAAATGAAACCATTTGATATTAATATTGACTGTTTTGGTGGTTTAAAATGGTGTAAAAAATATTTCTCTTTTTATCATCAGAGATCAGAGTGCAGTGACTTCTCTCTCTCCTCTCTCAACCATGGAATGAAAAAAGAATAAAAATAAACTTTGGTATCAAAATTGAATTTGAAAAAAATTAAGGAACCAAAATCGCATGATTTATGCTATTTTTAATATTAGAGGACCAAAATATATATTTCGTACAACTTTTAGCTCGCCACTCATGTTTGATGTATTTTAATTTGGGGTTCTATTCTTTCAATTTTACCCTTGCCTAAAAAATCCAAACCAATTGATCTTTGACAAGAATGAAATTGCTTTAAATAAAAATTTAAAGATCAAAATGATTTTTTTAAAAATAAATAGTATCATCCACTTTCTTTTATAAAAAGGTGAACAGTGCCGACTGCATAAAATCAGGACAAGACACTGCATTCATGGAAAAAGAAATAAGCTTCAGCATGAATATAAATAGTTCGTAAATAAAAGGACTATAATACATCTCAATTTATTAAATAGTTCAAAAATCTCACTCAAAATGGTACAGCGACTAGTTGGAACTCCCCAACTAAACACTGCTTTCTTCATATTCATGTTGAAAATAGCTTTTCTTGGAAATTAATTAAGACTTTTGGAGATATCACACACTTGTAGATTTATAGAAAATCTTGCAGTGTCATTCAGCAGCTGCAGTCTCATCCACTGGTGCAACATGTTCATGTTTGTCAAGTCGGCTGAAGTTTCCCTTCTCCTTGAAGAGCTGATTATGATGGTGCCTGCAATACAGGCGATGCTCGTGGGCTACATAGTTTGATGGGCTGATGACACAGCCTCCATGAACGCATCTGAAGCAAGCCTTATGATAAGATGTTCCATCAACTGCCACCTGAAAGATGTAAGTTGGGAGACAGGAAACTATAAGATATTCTTCTTTATCGATGACATCAAAAATCCATCTATGAGAACATTAGAAAACCGACAAACATGGGGTGAAGATTAGATCGATGGGCTTGAATTTCTTGAATTGGAGTTTAAGTACTGAAAGTACTGATGGAGTATAAAAATGGAGAACTATGTGATGCAAATTAAGATGTCGATTTGTCATTAACATTTTGATTTAAACATATTACTTGTGTTCAAGCTAAAAACTTTGAGGTTCTTAGAAATCCTTTGTGCATTGGCTTTCTAGCTACTGTCATTAGCTTTAAACATGCTCATAAAACAAGCAAAACCATCTGCTGCAACCATTTGAACAGATTAGTTTGCTTACTTACAAAAAAAAAAATATTTTTTCTGTCAAATCATGCATTATTACTAATATGAAATCACACCATTTACCCTTTCGAGCGGGTAAACAGTTTTCCTGCAAGCAACACATTTCTCCTGAGTTCCGGCAAACATACTCGAAACTTTGCTGTTGATTCGGACCTGTGAAATTCCATTCACAAAAAGAAGCATCTTAATAGTCATTTTAAACAATAATATGAAATAGTTGCAACTTGTCAAGAAGTGTTATATCAGCTGTTAAGCTTTGCACTGGGGGTACCTGATCGGCTGACCGGTCAACTCTGACAGTTTTTGAAGTCCCTGGGGGAAGGGAGAAGAACATAATAATAGCCCGTGAATAAAATTGAACAAGCAGATATGACAGCAGGGTAGTGCGCTTAAGGAAAATTAATAGCCGGCCGGGGAATTCACCTTTGAAGCTTTTATCCAAGCTGCCTGTCATCTTTAAAAGTTGATCGAAGTGAGGCTTGCAATATAAAACGCCTTCATAGGATGAGTAGTTGCTCAGCTGCATAGGTGAAAAGGAAAACGTTAGGATTAATTAAAAAAATTAAGGAAAACATCCTAGAAAACACAACAGTTCATGTTTTTGTGAAACAGGGAAAAGGGACAGAAGTTTTTCTTCGAAACCTGAACCCCAAGCAGCTTGAAATCTTTTATAGGATGCACAAAATATTAACTTAATTAACAGAAGTTTTTCTTCAGGTAGCATATATATTAACTTAAATCATTCAGTTAAACCAGGAAATAAAGTTCAATGTGGATACAATCTGATCATCCACACGCTGCAAGGACTAAAGAAACTGTCACTTTGCATTTGATATCTGCAGGAAGACTGTTCAACCAGTTTCATGGTTTGAAAATGAATAAAATTCCATTGTAGCCCGGCAAAAACAAAAGCAACCAAGAATTGCTTATTGTTGAAAGTATAAATTCGTATATTTCAGAGTTATTTTTCCATTACAATTGAGAATGAATTTATAGAGTAATTACAAGACTAATTTAGCTAAAGATAAAAACTACTTTATCCTTACTTTACACAATTTCCATATCTGGAAATTAACGGCCATATTTTAACGGCTATATTTTAACGGTCATATTTTAACACTCCCCCTCAAGTTGGAGCGTAGATATTTATCATGCCCAACTTGTCAATAGCATCATAGAACGCCCTTCCGGAGACTGCTTTTGTGAGAATATCGGCTAGTTATCTTCAGATCGAACAAACGGAAGTTGTATAATTTTCTGATCAAGATTTTCCTTAATGAAGTGTCGGTCGACTTCAACGTGTTTGGTACGATCATGTTGAACAAGATTATGAGCAATTTCGATAGCGGCCTTATTGTCACAGTGTAGACCCATAGATGTTCCATAATCAATTCCCAAGTCTTGTAATACCTGTTTAATCCATAGTAATTCACACACACCATGAGCCATACCTCGGTATTCTGCTTCTGCACTTGATCTTGCGACCACTTTCTGTTTCTTACTTCTCTAAGTGACAAGGTTGCCTTCTACGAACGTAAAATATCCTGATGTTGATCTCCTATTAGTCTGATTTCCTGCCCAATCTGAGTCTGTATACCCTTTAATATCTTGGACCTCCCCTTTACAAAATAGAAGTCCTCTTCTTGGTGCACTTTTTAGATACCTTAAGATTCGATATACAACTTCCATATGTTCTTCTCCTGGTGAATGCATGAACTGACTTACCACACTTACTGCATAGGCGATGTCTAGCCTAGTATGTGATAAGTATATTAGTTTTCCAACTAACCGTTGATAACATCCTTTGTCCACTGGCGTTTGATTTTCTGCTTGTCCCAGTTTGTGATTCATTTCCATAGGTGTATCTATCGGTTTACATGCAAGCATTCCGGTTTCTGCCAATAAATCTAACACATATTTTCGCTGTGATAGACATATCCCCGTTTTTGACCTTGAGACTTCAATCCCTAAGAAGTACTTCAGTTGTCCGAGATCTTTCATTTCGAATTTCGATGCTAGAAACTGTTGTAGTGCCTTTCTTTCTTCTGGATCATCTGTTAAGACCATATCATCCACGTATACTATTAGTGATGTTACCTTCCCTCCTTTGTGTTTTATAAACAAAGTATGATCTGAATTACTTTGCTTATAGCCAAACTCCTTCATCGTAGATGAGAATCTTCCGAACCATGCCCGAGGTGACTGCTTTAGACCATACAATGCCTTTTTTAATTTGCATACTTCAGTTTCACACGAGGACCTGGTTTTAACTCCAGGTGGTAATTCCATATACACTTCTTCTTCAAGATCTCCATTTAGGAAGGCATTCTTGACATCAAATTGTTGTAAGGCCCGGTCTCGATTCACTGCTATAGATATGAGAATCCGGATGGTGTTCATTTTTGCAACTGGGGCAAAAGTTTCTTGATAATCCACTCCATACTTCTGTGTATATCCCTTTGCGACTAATCTTGCTTTGTATCTATCAATACTCCCATTTGCATTCAACTTCACTGTGAACACCCATTTACACCCAACTTTTTTTTATTTTTGGTAGTTGACATAACTCCCAAGTGTTATTCTTCTGAAGTGCCGCCATCTCCTCATTCATCGCCTTGGTCCATTTTGGGTCTGCTAATGCATCCTGTACATTACTAGGAATAGACACATTGGATAATTGATTAACAGTAAATGCATATGATTCCAATAATTTATGAGTAGAGATATAGTTACTGATGGGGTATTTAGTTTTGTTTTTGGGATCGGGTTCATACTGTTTCTTTGGGACTCCCCTGTTTAGTCTTTGTGGGTACCTATTAATCACATTATTTTCTAAGACAGGAGTTTCATTTATCTCATTAGAAATAGGATTTAGGGATACCTGAGGTGATTGAGGAGAGACATTCTCGGTTGATTCTTCAGTTAATGCTATAGGCGTTGATAATTCCAGAGACATAGGGGGGTCGTTTCTGAGATCATTTCGGTCTATGTAGAATTCCAGGTTATCACAGCCTGGTCTCATTTCCTTGAACCCTTTATTTTCCTCTAATTTGAATATATCTTCATTCTCTTCAATGTTACTCTCCCCCTGAAGAGAAGACTCGTGAACTCCCCCTGAATAGTAGGGTTCAGATTCTCGAAATGATGCATCCAGGGTTACATGTAGCTTTCGATGGTAAGGATCATAGCACCGATATCCTTTCTGGAACTCCGAGTAACCTACAAAAACACACCGCTTTGCACAAGGATCTAGTTTGCTTCGCAGGACTTTTGGGATGTGGACATATACCGTACAACCAAACACCCGTGGTTCCAGATTTGGTAGATGAGGAACAGAGAGAAGAGATTCCATTTTCTGTTGAGGAGATTGAAATTCAATTGCACTTGATGGTATTCGATTTATTAAGTAAGCAGCTGATTTTACTGCCTCACCCCAATAGTATTTTGGCAGATTCATGCCAAATAGCTAAAGCACCTAACAATTTCCATAATCGCTGCTTTTTCCTTTCTCGCTAATCCATTCTCGCTGTGGAGTATACGTGCAAGAGGTCTCGATGTCGAATTCCATGATGATTTAAAAAAATCACCTAACACTTGATCCATGAACTCCGCATCATTATCCGATTGAAAGTGTACAAATATGTCGTTGGTATTGGGTCCGTACCATTTTGTGAAATTTCTGAAAAACTGTACCTACTTCGCTTTTATTCCGGAGAAGAGATATCCAGGTCATCCGAGTACATTCATCAATAAATGTAACAAAATATCGTGCATTAGAAAAAGACGAGATCTTGGCAGGACCCCAAACATCTGAATGGATGACTGCAAATGGTTCCATACTTTTCTTCAAACTTGGCAAATAGGAGATACGGTGGCTTTTCACCAGTTCACAAATTTCACACTGAAAATCCAAAATACTTAAACTGGAAAATAAATGCGGTTGTAATTTCTTAAGGTACCCGAATGAAAGATGTTCGAGTCGTCGATGCCACAACCATACGAGAGCATGAGCGTGATCCTTACTTCTGGTCTGATGTGCGTGACCCATCATTGACTCCCCTTTTCCCGTTAACTCTAAATAATACATGTTGCCCCGTCGAACACCATAACCAAGAATCTTCCGGGTTAGAATGTCCTGAAAAACGCAAAACTGAGGCCAAAACGTTACGGTGCACTTAAGAGTAGCAGTAATTTGACTTACCGACAAAAGATTATATGAAAGAGATGGAACAATAAGGACAGTATCTAGGGTTATAGTGTCAATCAAAAGGATAGATCTTTCCCCCATAACAGGGGAGATACTACCGTTAGCAGTGCATATAGTTGAATGTGATGAGGGTTTATGACAGGTTAAATTATCGGAATCGCTAGTAATGTGACTAGATGCACCTGTATCAATAATCCAAGGGTTATTTTTAGTAATAACAGAGTGTGCAAAAGTTTTTTCGATAATACTTGGATGGACCACATTTGTTGTAGGTGATACCTGGTTTGCTTCTGTCAGATGTACCATAGATTTTCTGATATTTTTCCGAGGTTTTTTTGTAAAATCCCACAAATCCGGGTAACCAATAATTTCATAACACCGTGATTTCAAATGTCTCGTCTCACCGCAGTGGAAACACACCAACCCACCCGGTTGGTTGTAACCCGAATTAAATGGGTGTCCGTGACCCATTTGTTTTACATTTCCTCCCGTCTGCCTCTCTCCCCCAGCCCTCTCACTCACGTGACCTCTGTCACGTCCAAAGCTCCCCACTGATCGGAGGTTCCCAGCCACCATCACCGAGCTGTCATGGAACGCCGAAGGGGCTCCCACCACCTGCTCGTCGTCCATGGTGTGTTTCTGGTTTTGACCTGGAGCTTGTGGTGACGGGATAAAGGTAAGTATGTTCGCTGGATTGATTTCCATTTGTGGGTTATGGGTTTCTGGGTGAAATGAAGAGTTATGGGTGTTCGATGGATGTTTTTTTTCAATGTTTGGGGGTCGTGTTCATGGGTTTTTTATGTTGTAATTTCTGGGTTTTGGCTAGAATTTCTGGGTTTAGGTGGAATTTCTGGGTTGTGGCTTGAATTGATTTTCGTTTGGGTTTCTAACAAGTAACCGTGAGCTGATGGGTTTTGCTAGTTCGAGAAGGGTTTCGCCGGAGATGACGAAGAGGTACGATGAACAGGACTCGCCGGAGATGACGAAGAGGCCCTGATTCTTTTTTTTTTTCCGGGAAAATCGGGGTTTTGCCGAGAAAAATATGATTTTCCGGGAAAATCTGGGTTTTTTCTGGGTACGAACATTAACCTTGAACAAACAGGTATTGTAGAGATCGATTTCTGGGTTTTGAACCAGAAACAAGAAGATGAAAAATTCAGCAATACGATTCAAAGTAAAAAATTCGAGATTTCTGGGATTAATTTCGAGATGAACTACTGTTCAAGAGAAAAAAACTGGGGATGAATAAATACGGTTCAAAAAAAATTTCAAGATTTGCTCTGATACCATGTTGAAAGTATAAATTCGTATATTTCAGAGTTATTTTTCCATTACAATTGAGAATGAATTTATAGAGTAATTACAAGACTAATTTAGCTAAAGATAAAAACTACTTTATCCCTACTTTACACAATTTCCATATCTGGAAATTAACGGCCATATTTTAACGGTTATATTTTAACGGTCATATTTTAACACTTATTAACCATACACAAGTCATTAGTTTTTTGGCAGTGATTGAAATAGCAGTTTGTTTCTACGTTTTAAATATGTTTTTGAAAGAATTTAAATTTTATTTGTTTGTTTTAAGTTAGTATTTTTTAGAGTTTTTAATTGTATTTTAATATATTATGTTAAAAATAAAAAATTTAAAAATATTATTTTAATATATTTACACTTAACCTCCTTTCCCTACAACCTCGCCTCTCAAAAATTAAGGATCCACAAGTAAATCTCATGGCCGAAAGAAAGTGACCTATCATAAACCAACTAGAACAGACACCATCTAACATCGAAGGATCTGAACAACCCCATCTGTAGACCATCGAATTGGAATGGTCATGTGAAAAAAAAAAAAGAATACAAGTGCAAAATCATAATTTCAATCTGTACTCCTGAGAGAGAGAGAAAATTATATTGTCTGAGCCATATGTGTTGGATAATTGTGTTAAGAAAAACAATCAGCTTAGAAAAACCCCATCTACTACAAAAGTGATAATATTGAACCAAAAGGTGGCTAAAATATGTAAGATCCAGTGAAAGAGGATATAAAAATGATAAAGCTCAGCTCCTTAAGTTTGAGAAGAATCCTGCATGTGCTTATGAACTTACCTTTAGGGTACCCTTGCAGTGGTGGCATCTAAAACAAGCCTTGTGATAAACTTTGTTATCAGCAGTGAGCTGATCGACAAAGTATACAGTCTTCTCGCATGAATTGCACTTCTGGGTTGTCCCTGCAAATGTTGCCATGGATAAATTCCTTACTTTGTTTGGTACGCTGATGGATAATATTACATAATGATTGATGAGATATATCTAGCTAGCTAGCAAGCGCAATCTCCCTGTCTCGTCGATTTCTGATTGTTCTTCTTCTTCTCCAAATATCAGTAAATGATTGGTGGGGATGACGATGAAAGAAAGAGAAGACAGCCAAAGTTCTGAGTGCGTTTGAGATTTACAGCTCAGCCTCAGACAGACAGAAACCTAACGGAACAAAAACAATTTCCTAGTAGTCGACTTTAGAACCAATAAAAAACATGCAAGCAGTGTTTGTTGGCGTCAATTTGGTAATTTTATCAACAAAAATAGTTGGCTAAATTACATGATTGCCTTGTTTTTTTTCCCACAGATGTCCAGCCTACTAGAATTTAGCCATGGACGGTGAAGTGAAACTAGTACTGTGCTTCTACTCAGTAAATTAATTACCTTCACCTAGTATACTACTAGTCCATATCCCGATTCCATATCCCAATTCCGATTCTGTTCCTCTTAAGTCACATCAAGTGATTGTTATATTTTTTAATACAAGAAAACATCATCCTAAATTGTATTTTATGAGTCTAGTTAAATAAATAAAACCTCATTTATTTCAAGCTCTAACAAAGATTCTCCGTTCTGATTTGAACCCAAAATTTGGTGTAAAAATCACAAGTTTTTTGTTATCACAATATAAATTTAGCCTTCACTATTCAGAAACATGATTTATTATTAATCTCCCTAACACTATTAAAAGATTAACACATCTCACAATTCATTATTAAACACAATAATTCACACAATATTTTTTTATTTAATTTAAATTTATAATTCTTATAATATTAAATCATATAATTTAACTATATCTAAAAATCATCTCAGCTTATATACAAGCTAAGAACTGTCGTTGATAGGTTTACACCTCCACTCTAACTTGTTCAACTTGTGAGCGAACATGCTATGTCCATTTAGAGGTCAATATCAAAATCATATCAGCTCATACACAGGACTAAGAATGTACCTAAATCCTCAGTTGCATGTCCCTTTTCATGATAAAAACCTCATATTCTATTAATATTGTTTTGCGATGTTGAGCCTTCCCAACCACTTGAAGTCCATCACGAAACGAATTGAGTGTGGTGTTGTTGCTTTTTAAGTTTTCTATAATAAGTATTGTATTTATATACATACATTCAAAAATGACTAGAACTTGTCATGAATAATAACATAAATATTATATATATATATATATATATACATATAAAATATTGTGTATCAATCAATTATATATTGGATATTGAGGATCATAATGCATAAGAGTATATATCATTTCATATAAGTTTCTAGATCAATTTTTGGATGTTATTCCTCAAATACATGATTCCTCATAACATCCTAAATATCTAGGTAAGTTATAAAAATCACTAGCCAAATTCCCATCCTATTATTCTGATGACTGATACTATGCAGCTCGTCCTTAGCATTAACATAATTCATAATGTGCTCAAATAGGCTAAATTGTTGCATTCCAGATTAATCACAATAATTCATGATTAGTCACCTAGTACCGGTGCTGGAGTCCTACTACTAGTCCATATCCATATCCCGATTCTGATTCTGCTCCTCTTAAGTCACATCAAGTGATTATTATAACTGTAGTGAAGTATTATGAGTTTTTATTAACTACCTTAGGTCCTCAACACACTAAAAACTAAGCTTAAAAATATTTATAATTTTATTTACGGTTCACGAGTCATATTTTGATGTTATTCTGGGCGGCGGTTTAATCTATGGTTACGTTGAACCACAGTCCTAAACATAATCATTATCAAATGGAATCTCAATTTTTTATTATGAATTCCACTAAAAAAATTAAAATTTGGTCGCAGATGCAAAAAGCAATTGAGTGCTTTTGCAGCTGCGACGTAAGGGCATCTCTACATAATGCAGATTGGACACCTACTACAAGTGTCGTCAGCATCACGGACACAGCTCCTCCCAAAATCAAAATCACCACGTATCTTCTATCATCATCACTCTCCTACTCCAAATTCCATTTCCCTCAATTTTTATTTCTCTCCTCCTCCTCGAAGCTTCTCGATCATGGTTGTCGCTGCCCCTTTCGCCGATGATTTTGTTAAGGGTAATATTCATCCAAACAGAAAATATGGATATAAAATACAAAGCATTTATGGATGAATGGGAATCGGATCCAAGGGTCAAATGCGTTCTGGTTGAGGGAAGCTCACCTCGTGCATTTTGTGCAGGTAAAGAGGTCTGAAAGATTGCTACTTTTAGTTACAAGTGATTTTGGAGGATGACCATCCATGGAACATATATATATATATATATATATATATATATATATATCCTCCAAAATCACTTGTAACTAAAAGTAGCAATCTTTCAGACCTCTTTACCTGCACAAAATGCATATATATATATATATATATATATATATATATATATATATACATGTGTACTTTAAATTAATTTTACAAGTTGATTGCAATATGAAAAGCATGGTAACAAACACACAAACTGTTTTTCATTAAACTCAAACTCAATTATAGTTTTAACCAAACACTTAAATTTCAGTTACGAACTGCAGCTAAAAGTGTTTTTCATGAAACTGCTTTTTTTCAACCTCAACCACAACAACAACAATCATGTCAAATAGGCTCTTTATATTTGTGAGTTTTATATCTACAATTTGAGATTTGTAATTTTCATTCAAAAATAAAGTCCAGTATGTTTTTTATCCTCTTTGTCAACAAACTTAAACCAATATCACAATTCACAATCCAACTTTAGCCTTCACGATTTAGAAACAAGATTTTGATTTAGTAGGTGTTTGGGTCTGTGATGGCTTCTGTGGTTGAGGCTCATCGCAAAGTCTACCTGTTTGGTAAAAAGTGCACCATAGTTTTTTAAAATATGAGTTCCATCAAAAACTGAGGTTAAACCAAAAGAAAGTAAAATGTATTAATTGGAAAGTATAAAGACCAAAATTAACTTTTCACATAAAAAAAAATATTTATAATTTTATTTACAGTTCACTAGTCATAATTTATATTTGTGAGTTTTATATCTACAACTCTAGAGTTATGTTTTTCATTCAAAAATAAAGTATAATAGGTTTTTTATCCTCTATCAACAAACTTAAACCAATATCACAATTCACAATCCAACTTTAGCCTTCACGATTTAGAAACATGATTTAGTAGGTATTTGGCTCTGCAGTGGCTTCTGCGGTTGAGGTTCACAGCGGAGCTATTTGTTTGGTAAAGAGTGCACCATAATTTTTTAAACTATGGAACCTATAAAAAACTAAGGCTATACCTCAGTTTTGGAAAAGCATTGGATGCTTTTTACCTGGTCGAAACGTGATTTCACCTTCCTGTTTGTTCATCTTCCTCAGTTTTATACAACTTCCCCCTCATTTGCTTCTTGTTCATCTCCATGAATCTTCCTGTTCCAGTCGGGGTAAGGCAAGAAAAGAGGAAGGACCAGAAGCACTGGTAGCTCCCTCTCTCTCTCTTACAATCAGTTGATGGTCTCTCTCTTTCTCCACAGTCACCGACAACCTCCCTCTCTCTCCTCCAGCACAGTTCCTAGAGAGCACCATCATCATCCCCCTCAACACTGGAAGCTTCTCCTCCATGCCATAAGCTCTGTCATGACCTCCAACAGCAACAACAAGCCCCAATAGAAGCAACAACAGCGATAGCAGTAGCAGTAGCAACAACCTTCTGACACTTCTTCCAGCTATCACAGTCTACTATTTTCGATGCCACCACCACAGAAAAAACCATCATGACCTCCTCTATCCAGTGGCATCGGCAGATGAGCCTCTTGTCACCATTGGCTGACCACCCTACTACTGTTCACGTGTTACGTGAATAGTGCAACATCCCATTTTTTTTTAAAAAAAAAACTCTTGGGTTGGACTTACTCTCGACCCATCCCAAGTCCAACAGAGTTGGGCCTTTTGGCCCACCTTGGCTGAGTCGGCCCATTTAGTTGGGTCAAATTCGGTCCGATTTTAAAAAAAAAAAATCATATTTTAAAAATATATGTAGATAGAGATCAACCTTGATAAAAAGGAAAGACACATGACTTTGTTTCACTCCACAACCTTGTTGCTTTTCTATTGATTATGGATCAGAAACTTGCAATTAGATTTGGCCTTAGAACTATATCTCTACAAAATATAAATAGTGATCCTGAAACTCAGTATGGATCACAGATGTTGTTCCTGATGATATTTTATCAGATGATGTTCCTCGATCAAATATCAAGGGATCATAGAGGCCTTCACGTATCGATTTAGTTTGTGATGGAATTGCAAGTAGTTTGATGGGAGAATAAAAATAAGTGTCTAATTTACTTGAATTATTAATTACATTTTATTATTATGATTATTAAATCTACAATATTTAAAAAACAATATATATATATATATATATATATATATGTGTGTGTGTGTGTGTGTGTGTGTGTGTGTGTGTGTGTGTGTGTCTTTTAAAGTAATTTCACAAGTTGATAGTAATATGAAAAACATGGTAACCAAACACACGAAACTATTTTTCATTAAACTTCAAACTCAACTACAGTTTTAATCAAACTATTCAATTTCAGTTATGAACCGTAGCTAAAAGTATTTTTCATGAAACTATTTTTTTTAATCTCAATCACAATAGCAACCGCAATACCAAACAAACTTTTATTGTTCATCTCTCTGACACAATTAAAAGATCAACACGTCTCACAATTCATCAAAATTAACAACTCATTATTAAACACAGTAATTCACACAATAGTTTTTTTTTAAATTTAATTTAAATTTATAATTTTTATAATATTAAATCATATAATTTAATTGTATATCTAAAAATCATCTTAGCTTCTAGACAAGCTTAGAACTCTCGTGGATAGATTTACACCACCACTCTAACTTGTTCCACTCGTGAATGGACCTGTAATGCCCATGTAGAGATCAATACCAAAATCATATCAGCTCATACACATGCCTAGTATACTGATGAATGAACCGACATCCCCAACTATATGTCCCTTTTCATGATAAAAACCTCATATTATATTAATATTGTTTTGACATGTTGAGCCTTCCAAACCACTTGAAGTCCATCGTAAAATGAATTGAGTATATTGTTGGCAACACCATGTCCCATTTCATCAATGCCTTCACCGATAATGGTTGTTGCTTTTTAAGTTTTCTATACTAAGTAATGCATTTATATACATACATTAAAAAATAATTAGCACTTGTCATCAATAATAACATAAAAGCTATATATAAAAAATATTGTGCATCAATCAATTATATATTGGATATTAAGGCTCATAATGCATCAGATTGTATATCATTTCATATAAGTATCTAGATCAATTTCTAGATGTTATTCCTCAAATATATGATCCCTCGTAACATCCCAAATATCTAGGCAAGTTGTAAGAATCACTAGCCAAATTCCTTTCCCACTGTTCTTCTGACTGATACTATGTAGCTCATCACTAGCATTAACATAATTCAGGATGTGCTAAAACATGCTAAATTGTTGCATTCTTGATTAGTCATCTCCACTGCATTAAAGCAATACAGTGGACATGTGTTAAGCGGGACATGTGTTAAGCGGGACATGTACTCACACCTCAGATCCCCTCACAACAAACCAATCTAATAATATTAAATCCTTGTTATATGATCTACATATAACTTATCAAGATATATGAAATATTTATATTATAAAATAAGTTGAAACTAAAACTTTGACACTTAAATAACAAAAATAAATAAATTCATAACATGTTCTAAGTGATATGATTGTAGAAATTGATAATGGTAATGCCATAAAAGTATATTATTCTAATATTAACAACACAATAAAAACCCAAGTTTAATTTATTAATATTATGGGGTTAATCAAGGTACATAATTTATCAATAAAATTCTAGCAATAATATTATCGGTTAAAACCAATAAATAATAAAATTAACATATTTTATACATAAATCAATAAGATCCTTAATTTAACCTAAAAACCTTTAACTCTAACCGTTATTCACAATCGACAATAACCCAAAATCATTGATTTTCTTAAAAAATAACATAATTAAAAACTTAAATCAATGTATTTTATAGATGATTAACCTAATTTAAACTTGGTTTTTTTAAAAAAGAAACCCTTATTTTTTTTTTAATAAAATCTCCAATTTTAAACACTAACATTTTCAAAATGAATAGTTAAAACAAATTTTCATAAATTATATCAAATTGATAAAAGAAAAGGTGTGTAATATACCTTTAAGTGTTAATAGTAGTAGTTATCGATGATGGTGGTGGAGGTAACAACTAAATCTATGGTGAGAGATCTATGGGTGAAAAGAGAGATAGGGCATGGTCTTTTAGTGGGTATGCAAGTGTTTCATGGTAGAGAGAGAGAGAGAGAGACATAAAGAGAATAAGAAAAGGTTATCAACAGTAGTATGGGTACGAGGGTTGGTGGTGGCGGTGGGGAAACAAGGAAAATAAGATAGAAATAGGTGTTTAAAATTACTTGTAGTCACAATTCTCATTTGTGACTTATGAGTCATTGATATGAAACATAACTTGGAACTCATATATAAGGATTGTAAATTATGAGATTGTGGTATTTTTTTTAATGTACTAAAAACAAAATCCCACTCATTACATTTTGGATTATTAGATTAAAAATAATTATAAATAGACGACATGAAGATGGGGAAAATCTATTTACTTTTTATACAAAACTTGTGCAATCGACGTAACATAATAAGTAAATATTTTTCTACAAAATGAAATAATATTTTTACACATGACTCTAAAAATCTCATAAATAAAGTATTGAACATATTTCAAGTGTTTTTAAAATGTTTTGAGTAATAGTTTACTAACTTTTTGAATATGTAACTCTAATTTTTATCCATCTTAAGAGACCATTTATATGATTTTTAAAGTTTCTAAACCCTTTTTTTTTGTAAAGAACTAATATTTACATACTTTTCAAATCCTCATAACAAGGAATTAATATTTATGTACATGTAATTTGAGTCTCTTTAATAAAGGTACTTATGACATTCTAAGCTTTATTTGGGAGGTTTTAAGTATTATTATATGACCTTTTGAATATCAAAGTCAAATGTCAGTTTATATATTAATTAAAAAACCATTTCTATGTCCTTGGAATAATTTAGCTCGTATTCTCCTAACAAGAAACTAATATACATGTATTTTAAATCTTGTGAATAAAGTAATTATGACATTTTGAACTTCATTCTTAAGGTTTTAAGTATTATTATTTGAATTTTTGAATATCACACTCAAATTTTAGTTCATATTGAGAGACTATTACTTTGATTTTTAAAGTTACCACCATAATTTTACGTATTATGGAAAAAAATGTCATTACTTAGAAACTGATTATGTATAAAAACATTTACTAAAGAAATTAATAATGGTAACTATTCATTGGCCAAATCGATGATTTATATTATGCTGGTAAATTCATATACATTGGCCAAATCAATGATGAATTCACAAACAGAAAAGGCATGGTAAATAAAAAATGGTTGTCGGTATTATTTAATTGGTGAGTATGACATATCACCAATAAAAAAGACCACATGTAATTCCATTAGTGACTTTTATATTATTGATGGAATTAAACTGTTAGTTATGTATATCTTTTCAGTGGCATTTCATGTAACTTTTTTGAACTCTTTGGAACTTTTTGAGGGAGTTGCTCCATCGATGATTCTGTTTGTAATGGTTAGTGACATTTTATGTAATTTTTTTAACTCTCTAGAGCTTTTTAATGGACTTAGTCTATCCGTAATCCCGTTAGAAATAGGTTTAATATTTTTTAAAAAAAATAATAGAATAAAAAAATTAAAAGAAATGGAACTAAAATATAAAAGAAAACCAAATATTTATTACAAATAAAAAATTTCAAGTTGAACACAAGTCATTTAAAGAATAAAAACTAAAGAAGGAAAAGGTGACGAAGGATTTTTGTTAGGACCAGGTGAGGATGAGGTGGACTACATATAACACCGATATTTGAGAAAAGTTTCGTGTACAATCACCTAAGTTTAATCATCTCAATACCAAATCATTTTATCTTAGTACTAAGCCATGTCATTTATGTTTAAACTTCATCTCATACAATTGCTTTAAACTCTAGAGATTAGAAGCTCAAACCTGATTGTAAGGAATCAATGGTTGGTTGATACACTGCAACTTATCCATATATCCTTAGTCTTAGTGTTTGAGATACCATAAATCTAAATTCTATTGGGTTTACCGAATGACCCAATTTCCAACCATAAATCTAGATCAAAATTCAAACGAGTTTAAAGATTTTACGTGTATCTTTCATGTAATTGGGTTGTAAATGTTTCATGAAAAAACAATTAGTCAACTAATTTTTTTAAAAAAAGTAATAACTTAAAAAATTTGTTGAAAACTAACTTACCATAAACTTCTGAGCTTGTTTATCCATGAACTATTTCACTCTTGTTTTAACAATCATCATTTCTTATAAGAAATTTTACAACAAAAAATAACTCCATCAATCTAGGTTTGCGTTTAAGAATAGTAGCCTACAAATGAAAATTATTGTTAGTTTAACATTTTTTTAATAAAACAAAAACTTTTAAAAATTAATATAATAAAAAACAATCTTACCATCTATCTCGCATCCAAAACAAACAAAATAGGCCCACTAATATATAACCATTACATGAAAATGACCAAATGTAACATCCCACATCGAAAGAAGAGTGTCCAGAGCCAGGGCATATTAAGGCAAGTGGTACCTAACCTTGTAGGACGCGTTTTGGGGCCTGCGGGCTGCCAAGAACAAAACCGTGAGGCGTGGACGTCGGGTTTGGGCTGAGCCATAGCGGACAATATTCTGCAAGGGGGAGTGGGTCGGGCCTTACATATGGTATCAGAGCCGAGGACGGCTCGTTCTTAAGGTGGGGGGATTGTAACATCCCACATCGAAAGAAGAGTGTCCAGAGCCAGGGCATATTAAGGCAAGTGGTACCTAACCTTGTAGGACGCGTTTTGGGGCCTGCGGGCTGCCAAGAACAAAACCGTGAGGCGTGGACGCCGGGTTTGGGCTGAGCCATAGCGGACAATATTCTGCAAGGGGGAGTGGGTCGGGCCTTACACCAAACATCATGTGTTTGATATAAGCTTCCTATATTGCCTTCGAGACATGTAGAGTTCTAAAATCTCTCTAAGTCATGTGTTCCTAGTTGAAATACCTCTTTCTTTAACATATTTTTTTACTTTTTTTATGCCTCATAAAAAAAATCATGCAACCTATATAATACAAATAATTTATTTGTTAAGATTGTTACTTATTTTTAACCCTTTTTTTAGGATATTTAAAAAACAACATGTTTCTGATATATTTGCATTGTCTTGAGAATTTTTCAGCATCTTCTTAAAAGGATTCAAATTTTAAGTATCTTTTCAACACATTCGGGTTTTAACATGTTATTTATAAAATCATTGATTTTTCTCTTTGAGTTAAAGGGGTAAAAAATAAACCCCCCCCCCCCCGACCGACACACACACCCACCAAAAAAAGACCTAAGCCTAAACCTCAAAATCCTCACATTGGGCATCATTTCTTTATCATAACGACAACCTTTCAGTAGTGGATCTAATTGCACTTGTCGAAGAGAAGAATAATTATTTATATGCATATGAATTACAACCTAGTATATGACTTAATTAGTTATTTTGTTGAAGACTTCTACTTTGAATAGGATTGTATTTCTTAGGTTGTGGAAGTGTTCAAACCTTGTTGATCAATCACCTTTTTTTAGTCAATTGCGACTTCTAATCAATTGGTTCACTACTCCTTTAACACTCCTAATCAATCAATGATTCCTCCATCGTAATCATTGTTTTATTCAATATTAATTTAAGCTCCCCCTTGCTTTATGGTGAACAATCAGTCTTCTCTAGTTTGATATGTGTATGTTTATTTTAGTTGTAAGCAATGCCTCCCTCATACTAACTTATTTTTGAATAATAAGTTAATATGAGGGAGGCATTGTTTACAGCTAAAATAAACATACACATATTAATCAAATAATTAATTATGTCATACATGTGCTAAAATTGATTAATCAAATTAACAAAGTATGATGCGGTAAATGATAATATTCATCTAAAATCAGATAATCATGTTTCAAAACATGTCAAAAATGTCAAATGTTTTAACCAATTAGGTTTAATATAAAGAAGTATGCAAGTTTTGGCTTTTAGACATGATGTTAAAGTTTATTAAATTTCACCTAACTCATTATCTTTACACAAAACCCTGTTACTTTCTTACGAGCTATAAATATCTTTATTCAAAGTCTTAATCAATAACCTTAGACAATCCCTTTTTTTCTTGAGATTAGAATGACATCTTTATATTTTATTATAAAATTATCCCTTTTAGCTTGCCTTTTTTTATTTTATTGACTATCTTTCTTATATTGAGTGGTGTATTATGATTGCTATTCAGAGCAAAAAATAAGAACATCTTGAACCATTATACTAGAAGATACATCATGATGAAGAAGACTTTAAATTTCCTTGAACATTAAAATAGAAAGAAAAAAAAAACCCTCTTCAAGACAGTCATGTCACTCTAAAAATCTAGAGAAAAAATATCCTATTATGGTCAAGTGGTGTTATCTCATATTTCAAATAATAGTTTGACAAAATGCAACATCATTTTGTCACACAATTGAGATGCTAGAAATTCTTGATGTCATTCAAATATCATAATTCCCATCAAAACCCAACAAAGAGCTTCTAATAGCCTCTTCCTTATTATGGTTTAAATCCACCAATGCCTTTACATTTAGATCTTGATTAAATACCATTAATTTTTTTGACTTGTCCATAATTGGTGGTCATTAACTAGCTGTCGAAGAACTTCTAGTTTAAATAATGTAAAACAAATAAAAAAAAAATCTCGATTTTGGTAAAAAAAAAAATATATATATATATATATATAGGATTATAGGTCAAAACCACCTATATTGAACTCCCTTCTCTTAAACAAACTCATTAACACAAAGATCAATATTTCTTTGGTCAAATTATAGTTGACTCAAAGTATTATCTCTTTTTTTTTCTGGGAACTTTGTCACTCTCATGTGAATTTACAAGAATTGAAATGCAAGGAAAATGAAGTACAGGATTGAAACGTAACCAAAACAAAAACTACAATGCCCAAACATGAAATTCTGTCTAGCTTTGTTGTGGATTGCCATTTTAAAATTTTGCATTTGTTTGACAGAATCAACAACAAATCTTTACGAAATCTCTGGATTTGATTTGCTGTTCAAGGTTTGTATGGTTAGAGAATTTACTTTTTATTTTAAAATATTTTTTATTTATTAAATAATATTATTTAGATGGAACATGGAGAGAGAGAGAGAGAGAGAGAGAGAGAGAGACATAAATGCAAAATAAAATAAATCCATTAATTTATGTTCTTTGATATTTCAATAGGTAAAGGATGGAACTAAACAGATGTCCATTCAAATAACCAAGAAGGGATTGGAAAAACACAGGACGCAAAGGGGGTAATTTTTCCATATGCTTATTTTATTAAAATGGCACGACAAAAGACGACCTTTATTACACGACCGAAAAACAGAAGCTTTTGGGGGCAAGCATTTAATCACAACATGATAGTTAATGCTTATTGGACACTGGCAAAATTGAAAAGGGTCTGATGTTCTTGGCAGAAACAGAAATTTCAGACACTAGACTCCCAATCATGCACTTTCCTTTGTCCGAGCTTCTTCCCGCGTTACTGTTTTGACATAAATTTCATAGCAACAGCCTGAAACAAGAGCATATGAGAATACTAGCAGTTGTAACAGAGACGGCTTTGATAGAAGACTGCAATTTCAGGTAAGACAAACTGTACTGTGCACTGGAACTCTGGTTCAATTTAAGCAATAAAAATTCTTATTCAAAACTAAAGCATAGCATACAACCAAGTAAAAATTAACAAACATTGAGCATGACAAGACACTAAAGTACGTCTCCAGTTCATCAGAATGCATTGCCAGTCATCATGATATGAAATACTGAGGCATGGTAGAGCATAAAACCAAGTTGACGCTTCCATATTGCTGCTTAAAGTTGTTCTAATCAGTTTTACAGGTAAAAGAACATGCATGCTATCACTGACACGAATAAATATGCTCGAGTCATCTTTTTGTTTAAATGTGCTCTTTGGAAAGTCAATAATCATTTCAATTTACAATGACATTTACATGCAAACAGTTTGACAACCACATGTTTTTTCAATTCTACACCATCCAAATATTTTAAATTCCTTTAGTCTAATTCTTGTAGCACACCAAAGAACGCCCACCAATGAGGTTCAACCAGTTACCAATATTTTTATACAGTTTTGTACCAAAAACAAATTTTCAGAAATATATGCAATTTTCTTCCAGTTACACCAACAGCATCAGATTACCTGCTACAACAACAAGTGTCAGAACATCTCCAAATCTTTTGAGCCTCCACACACTCTTCTTATGTGATTTGAATCGCTTAAGAGATGGATCTTCAGCCAGGAGCTGTAAGGTAAACAAATTAGCATGTTACTCATATATGAACCTCGACAATCACATATTCAATTATTTTTAGCAATTGATTATTTAAAAGTAGAATTAAGAGGTAACTTTAGAATTTTCATGTTTTTAGAAATGCAGCAGATACTTTTATCTGGTTTTTGGCTCTGCACATTTCCTAGACTATGAAATTGGGTTTCAAACAGTTGATAAAGCACAGCAGGTGCATATATCCAGCAGTTTATCACTGGCTCCATAAGGTCATAACTTTGTTATTTCCTATACTACGAAAATTTCATGTCTCTACAACTGCAGGAGGTAGTTTCCTTGTTTTAATGACTGTATTCCCTAGACTTTGAAATTAGGTTTCAAAACAGATTGTGAAGTATCAACAGTGATGAGTTCGTCAAAAATTAACAAAAACTGCCCCATCTTGAGTATAAGGATTTTGGGACAACTCATTTAGCTCTTGTACAGTTGTTGTATTAGTCAGATCAATTATACACCTTTGTTTCCGCCTGCTACATTCAAATTTAGTATGAAAACCTGCTATATGCCTGCACAACTTGCTGTTCTTTTTTTAAACGTATTTCTCATAACAGATTCCCACTTCAGAAAAGCACCATGAATACTGGAATTCTAAAGAAATTGGTGGAGGAAGGATACAAAGAACAACCATCATGGACAATACCATGGAAGAAAGGATTACGAGGAAAATTGAGAAGGGGAACACTGGAGGATTAGGGGTAATGCAGAAAATGGCAGGCAAATACATCCAAGAACAATTGGTGTCAAAAGGCAATACATATGTGGAAAACTTTTGAGTTTTAAGGATTAGAAAATAAATCACTGTAAAGATGCAAACATTGCAAAGAGAATTTGAAGGCAGTGGAGGACAATTAACTTGTTGGAAATTCTTTCATGAATGGCTGTTGAAATTATAAACCACATAGACAGCTGACGGTAAAATTGAAATAGAGTAGAAGTTGTCGAAGAAGTCGTTGAAAATTTTCAGCAGAAACTTGAACATATTGTTGCAGTTGAGAGGATGACAGACATTGGCTTACAACATATGAACTAATGGATTATATCAAGGCACTGGAACAGAAAAGTGCCAACCACCACAGATTGGAGCAGGCATTTTAAACCAAAATCACAAGGCTCAGCTGGTTGAGAGAAGTTATTTGTAACAACCAGACAACAAAAGGATTGTACCTGTTCCACAGACTGAATCTGCAAGAACAAATCTTGCTTTTTGCAACCCATTTTGAATGTCAAGTATTTTAACATGACATTAACTCAGCTTCAGTGGACTAGAGGAAGTTCAAGCTGCTTAACCTTAAGGCTATGGTGTGATTGGAAAAGTAGAGAACGCTTATAGGCTATACCTGGCTCTTTACTACTCAAGACAAGCCCCAAGAGCATGGAACAATAAATTTATTTCTAGTTTCACCATAAAGGATTTGAAAGAAATCCACCCGACCCATGACCCTAGGTGAAGGAAAGAAAGGTAGATTCTTGCTAGCTCTTGCTGTGAACAAAATTTAATCTATACTAGCATTAACTTCTAAGGTGAATAAAACTTTAAAAAACATGTAATCGACAATAAGAGAATTAGATGACAGACTTATTATAGATGGGGTGTCTTTATGCAATTTACAGAATTAAATAGAAAGGGTTGGCTTTTATTCCTGAGAAAAGGCACTTTAGAAGTTTTCCCAACAAAATTCATACAGAAAAAATGCAAAGTAATGGCGATGTATATGGTTCTCATTGAGAAATTAGTCGCAAAATGATAGGAAAGACAAGATTAATCCAAGAGTTTATTGAATCCTTGTTGGGATTTTTTATTTATCTCAAGAATCACAGAGCTCAACTCGACCTACATTTGTGAATGAAACAAACGAAGCCTCATCATTTTGCAACCAAAGGCAAAAAAAAAGAAAATGCTTCAATGCCAAGTAACTAAAGGGGGGGAAATTATTTGGGATATGAATAATTAAAAAGAAAGAGATGGAGAGACTAACAGCTTGCTCGCGTGGACCAGGTTCAACATGGAATCCGCGACGCAAAAGAGAGAAGGCGCCCTGTGTCTTCGGAACAAATAAATTCAAAGGATAAGAAAATAATACAGATCAAATCTAAATACTAAATCCTAAACCCCAATACCTGAGATTGAGATCGGAAGTGAGAAGTGATGGAGGAATAATTCTTTAGTAACAAACCCATGCTTTCTTTCCTTTCTCCTTTCCTTTTCTTTTGACTATAAGATTCGTCATTTCACACGAGCCTCCGAAGTATAAAGAGCAGCATAGCACTCTTCCTTTTACGCATTTAACCCTACATTTCTTCTATTTTATTTTTGCTCCATATTTTCACCATTTCTTAATCTGAGTCCCAATCATTCCTTTGTGCGGAAAACCGATTTAAAAAATATTTTTAGAAAAAAAAATTAGAAAAAATATTTTTTTTATTTTAAAATATTTTTTTAGTATTTTTAGATTATTTTGATTTATTAATATAAAAAATAATCTTAAAAAAATAAAAAAAAATATATTGATACATTTCTAAATTAAAAATATTTTGAAAATCAATCTTACCTGTACTCAAAAACACTCACTTCATTAATATAATGCAACCCCAACTTTGTGTAATTGATGTACACGAATGGCACTCCACACCAATGGCACTCCATCTTGATATTATTCTTTTGAATATCATTGTTATTTTTTTTTCACTTGTCAATATTTATATTATTCTTTTGAGTCTACATAAATATGCATTTCATCTTGCAACTTGAGTTATCTTAGTTTATGGCTCATTTATTCATTTATAGTGAATATCCAGTTCTCTTAATTAATTGCTTAGCTTGCGAAAATATTTAAAGGAAATTAGAACATAGTGTTTGGACTACTTGAGTGCATATAGAGAACTAACATTGATTAGTGTGTTATTTTCCCTAGTTTAATTTGTTATTATTTAGTCTTCAAGATATAAATAAATAATAGCTTCAATTTTATATTGCATTTTACTTGTAAGTGTCATTTGTGATCTCAGTTAGCCTTAGGATTTGTATTGTATGTATTTATAAAGTGATCATCTAGTAAACAACTCAAAACTCACCATTATCATGGATAAAATCTCTAGTAATGTTGTTGAGGATATTCAAGAGCAGTTATAGCTCTTACAAGTTGAAATGAATAAAATGTTCACTCAAATAAATAATCTTTCTCAGATATTGGAATTCATAGAGACTTTATATATAAAGTAATATAGTGAAAGTGAGCATTCTAATAATAACTCTGGAAATCTTCAAAGATTAGTTCCCTATAAAAATTGCTAATATGAACACCATTAGGTTCACAATTATTTTGATGATCTTAATGATAGTAAGCATTCTAGCAATTAACGTTAGATGTCAATTCACTCAAAGAACCGTCGTGCAACCAAAATCAGGGTCACCATGATTATGAAGACCTTGATGATTCTAACAATCAAGGTTTTGGTAATTTTTAGAATATGAATAAGAAGGAGGATGAGTCCAACCTGTTAGGATGTGTTAGGTTTATATTCAGTTAGATCGAGTAAGACTTTATAGGATGGAAGACAATCAGGTTAATGTGCCTTAACACAACCCAAAGAAAAAATATTTTAGAGAATACAACCATGTGCTTTAATGGTTTGACTATGTTTTATACAACCAATATTTTTCATGAACGCATGGAAACTTAAGATTAGAATGCTTCAAAATGTTGTTGGATATAAACTAATATTTTTCATGTTAGAAATGATGGAGAAACTCAAGTTTTTATTAAGGTTGACCTGAAGAGTTGGTATAAACCAAAATTTACCAAGAACGGATTCATGTCAATCTTAGTTAAAACTTAAAGAATGAAAAACATCCTAGCAGGTACTAGATAAGATTAGAATTCTCTAAGATGTTGTTGCATAAAAATTAATGACTAGTTATAACCTTTTCATTTATTATATTAGAATTTTTTTTGTGAGATGAATGAAAAACAACATTTAAGACTAAAAATAAATTATATAAATGACTAATCATACATTTTAGCCTTTATAATGCACCAAGTATTTTTATTAGGGTAATAACACAAGTGTTTAGGATTTTATAGGAAATTTCTTGGTGATGTATGTTGATAACATCTTTATTTATAGAAAAACCAAGGAAGAATATATAGAACATTTTATCAAGTTGTACCACTTTAAGGAAGGAGAATTTGTTTGCCATTGTTAGAAATGTTTTTTCTTCACAAATTAAATGGGTTTCTTATTCTTTATAATGTTATATGAAGGAATCTCTTATGATCCCCAAAGTCCAAAGGATTGTAGATGAGCCTAAACCTTTTTTTATAGTGTTATGAGGTTTGTAGTTTTCTTGGGCTCGTGGCTTTTTATCATTGCTTCATTAAAAGGACTTTTTATCATAATATCTTCAACCACAAATTGTTTGAAACAATATGAGATTCATTAGAGAGCTAATAAGGCATTTGATAAGGTTAAAAATAATAGACATCTTAGTAATATGGCTTCCTGATTTTACCAATGTATTCAAAGTAGTAATGCCTTGAGAGTTGGTATAGGTGGAGTACTTAGTCAAAAACATCATTTTATAGCTTACTCTAGTAAGAATGTAATAAGCCCAAAAAAAAGTATTCAACCTATGATTAAGAATTTTATATGGTAGTTTAGACTTTGTGTTATTGGCGTCATCATTTGTTATCATAAGAGTCTGTTCTTTACTCCAGCAATGAGGATTTTTCCTATCTCAACTCTCAAAAGAAGCTTATTGGCATGCTTATTGGGTTGAGTATTTGCAAATCTATTCATTTGTATTGTTATATAATTTTGGAATAGAGAATAAGATGGTGGATGCTTTGAGTCACTAGGTAACATTGTTATCCACAGTGAGTGTTTAAGTTACTGAATTTGAGAGACTTAAAAGAGAAGTATGAATTTTGCCTGAAATTTAGAGTTATATATGTATGGAATTAAGAGACAAGAGTAATTGTATTTTAGATGATTATTACCTCTAGGAAGGGTATTTGTTTTGGGATAATAAATTTAATATCCCAAAGACATTAATGAGTGATTTTTTATATGAGAGATTTATATTAGAGGTCATTCAGAATATTTTGGGAGAAATATAACCATTGAAAGGTGAAACATTAATTATTTTAGTCTAGCTTAAAATGAGATGTAGCTAAATTGATGTTATTGTAAAACACATCAACTAGCTAAGCATAAAAAAACATAACACTAGTTTTTTTACCCTTTTACTTGTTCCCACTTGCCCTTAGAAAGATGTAACTATGAATTTTATATATGCGCTTTCATATACTGCAAATAAGAATGATTTTATTATGGTTATCGATTGTTTCTCTAAAATAGCCCATTTTGCTCTTTGTACTAAATCCATAAATGCTTCTAGAGTTGTGAAAATCTATTTTGATGATATTGTCAATGATAAGGATGATAGATTTATAAATTGTTTCTGGAAAAAAAAAACCTTTGTTATATGGTGGGAACTAAGTTGATTTTTTTTAATGCCTATCACCTTTAAGGTCTGTTTGGTATTGCGGTTGCTGTTGTGGTTGAGGTTGAAAAAAAGCAGTTTAAAAAAAAGCGCTTTTTCTGCGGTTCAAAATAAGCAGTGAGTGTTTGGTTAAAAACAGTGGTTGAGTCTGAGGTTGAAAAAAAGCAGTTTTTTGTATTTGGTTACCAAGTTTTGCATGTAGCTTTTTACATATACACACATATTTTTAGAACTCTCTCTGTATATATATTTTGTATTAATAATCATATTTTTGTAATGGAAGGAATAGATCAAGTCAAATTGACACTTATTTATTATTTGTTCATCAAACTATTTGCAATGCTATCACGAACATTATCCATACGTGAAGGCATTTGCAATCCCTGACTATTATCTTGCGCTACAATATCTGGTAAAACATCATCTGGTACATAATTGGGATTACAATCATATTGAACAAAATCAACGTCATGTTGCGATCTCCTTCGAATAAAGTTATGAAGTACCATTGACGCAACAACAATTTGAACTTGCGTTTTGTATTGATAAGGTGGCATGCTCTGTAAAAAATTTCACCTTTGCTTCCATACTCCAAATGTTCGTTCTATCACATTACGTGGTGATGAATGTGCACAATTAAGCACCTCTTCACGTCCACTTGGTTGTCCACGAGGTTGAAAAATCTTGTAAGTGATACCGCTCCCCTCTATATGGACCTAAATACCCATACTCATTTGGATAACCAGCATCAACCAAATAATACTTTCCTGAAAAAACAAACAACGTGCAACCGTTTTCATAAATTCATTCACAAAAGAGAATATTAATTGAAAAATATGTATAAATCGCAACCTTCAGGAGGTTTTGGAAAGTTGATAATCCTATTGTCAATTGCCTCGTGGAAAATACGTTTATCGTGTGCACTACCTTCCCATCCTGCCCAAACAAATGTAAATTGCATGTCAAAACCACAGGCCGCCATGATGTTTTGTGTTGGGACACCTTTTCTACCAATAAAAGGAATTTGATTTTCGGCTGATATGGTGACCCGAACATGTGTCCCATCAATTGCACCGATACAATTCTACATGCATAAATAAATAGAGTTAGTATACATTTTTTAAAAAAAACACAATAACATTCCAAATATATATAATATGAACTCACATAATTACCTTGAAATATGGCATAAATCTAGGATCCATCACAATTTGTATTGGTGTGTCGGTAAATTCTGGATCAGTTGGTTTTATAACATCTACAGCAAACAAACATACGGCTTTAAGGACTTCTTTCATACATCTACTTACAGTTTCGCCTGAATGCTGGAATCGTTCTTGCACATGTCGATTTGACGCCCCAACTGCAAGAGTAAATAGAAACATCCCTACCTTCTCAATTACGCTCATCCTTCGTGAAGGTTTTAAACTATAATACGTTTCCAAAGCATTACATAGGTCGAGCAAAGTGTCTTTGTCCATCCTAAACATGTTAACAGAGCGTGACCAATGACCTCGTAAAATATCAGTCAACCAACGCATCCCTGTATGGTATGAAACCATACATGGTTCTTGATGGATATATTTAAAATAATATTGGTTAACAGATCCAGCCGTGCATGTAATTAGTTTTTTCTTATCACATGGCTTGTGTATGAAATTTTCACCGTCATCGGAGTCGGAATCGTCGGAGTCATCGGAGTCGGATGAGTCATTAGAGTCCTTGCCGTCGTCGCCGCCCCCGCTATTTTCATTATTACAAGTTTCATCATCAATGTTTGCGTTACTAGTACCTTCATAACCACCACAGTTAATGTGGTCAACAACACGATCCATAACACTGTCATTGTCATCTTCCAAAACTCCGCTAAATAGAGAATTAAATTGTGGATAATCCATAGCTAGCAACACTACAAATAAATAAAGTTAAATGTCAGTGTTGCATAAAAACACTTTGTTTTGATTATTTTAACAGACAACAAGTGCAAACCTGTCAAAAGCAGAGCAATACTAAACAAGTGGAAACCTGTCGACATAAAATACTTCGAGTCAAGATCTACATTTTTCTTAACATAACTTGCATTGTCAAACAATATCATGTTATTAATATCCGTTGCAATAATTTTATTCACTAGTACAAACAAACATTCATCCATAACAATGAGCACAATAATATTTGATAAATATAAAAAGTTAAATCATAGTTCAAGATGTTATGATAAAATTAAAATCTTTTATAAAACCGAATAACTTCAATACGAAAAGTCATAATAGAAAAACTCAACAAATTATTTTATTCGTTACAACCTGAAAGAAGACAAATATAAAAACCAAACAGTCAAACAAAGAAAGAGCATTGCAGTTAAGTGTTTTTTCGGTGTGCGATGATTTGTTGCAGCCAACCCTTTTTTTTTTCAATACTATTGATGTTTGCCCACATTTCTCTGTTTCGTCGCACACGTAGACACTCAGTAGCGAGGTAAAAAAATCCATCGTTATCTGTCGCACCAGGAACTGATTGGAACTCAGCCATAACTTCAGCAATACTACAGCCTAGCAAATCCCTACTCGCAGATGTTGAATCACTCATACTGGACATGCTGTCGAGAAGTTGTTGCTGCAGTGATACTAGTTGAGCACCAATTCTAGGTGATTTTTTCTTTCTACCTCTTGGCACCGGGTGCTCTCGTTCTTTTCTTTTCCCACTACTCTTTGTGTTAGAACTACTTGACATATGCACCCTCCCCACGCCTCAAGGAGTACGATTTTCATTATCGTAATTGACATTCTCCTCAGAATCCCCACTTCCTTCTTCCAAATCAGCACCTTCGAGACCGACAGTAAATGTCTCCAAATCGTCTTCATTGGCACCAACTGGGCCAGACGATGGTGCCCATGCATATTGTCCGGTGGCGCTTACGCCAGAGAACATTCTATCAAATTTGAACTTCAACGATGGCTCGATACCGGCGTGTCTGAAATTTTTTGCTCCCCTAATGTCCTACATGAAATAAATAGTTCTCTTGTAAACTATATTCACAAAACAATACAAAGGATATGAAATAGTCAGAGAAACAGACAATTTACCTGAATTTTTTATCTCCACCACTCATCGCTAGCCGCAATTGTCCCTAATTCGTTACTCCAGCCCACACCAGTTTCAGCTATCAATTTCATCCATATTCTCCAATCTTTTTTACATCCATCCCATTTATTTTTGAACTGCGTTTTGGTGAATGCATGACCTGTTTTTTCTTTAAATGATGTTGAAATAAATTTCCAACCAGATTTATCAAAATGTGTATTTGGTCTCATTCCCATGTCAATGGCCTTAATGCATAGATCACAAAAGATATGCAACATTTCTTTATTCCAAGCAGCTTTATCCGTAGATTCAAAATTGTTCATGATACCGCGTTCAACTTTGAAACCAAAAACACATCAACACAACATTAACGAAGACACAATATAAGAGAACTAAAATAGCTAATGCAAGCTTCAGTCTTTATTTTACCAAAAAAAAAACAAGGAAAGAAACTCATGACAAAACCTCATTTCCATAACTCCAATCAAGCAAGACTAGAGTTCACAATTCATCAACCACCTCAATTTTCCTCTATATTATCTTTTTTTTCCCTCAAAAAACCAAATATGAAAAAAATCAAACAACTAAACTGTGAAACACAAGAACATTACAAAAATAACCCAGAAGAGAAAGAACACTCACAGTTGAAACATGAAGAGGTCTCAACAGATCCAGCATTGACAAGATGTGTTTTTGGGATTACATTTTTATTAATATTTTTTTCTTCTTTATTATTAAAAAGTTAAAAGCTATTTTAGGTGCCTCTGTTTTTCCCTATTAAACACCACAACATTGCGCCATCACCCATCTAATATAGGTTATAAGTATGAAACTAAAGAAAAGGAAAACCTAAGCCAAGGAACAAAAAAAATCAGAATTAATTTTTTTAGAGGGGAGACCCTCTAATCTTGTTTTACATATTTTTTAGAAATTGAATTACATGCCCTTGGAAGAATTTCAAATACAGAAAATTGATATAACATTACGAATTTAATGCAAATAACATGTTCCAAACATTATGTCAACGAAACATAAAAACTCCTTCAAAGATTACATAGGTCTTAAGTAATTGATTATCAGCATGCAATAAGTAAAGGATTCTTGAAGTAATTGATTATCCCACAAAATTATTTGTTTTACGTCAAATATATCAAAGAAAAACAACACAATGATCTTGCAGCTCCACCTCCTATTTGCTATTAATTCACAAATGCAATATGATACAGAATTTAAGAATTTTTTCACAACCCCATGATCTTGCAGCTCCACCTCCTATTTGCTATCAATTCACAAATGCAATACGATTCAGAATTCATTTTTTCACAACCCCGTGATCTTGCAATTCCACCTCCTATTTTCTATCAATTCACAGATGCAATATGTACAGAATTTAAGTATTTTTTCACAACCCCAAGCAACTCGAGATCATGTTCACAATTGCATATTAATCCTCTAATTCATCACAAACCCATAATATCACAATGTTCACAAACATGTCAGAACACAAATCAAACCTCCTAACTTCACAAACGCAATAAATGAGAGCAAAAAATCAAGTCATTGACAGCAAGAAGACCTTACTTTGGTTGGGTGCTGCTCCGATCTTGTTGCCCTGAAAGAGGTACTTGGACCGATCCACGATCATGCTGCGAAATCGGTGAGGGACGACGATGATGGAAGGTCTAGCGCACTGTGAGGGAGACAGAGGAGCGAGAGGTTGAGGTCGAGCGACTCGATCGGGTCTGCAATTTTGGGAGCAGATGGGTCTTGACGACAGTGAGCAGCTATGGAGCAGAGGGGAGAAGAGGGGAGATAGGAGATGGTTTCGCAAGGGAGAAGAGGGGAGATGGGAGATGGTTTCGCAAGGGAGAAGAGGGGATGCTGAGGGATTTGTAAGGGAGATGGGTTCGCTGGCCGGTTTCGCAAGGGAGAAAGTTATTATAATTATGAAATATTTATCAAATCAAAGCTTCTTCCTAGAATGTGTTTGGTTGATACTTTCTTAAATAGTGAACATCTACTAGAGCTATAAGGATTGATATATAGTATATTCTTTCTCTTATGAAAAGAAGCGGTTATTCTTATAAATTGAGATATAAGAAACATCTAGAACTAATAAATAAGTGTTTGTAATAAGACAAATACACTAAACTAACTTATATAAGAATTTCATGTGCAGAAGTTACTTATGTCTATGGAAAGACTCATGTGATGATTTTGTAAGTGATCTTTAAACTTGAGAAAATGTTATGCTCTAATTATATTACACATTATGTTAATTGAGGTAACGAAAAAGAAAGACATTGGACATAACATAAATTATATGAAGATACTTGAGGATCAAGAGAGAATTCATCACTCTGGATGAATTAGAAAAAAAAATATATATTTCATATAATCTCAAATAAAATTGACTAGGAGATTTTTGGCCAAGGTGGAATGAGATTTTAAAAGAGTTCAAAATCTTATTCAAACGAGTAGTGAATATTATGTAGAGAATAAACATGATTTAACATGAGATACATACTTCATGTTTTAATGTTAGATTAAAAAATTATTGATGAAAGGATATTAATTATACCGAGAAACCAATCACTGAAAGGTTAAGTCAGATCATTAATGATTGTTCTAATATTTTGAGGATCATAACACATTGCTAGACGATATTTAAATATAAATTAATCAATTGTAGAGTTGATAATAAATTAAATTGTTGAATTTATTATTTAATTATAATTATAATTTATATTTTGGTCAATATAATAGGAATTTAATGGGTTACACACATTCGAAGTCAATAGTAAGAAATTAAACTAGTATAATTTAATTAAGTATGAATTGATTAAAATATAAATTATAAATTAAAGAATAAAAATATAATTAGTACAGGGATTATATTTATAGATATAGAAATACAAAACATTAGAGACCCTGGCTAATACAAAACGATTATCCACAAGAAAGCTACAGAATTCCAAGCATGCCAGTTTCATTGCTTGCATTCGAGCTTCAACTCAAGGGTCTAAAACCAGAGACCTCAGTTTTAAGCACATACACAAATTTAGAATCTAATTTAAGGATGAACATGTACTAATTCCACAGTACTTGGAGCCCCAGCTGTATCTACAATTAAGAAACTTCATCTTGCCTCCACATCTGCGGGTGAAACTTTGCTCGCTGAAGCTAGCACTGGCTAATACTAAACTTGCCACTGTGACCTGGTAACCTTTTTATGTTATGGCCAATCACTCTAATATCTAAAAATCTCTCGAGTTTTTCTTGTTGCCACAAGCTTTCTGATAGAGAACCATTTCAACACGCTAGAGATCTTCGCCCATCTCCTCTGAGCCTTATCAGCAGCCACAGCTGAAGAGCGTGCCAACAGGAAGCTGTCAACAGCACTTTGTAAATCAGCTTGTGTTTCTAAACCAAGGTTCTGAGACTGAAGATCAGTATCGAAAAACCGCAAATGCTCCTCGTCACAGAAAGCTTGAGCCAAGGAATCAGTTTCACAGATGAGGGAGTTGGGGACTTGGCTAGGGAAGTTCATAGGCTGGTCATACCTTAGACCCATACTTTCAATACCCTGCAAGGCATAATCCTCCAGGCCACTCCCACCCCCAAAAGTATATATTGATGACATGATGTCTGGAGAAGATGCACTTGTCTGTGCATAATCAAACCCCCCTAGTTTTTGTGACTCCAAAAACTTGTTCCCACAAGAATTCTCTGTCCGGGGTGAGCTTGAGGTGTAAGGAACATCAGATAATTGCGAGGAGCCACCCACCAGAGAGGCTTCATCATCAAAAGATATGACTTGCTCCCAGTGCTCAAATGCAGTGATTACCAAGTTTTGAGCATCAGCCTGAAGGCAGGGTTGAGTGTAAGAGGCCAGAAATGACTGGTGAAAAAAAAAAAAAAAAAGTAATGAAAAACAAATTGAGATTGTGAGAGAACCGTGCCTTTTCTGTTTCAGACAGCTTATCAAGAGGAACATACTGGCATTCTGAAAGCAATCCTATAACTTGTCCCACAATATTAAAGACGACACCAGTTTTCTGTTGAGAAACAGGAGGGCAATACAAGTATATTCTCTTATCAATCACACAAGTTCGAGCATGCTCCACAGCAACTTCCCACATCTTAGCGGACATTCCAGGGCCAAGAATCTGCATTCACCCATCAAAAATGTTATTTTCATGTTACTTCAAGACAATGGAAACATCATTTAAAGCAGTCATAGTTGTTGAAGTTCTTGTAAGATCTTAAAGCTTAAATGCAACATAGACAAAACTAGAGCCATGCTGTAAGTATGGTCCTTTAAAGTAAATAGTTTCTGATTCTTCTTTCTGATAATAAACAAGACGTCCATGGAGCAGTGCCTAGGGCAATGAAGACAGGTGATAAACTCAGACGGACATAAAGTGTCTACCATGGTGCTAGAAAAAAATAACATGAAGCAGAAAAGTTGGACACAATTCTGAAGGGGTTACATTGATATGTCACAGAAAAAGAGGGCTTCTGTATCTATCAAACAGACTGGTCTCAACTTGGACATTTGCAAAGTCTCAAGTCTTTCCCTAAAACATAAAATGAAGAGTTGTTCTAGTTATCAATATGTGAGGAAGTTTTTGTTTTTAATAAGTCTCTATTTTCTTGTGTTGAAGATAAAAAAAAATGTTATGAATGGACCCTCTTAATAAAAACAAACAGATAAAATGATGAGGACTGTACCAGGTACTCAAAATCATAAGTAAAATATGTCAAGGAGGCATAAGTTATACAACGTTTATGATAGAGACAATAGATTCTTACATAGCGAAGCCGTGAAGGGTCTATAAAAAGAAGGGTCAGGAAATCCTTCACACTATTGATATTCTCCCGATTCAATCGCTTATGGAAAGCTCCATCCTTGCCAATCTTCTCTAATCTCCAAACTTCATCAAACAGAGATGGGGGATGGTGTTTCTTGTACACTGCAACCACAAACTAATGGTTAAGAACACAGTTTTACATGTTTGCCAAGCTAACATCTCTTTCCCCTGGTAATTTGTATAAGCATTCAATCACATGTTCAAATCAGACACTTCAGATTGCCAATTTTATTCTTACACTTCCATCATATCATTTTCTCCTCACTAAATCAAATAACTTTTTCATATATATATTCAATAGCATGAATATATGCAACACGGAATTTCTAAGAACTCACAATTGTGAAGTAATTAAAATTCTATAGTATAGGAAAAGATTCAACCTTTATCCTTGGTCCCAAAGATATGTGCTCAGTTCAACAAACAATAAATTTAAATTGTTTGCTCATAAAAGAAAAAAAAATAGAATTTTTAATTCAGCATGCAAAAGTTTAATCTCCTACAAGGTTGAATACAAGTTTTTATTGTGGTTCGATTTAAATAAAATAAATTTCAATCATTTTCCAAATTAACCACATATTTGGGACCTAGGAAAATCAATTTCCTCTGTTGATATGCTGTAGTATAGTTTTCACAGGGTATAATTATTGCATTTACTCCATAAGAGAGAGTTCATGCTTTCAAAATGAAAGCATCTTGGACTCTACATAGAGAATCCTAATCAGGAATTTGTCAGACATCATTTCAATTTTATAGTTTGAGCCTTTGAGGAAAACAGTAAGGGAATGCCATAAACAGATACACACACACTCACATTCTCCTCGGTGATCCCTGACAATGAAGGATTCTGTCTTCGATTCCCTTATGCTAGTACCATCAAAGTTGTCCACAGCTCTTACACCAAGCCTGAACTTGCGGCTTCTTGTCCAGCTTGAATTATCTGTAAATGAAATCTCACCAACCAAACAAATCCCCTCTTTAAGATTGAGAAGTACATCTCCTGTAAGAAGGGGCTTCTTTCCATCTCTCTCTCTCACAATGTTAGTCTTAAATTCTTCAGGTGTCCAATTCTCACCCTCGTCACCATCAAAATCACCCTCAAGAACAACAATTTCCACTCTGGCAGAAGACTCAGGGCCGAAGTTGACAATTTTCCCAGTAAGAGTATCCATCAAAACCACTTTTATTACAGAACCTTCTTCTCCTTCAATACGACCTCCAGTGAACACAGGAAGTGAGAGATTGTTAGCAAACACCAGTTTTAAGCTTTTTGATTCAGAAGAATCTATCTCTTTCCCAATGTTCCTGAAAAATGATGCATAAGAAACATGAGACATACAGAATCCATTACAGGGGTAGTAGGGATCACAATCTTCTAAGCACACACATTTCTCACTTCTTCCTATTACCTTTGAAGGATACATAAACCATTCAACACCTTCAGACCATTGATTCTTACCATTTCAAGTTGACCAAATGTTTCCTTAGAGCTAATTCAACTTCCTCTTTTACCTGCAAAAGCATAATAAAAAAAAGTTCATTACCACTCTATATGATCAATTAAATATCTTATATATAAACTACTACTACAAGATGCGGAAGTTCACAACTAATTTGAACTAACACATTATGTCCATTGGACAAACCATTTGCTTGTTTCTTAAAGAATCCAAATCTGTTAACAAAGAGATAACACATCATGTACACAATGTTGGAGGACCTATAGATGCAAACCAGAAAAAAGAAACAAAGGTTTTTACAGAAGAAGAAGCAAGGAAATATCTTAATTTGTTAGCACTCATCATTTGATACAAAAAGCATAGGCTTTTAATGGATATATTTCATTTTTAATGGAAATATTTCATTCTCAATACACCAAGCTTCGTCACGAGACTTTGGACAGTTATTGATGTCAAGCCATTGTATATAACATTGAAAAAGTATTGATGATAGTAAAATGTACTCCAAGAGTTATAATGGAAGGTAGAAGAGAAGGCCTGGAGTAGCCATGAGCCTGCTATATCATTCATTAACAGAGGCTACAATGTCCATTCTAGGTTGGACCTCGTTTTCTTTTTCTTGTTCACAGCACTTCCCAACCAACTTGAAACAGAAGCTAAAAATTTCAGCTTATTAGACACAGACACTCAGTTCCAGAAAGATCGACAGCCTGTCGAATCTAAGAAAGAGACAAGGGTGAGGTGATAAACAATGTTTGCAATTTGCAGTTGCAACTCCTTAAGAAGTTTAGGTAAGGGGTTCCTGATGTTCAAATCTGACAGACTGAAAGCCACGCCATTGGTGTTAAATAGACCTCTTCTCATCTAGCAAAAGAGGGACATATTTAGTAACAGAAGGCTCAATAGCTGGAGAAGGCAACAGCAGCCCGTGCTTGGATAATTTGATCAGAGCATATCATTATGGAGGAAGTTGCAAACATCAGAGGGGGCAGGGTAGTTTAAATATGCTACTCTAAAGTTTCCATTAATGACAACCGCAATTATGCAAGCTGCAAATTATGTTAATTTGAGAATGTTATGTTTACATTTTGAAAGGGCTGTTTTGATGCCTTTTTTTCTACGTCACATTTATTCAATCTTGTAAATTTAACAAACTATAAACTATCTTAGTACGCCGCTCTGTATATTGAATGGAAAAACAGGAAGATGCTGTTTACAACATCAAAGCTCAATCACCTGTACGTGATATAAACATTCTGCAGTACAATTGTTCATGAAAAAACACACATACCACACTACGAATCAACGGCTCCAGAATTGGCTCTAGCAAATGCTGGACTGATTGGATTTTAATCACCTCCTGAACCACACTAGACATCATCGACAAATAGATTAGTGACCGAAACAAGAAAGATGAAAGAAAACTTCAATAAGCACAGGAATGACATCCGATAATTCCACCCTTCGTACACTCACCACGATAAAGAGACAGTTCAGGCTTCACCCACTTCACAATTTCCCTCGTAATTTTTAAATGACATTTGCTCATCAACAGAGCATAGTCAACAACATTCTCAAGTAAGAATCAACACAAAACCAACAAAGTTTTCAAACTTTACAAAAGCATTCATTATTCACCAAAGACGAGCAAACAAACTTTTCAATCCATATTTCCTCATTGCTTCCACAATCTCAATCATAATTTACAACCCAGCAACAAAATTCACCAAAGCGAATGAAACCCACTTCACTTTGAATATAGTAGTAATGAAAAAAAAAGTCACCTTTTCAAATTGAACCTCCTCCGCTTTTCGCCAGGAGTATTATTCCCATCAGAACGAGGCTTGCCCTCCTCCGGTTGCCTCTTTTGAGCCATAATCATACCCCAGCAACAACAAAGAGAAGAAGAGCAAAGCAACTGCCTTTATAGATGGTTTTATGTAGGAAAAATAGGAAACAATCATGAAGGCAAAGAGACCACCATGCACCACAGCACGATGAGTAATTTATTTATATACACCAAAAAAAACACACAGCTAAAGCTAGTAAATGATAAGAATGCGAGTAGAATCAAAAAGCACTTTTCTTTTTCTTCTATTATTTTTATCTTTTTATGTACTGTTCTCGTGCGAGTACATTCAAAAATATGATAGATCTTATTTTTAAATATTTTTTATTTAAAAGTATATTAAAATAATTTAAAAAAAAAAACACAACGAATGACACTGGCTTTATCAACTTCATCTTTCTTTTCTTTTTTGTCTTGGTAATAGTAATTTTGGTGTGTACACATGTGGTCGTGGTAAGAGAAAGAGGCTTCTGGGTCTGTTTGTATCCATAGAAAGCGCGTTGTAGAAGTGGGGTCTTACAAAGCGCGTGTGACATGACAATATAAAATCTTATCTTATTACCCTTTGTTTTGCTTTAGAGGCATTAAAGGACGAAAAATGTAGTTATTTTGTATATTTTCAAGAGATATGGTGATTAACTTTTTAATCCTTTCTTAATCATTTCATGCTTTGGGATCGTACACTTCATCATTTATCACTTGATTGTCATTTAATATTTTGTCTTTTCTGAAAATTTTGAATAAAGATAATAAATATAATTGCAGTCAGGCTTTTTAATTTCATTCCATTTCAGCTGGAATAGCTGGAATATTCTGTATCATTAAAAAAATTGAGACAAAACGACGTTGTTTTTGTCTCGATTTTAATTCCGATCCGTTCTGGAAATTCCGGCCAAAACGTCTCGGTACCGTTCCTGCTCAAAATCATAATATTTCTTTTATTTTAGAACATTTTACTATCATAATATTTTGGAATTTTAGACATGTTTCTAATTTTGAGATTATGTTTGTTTGACTTTGTATTTGTATTGTATAATTTAAAGTTAATTTATTTTGAATTTAAATTATACTTGTTAAATTAATATTTTAATTTTTTCATATATATATATATATAGTTAATTATATATGAACAGTATAATCCCGAAACAGCACGCTGAAACGCTCTGAAACCGAAACATTTTGTTCCAATAGAAAAACCGGAATGGCGACCGGAACGGTATTGACAACCTTGATTGCATAATATTTTATCTATATAGATACCACTTAATTAATTTATTTGGGAAGATTCTGGACAATGTTAGTAAACACAATTACAATATCATATTAATAATATCAATTTGTTACAGAACTTGGATTTGATTTCTCACGGCTGCAGCAAAATTATAGTAGTTAATGGTTGCAAATAGTTACATATGTGTTTATTTGCCCACGCGCTGCGCTGAGCTTTTTTTAATGTAGAAAACGAATTTGTTTTGAGCGTGTTGTAATTGGTTATTTTAATATTTAATTAGTGAAATTGTAATTGATAAAAATCTGTTACAAATGGGGTTTTTTTGCCTAAAAGTAATTGAATATTGTTATTGTTAAAATTGATTTGATAATTATTTAATCGGTACATTATACAATTGGAATCGATAAAATTCATTGAAAATGAGTCATGTGCTTCATGCAACACAGTAATTGATAGTTGTATATATTTTATTTATTTGATGAATTATTTTAGTAGCAAATAATAAAATTACAATCAATGAATTTATGAGTGATTTGTTTTACACAGTAAACAATTTGATTGATGGTTTTGTTTTAACTACTTGGGTAATAATTTAATTGGTAGATAGCAAAACTACAGTTGATCAAATTGACTAAAGATAAGTTATTTATTGTCTGCAACAACTAATTGTTTGTTGGGCATATTTTAACTATTTGATGAATAATTTATTTGACAGATAACAAAAATGCAACTACTAAAATTTATTAATTTATTCTCATTGTTACTGTTATTATTGCTAAATTGCATAATTATTATCACTGGTATTATAAATATTATTGCAAATAAGTAATATTCTAATCATCAGTAGCAATACTATTGTTCCCACTATCATTATTGCCATAAAAAATGAAAGTATTTGTTTTTATTTCTTAAGATGTATTCTTTATATTTTATATTTTATGTGATATTAGAACATTGTATTAAAATAATTTGATATTTCTTTAAAAAAAATAGTTCATTTATACACACACACACACACACACACACACACACACTCAAAGGAATTAATATTAAATGACTGTTAATATTTTTCACATGTTAAAAAATTTGGTTTTGGTTGCGGCGAAACACAGGGGAAGTGACTCGTATATTTTTTTTATTGTAGATAACTGGGGAAAATTTGTCTACCCATTTTGTTTAAGTGTTACCTTGTATTTTTGTTTTTGTTTACATAATATTATATCTGAAATATTATACAAAAAATAATGTAAAAGTAATTATTTTTAACAAAAACAACCTAAAATCTAAGAAATATTTTTTTCTAAGAAATAAAACCTAAACAAAAAAGGAAATAATTAAAATAAAAAACCAAAATTAAAAGCATATATATATAAACATGGACAAAATAGGAACTATTTAGAAGTATATCTAAAAAGTAAAATAATTAAAAGTATATTGGCCGAAATGAAAATAAAATATATAAATAATTTTAAATGAATAATTAAATTAAAAAAAATTAAAGTCTTGCAAGGAAAAAATAAATAATTTTTTTATTTCTTGATTTAGTTTTGATCCCTTTATTTTTTTTCCAGTAATTTTAGTATAATTCTAAATAATTTATTTGTATTTATGAATCTATACTCTTAGTTTTGAATTTTAATTTTTATTATCATTTATCTTTATATTAAATATAGCTTCGGCTAACAAAAAAGAGTAAGTTCACCTTTGGTAGTGTGAAATGAAAGTAAAACCCTCTCTCATAAATATATAGTTAAATCTTCAATTATTAGTTATTTGTTATATTTTTTAAGGCGTTAATATTAAACAAATATCAAAATATATAATTATTTTTAAGAAAAAAAACCTTTAAAATAATCTTTCTCGTTATTTTAAATGCATTATTTATAATATAATAAATATATTAAAAAAACTACATAATTGAAAATCTTGTAGAATGATTATTTTGCTTTGATGTATAGCATTATTAAAATAAATCAAGAACCATTAATATTTTTTGACATGTTAAAAAAATTGGTTTTGTTTGCAGTGAAGCGCAGAACAAGTAACTCATATATTTTTTATTTGTAGATGATTTAATGAAAAAATTTCACTTGTTTTGTCTATGTGTAGATTCATATATTTTTTATTCATGTAATATTAGATCTGAAATATCATACATAAAAAAGTTATAGAAATCAATTTTTAACAAAAAGAACACCAATTAATGAATTATTTTGATTACTATTCTTATTGTTATTATCATGATTGTTAAATTGTCATATTATTATAGCTGTTATTGTAACAATTATTGTAAATAATTAATATTCTAATTATTACTAACAATATTATCGTTGTCATTATCATTATCGTTATAAAAAGAAATGTTTTTTTTCTTCTAAAATTTATTCTTCATATTATTATATTTGAAGTATTTTAGAACACTAAAATTAAACTATATTATTATTATTATTATTATTATTATTATTATTATTATTATTATTATTATTATTATTATTATAAATAATTTTGCTATAGTAAGATTCGAAAGTTTTGTAGTCAAATTATTTTGCGTAGACATATAGCATTATAAAAAAAAATTAAAGACCGTCAATATTTTTTTGCATGTTAAAAAGTTTGTTTATGGTTACTACAAAGTGGAGGGCAATTGGTTCGTAAATTTTTTCATTATAGATAATTTGCCTCAATATTTTCACCTGTTTCGTTTATGTGTGACTTCATATATTTTTTGTTTATATGATATTATATATGAGATATCATATATAAAAAAGCCGTAAAAGTTAAACTTTAAGAAGAATAACATTAACATATGAATTATTTTGATTATTATTGTCATTGTTATTATCATGATTGTTAAATTGTCACAATTATTAGAGTTGTTATTATAACTAGTATTATAAGTAATTAATATTCTAATTATTATTGGTCATACTATTGATGACACCATAATTATTATTAGAAAAAAAATAATTTTTATTTTATTTTATAAGATTTATTCCTCATATTATAATATTAAGAGTATTTCAGAACACTAATATTATTTTTTTCATAAAAACCTAGGTCATTTATATATATATATATATATTAAGACGCTAATATTTAATAAATATTAAAATATATAATTAGTCTCACATATTTATAAGGAAAAAAAACTTTAAAATAATCATTATCAAATTTTTATATATCTTATCTAGAATAATTAAAAATTTCAGCACCAAAAAATATTTACAAAAAAAGAAATTAAAAAATAAAATAACTGACAAAAACAAAAATAAATATTTTTAAATTTAAAATAATTATTTGATTTGAAGAATAAATAAAAAAATAAAAAATAATAAATATCAATTTTCAAATTATCCCCAACATAAATTAAAAATTAAAATTAAATAAAAAAACCTTAATAATACTGAAAATAATAAAAAATAGAAACAAAAACTAAGAACATGTAAATATGAACATTTTTTTTTAAAAAAAAACATTGAAGCTGGTATCCAATCGAAATGCTTTTGGTTTGGTTTGAGTGTCAAAATCGTTATTCACCTTGTCCAATCACATGATTTATATATAAAGTATTTTGTACGGTTTAGAATACCCTTTCTTTTAGGTTGTGTTTGTTTTCCGGAAAGTGGTTCCGGGAAACCACTTTCCAAACTTTCCTGTGTTTGTTTGCCATTAGAAAAGTTGGTCAACGGAAAACACTTTCCAGTCAAAGAAAAATTTGGCTTGGTTTTCAGGAAAGTGTTTTCCCCTGGAAAATTTAGGGCAGAAAAACACTTTCGGAAGTTGTGAAAAAAATTTAGAAATGTCATTATTTGTTGATTATATCAAATTTGATCCTCAAACTTTTGATTGCTATATATAATTTGTTTTGAATATTTATTTTTCAATTCCATCTCTTAAAATTTAATTTTTATATTAATTTTGGTCTTTATATTTATAATTGCTATTTGCTTTTTTTTTCTTATCGTTTTTTTTTATTGAAATTTTTTATCTATCAAATTTGGTCCTCATTTTTTTTATTGTTACTTATTTTATTTGAAATAATTTATGAAATGTTAATTATTATTATTTTAATTTATTCACCTTTCATTTTTTTTAATTTTTTAGATTTGATCTCTATTATTTTGATTATTATTTATTTTATTTGAGATAATTTATGAAATTAATTTTTTTTGCAATTTCATTCTCATTCAACTTTTTAATTTGTAAGATTTGTTCCTCATTATTTTAATAAACTTGAGAAAAATAAAACATTAATAAGTTATTTTTCCAGCTCATTTTCCATGACATAACCAAATAATGAAAATTGTTTTTCAACTTATTTTCCATTACACTACCAAACATTGGAAAATACTTTCTCGGAATTCATTTTCCCCGGAATTCACTTTTCAAAAGAAAACTATTTTCCTGCAAACAAACGGGGCCTTAGTATTTATTTTTATATATATAAGGACAAAAAAAATCCTTCTTTATTTGCCACCATTTCAATTTGGGGACAATTAGCGGGTGTCTGAAATTTTGTTTGAAAGTTATTTGGAAAAAAAATGATTTTTTTATTTTTATATAAAGTTTTTTGATATTTTTAGATTATTTTCATTAACTAATATTAAAAATAATTTTTTAAAAATAAATAAATATTATTTTCATTAACTAATATTAAAAATAATTTTTTAAAAATAAATAAATATTATTTTAATATATCTTTAAATAAAAAATACTTTTAAAACAAACACTAATAATAAAAGTAATTAAACGAACAAAAATAATCAGTTGATAAGTTGGCGGGTTCGAAATCAGTTGGCAGAAAAAATCTCCAACGGCCCCACTAGTACCGGGCACCACACAAATCGAGTGGCTAATCCTCGTGAGGTGAAGAGAAGATGTCCATCGCCAATCACCATCACAGCCAGTAGACGACCCACAGAGCACAAGTACGACCGTACGAGAATTACGTGGGTCGACTGCCTGATCGTGTCAAAATCTCTCGTTCCCTTCAAATTTTTATCACGCAATCAATCGATCTAGGGGTGTGAATTAAATCAGAGAAAAATAAAAATAATAAATCATTTTGAATTGAACACTCAAGGTAAACCAAGAAAATAAAAACACAAATGTTTCTCGAGAGAGGGATCACTAGCAGCAGCAGCACCCTATTCCTCCTATCCGATCCGATCCGATCCTGTGAATAATCGAGGGCTGGGTTCAAAAATCTTGAATCGAAGAACGTTCCGGGAAAGAGGGTCGAGTGAGAGCAGCGGTGGATTCTTGTTGTTTTTTCAGGGATTTGAGAGGAGTGGATCGTTTCTCTTTCTTTTTCCACAGTAAACAATGAGTTCTGCAAATTTGTTGTTTCTATCGTCAACGTGAAACACACCGATGGTTCGTGCTGGCAGCGTTTTCCCTGCAACATTCTTCGTGACTCTTGCGTGAAAAAAAGAGGATAACTTTGAAAATAAATGGCTGTTTGCTCTGTTTAGTGCAGACAAAAGGAAGATTCCTGGAAGTTGGGTGGTATATCGGTATCAGTATCCTATGATTTGGACATTCATTTCCTTCTGAATCTGTTGAGAATTGGATTTTGCAGCTCTCCTACGAGCATTCACCACTAAACTTCGGCTCTAACCCGATTATATTGGTTCGGATGAAGGGATTTTTTGCACCCCTCTAATCTGATTATATATATTACAAAAAAAAAATATAAAATAAACCAATGTTATGCGGCTAGACACGTATCATTGCGGATTTCAACATGGAAATTACTATTATTATACCCTTCAAACCATAAAACCTAATCCTCACTGTCAGGGTAGCGGATTGTTTGGGGTTGTTTTTCTTCTTCTTTTTATTTGCATAGTAAAATTATTTATTTACCTCTAGATACTGACAAAAAGATGAAGGCTAACTAGGGTATATTTTGGTTTTTATCTGATCTTGAGCAGTAAAATAACAACTTTGTCCTTGGGTGGGACAGAAACAGGGAGATAGAGACGAGGCTATTTTTAGTTTTTTCATGTTTTGGTACAGTTAAACTACTTAAATACCCTCATAAATAACAAAAATGGAGACCTGGCGTTGGGGGGCATGCTGGTACATTCATGCCCGTTTTTTTCATTTTTGTCGCTGGATACAAGGGTATTTAGGTAGTTTTGTATTTTTAATTATTTTTTTAAGGTAAATGTAGGCGTGTCTTCTCAACACGCAACCAATTTTCTCTCATACACGCTTTCAGTCGCCGCACGTGGTGTCGAATGACGGTTATAAATGTTCGGTCGTCGTGTCTCCGGGTGCTCCACTATGTCCTCTTCTGCATGGTGGTGCGCGTGTCGTAGTCTGGAGAGCGGAGGACCATTGGTGGTCAATTTTATCCATTTTCTCTCTCCAGCAACGAAAAAATACATGTTGCTCCTTTATGTTTATGGAGGGGTTTCATTTCAGTCCATGGCTTTTGATTTTGTTTTTCTTCCTGATTTCTTCTATATAAGTTTTGATTTTTTTCAATTGCGTCCTTCAATTGAAATTGATCATAAATATTATTTTTCATTTCTGTTCTTATTCTTTTGATTTTTGATTTGTTTTTGGCTCATTTAATTTTTTCGATTTGCACACTTTAATTTGTTTCGATTTTATCCTTAAATTGAAATTGTTCATATATGTTACTTTTCATTTCGGTCCTTAGTCTTTTTATTTTTTGTTTTTTTAAATCCCTTTATTTTTTTTGTCTCAAGGTTTTGATTTGTTGCAATTTTGTCCTTTGATTGGAATTAATTATATATATATATATATATTTTTATTTTGGACCTTATTCTTTCAATTTTTTATCTGATATTAATTCCTGCGGTTTTTTTTTCTTTCTGTTTTGCTTGGATAGTTTTTATTTTTTTACTATATTTATGCATCTATACTTTTAGTTTTGGTTTTTAATTTTTGTCATTTTTTTGGTGGGGTTTTATTTTTGTTCGGTTTAATTCTGGAATTTTAATTTATGTTGGTGATCACTTTAAAATTTATATTTCTTCCTTTTTCTCTTTGTTTTTTTAGTGTTTTCTGTTATTTTTATTTGTTCTTCAGATAAGATGATTTTTTTTACTTATAGTATTTATTTTGGCTGTCTTTTTTTTTTGTTTGCTCTTTTGTTAAACTTTTTTTTTATTCTTCGAGAGAATTTATAGTTGTTACTATTTAAACAGTAATAATGATAACTTCAATGATTTTTTTTTTGTTTTCTTGTTTTTTTTTTTGTAAAAGTGTTTTGTTTTTATTCTTCAGGGCAATTTAATAATTTTCATTATTTGAATAATAATGATGATGATAATATTAACTGTTATAGTCATGATAATGATAGTAATGTAGAAATGGATTTTCAATGATGTTTTTTCTTTTTTCTTTTTATAGATAAAATATAAATGACTTATTTTTGCTTGTTTAGTTATTATAGGTGTTTTTACAGTTTTAATTTTATTATTGTGTTTCATTTAATTAGATTATAAAATAAATTAATCCTAATACAGTGAATTCGATGATTTTGGTATCCGAATCTTCTTGATTTTTTAATGACGATGATAATTTTATGCTACTAATTTCATTAAAACCTGTTTAAATTGATAAATTTATATCAATTTAAAATTCATATATTTTATTGAAAACTCGAGTTTCACATAAATTCTCTACAAATATATTATTTTACCCAAATTTATAATATTATAAAAAAATCTCATAACTCTTAATTCTTTTTGTATTGAAAAACATAAAGCATATATAAATAGCTAGTATCTATATAAGACTTAAACTACTCCGCAATGATGTTCTTCCTACAGTTATTGTTCGATACAAAGAAATATAAGTATTGCATCAGCGACTCACCAAAGCAAAAGCAAAAAAAAAAACTTCAAAAAGTTGGAGCTTCTTCAAGGATTGATTTTCTCCTTGTCTGGGATGACAAAGAAGAGGAAAGCGGTGGATGTATTGCCGGGGACTATGCCTACAGTGAAGCAGCAGTGTCAATACGAGCGGGGCTGATTTTTGCAGATGCTGTGGGGTCTAACGGAGGAACTGCTCTCGAGCTTGATGGAGTTGTTAGATCGATAACCTAAAACAATCTTGGTTACAGATAATTAAAGATGTATTATATCTCCTTGAGAATGATAATCTACCAAAAATCACTGCTAAGAAAAATTAATTTTCCATTAGTATTTGTTTTTATTTCAAAAGCGTTTTTGAATAAAAAAATATTTTTTTATTTATATTTTATTTGTTTTAAATTAAATATTTTTAGTGTTTTTAGATTATTTTGATATATTGATGTCAAGAATAATTTTTAAGAAATAAAATAAATAGATTATTTTGATGTATTTTTGAACAAAAAAACAATTTGAAAAACAATCTCAACCACACTCCGAGACAAATCATGACAGATTATAAATTTTTATTACTTATTTAATTTTATACACCAGTGAGGTGTGATGACAAAAGGGTTTGAGAACTGCATGGCATCTCTCGAGTTCGAGTAAGGACGTGCATCTCTTGTAAGAGCATGTGACAGCTGGACTTTCGCTCGCTCACCTGAACCCACAAAGTACATTTTTTGAGGGGTGAGGTTTCCTATAATTCAAAAAACAAAAAAATCACACATTATATAGATTATAAAAGAGTCCCGGTGTAAGAGAAAGATCTTACATTCAAATCAATTAAGTGTTTTATAGATATAAAATATATATTTCATAGATATAAAATTTGACATCAGTATATCAAAATGATCTAAATATATCAATTTTTTTAATATATATATTTTTTTCAAAAATACTTTAAAAAAAGAGTAAAAAACTAACTTTTATTGTGGTTGAAAGCTCAACAACATGGTCGAGCAAATAAATTCTATCAATTTAAAAGCGTTTTAGTGATAAATACCAAAACATATGATAAAATAATATTTGTATACTATATTCTTCAGTAAGTATGAGTTTGACAATAAAATCATTTTAGATTTGATGATTAAAATTCATTCTCTTGATGTCAAAATTAATCACATAAAAAAGATACGAGCTTTGGAATCTTCAAATTAGGTCTGCATTAAATGGAGTCCATGGCTTCAATTTGACGTGGCAAAATTTCTACAACAGTAATATTTTAAAATACATACTAAATACAATAATATATTATTATCATAAAATCAAATAATTCATGGGAGATTAGAGACCATCGGGCTAAAAAAATAAAAAATAATTTAAATTTAATATTAAATCTAGCTTGAAAATATATAAAAAGAAGATTACTAGTTATAAAAAGTTTTTATTTATTTAAAAAAACTATGTATTAGGTTTAGACCAAATAATCAAACAAAATTGAAGATTTCGGTGGTATTTTTTTTAATTTTTCTATTTGGAATCGAACCAAATTTAATTTGGAAATTCAATTGAGTTTTCAAAGAAATTTTGTTATAATCGAAAACTGAATATAAATATAAACTACCATTTTATAATTTAATCCTTTATTTATTTTTCTCATTCTTTTCTCATTTTTAAATTAACAATATGTTTATGTTTATATTTTATATATTTAAATTATTTTCTTAATCGTTTTTTATAATTTTTAATTGATCAAAACTTTGGAATGATTTTTCTGTCTTTTTTTTTTGAAAAAACAATTGATGAAAAAGACTATAACAATATGTTTTAATATAAAAATGGATATAAAAATATTAATCTTGAAAAAAAAACAATTGAAAAAAACAAAAATCACTATTATTTCTTTATAATAAATAAATATTTTCACTGAAAAAATATAAATTTCGGTTCAAAAGACTGAAAGCGCGGAATCACATTTGGGCCCAGGTTTGACTTTTTTTTTTTTTTGAGTTAAGGTTAATAAAAATAAAATGAATTTATAAAAACCATAAAACCGAATACTCAACCGTCATTTAATTACTATTTTATTTTCTTTTTCTTTTTGGAAAAACAAGAGAGAAAATGGTTTATGAACTTTCAAAATCAAATATGGGCCTAGTTTGTGTGAATCTGACTAATCTAAACCCAGGCCCATTAGTGTAGCGTGTAAAACCGAAACAGGCCCGTTTTGCGAAAAAGCCTACCTCTTTTTATTTACAAATAAACGCATCCACTTAATCCTTAGGGTTTGGCCTGCGCATCGCTGCACTTACCTCTCAAGAAGAACAAGACGCGGCGTAGTTCCTTCTTCACCCTCGAGTTCCCTCCTAATCATGGCTACTCAAATAAGTAAGAAACGCAAGGTAAACTCCTACATGATTTGATCTTGGTTCTCTTAGGAAACAAAATGATGAATCTGATAAAAAAATCTGTTTCTGGGAATATGTAGTTTGTTGCGGATGGAGTTTTCTATGCAGAACTTAATGAGGTATTGACAAGAGAATTAGCTGAGGATGGTTACTCTGGTGTTGAAGTTAGGGTTACTCCTATGCGCACTGAGATCATCATCAGGGCTACTCGTACCCAAAATGTTCTTGGTAATTTTTTATTATTATTACGGGCGAGAGTAGCATTACCTACTCGTTCCCAACATGTTACTACCTCCTCTGTTTTGTTTCAGGTGAGAAGGGAAGGAGGATCAGAGAGCTGACTTCCGTTGTTCAGAAACGTTTCAAGTTTCCTGAGAATGGTGTGGAGCTCTATGCTGAGAAAGTTAACAACAGGGGACTCTGTGCCATTGCACAGGCCGAGTCTCTTCGTTACAAGCTCCTTGGAGGCCTTGCTGTTCGCAGGTGCGTCCAACTCTATTGATTGTATGCTTATTTGGTGATCTCTGCATGTCTACCTGCTTGTTTTGCATTTTTATGAATTTTGGTGTTTGTGTTGAACAAGTCATCTTTACAGCGAGTTGGTTAGATAAAAATGTCCATCTCGTGTCTGAGGGTGACAATAGTTGTTCATACCATCAATTTCTATAATACAACGAACGCAATTGTTGTTCCTTGGACAGAAATGGTGATGGTAGATGCCACCTTTTTATGACTAAGTATTATGGAGCCTTGCAGATTAGGAAAACAATTTCTTGACATGTATACCTCAATACCCACACCAGTATGCTTATTTTGTATGAGTAATGTCTCTTATGCTTGTTACATTTTGTGAAAAAGAATCAATGTCAAGTTCAACTTAGTGCTTTTTGGCTGCTGTTGATCATTACAGCTGTTAACACTGTAGTGCATCTTGACTTAACTAATATTTTTTTCTGTATGGTGAGATTGGAAGTCTCATGATTGGATACTTGTTCATTACATAAACAGAATGGACTGTAGTTCTCATCACCAACAACTGGTATACCTCTTCAATTAACTTGAGAGCTTGGGTTTCAAACTATGATAAAACAATATTCACTTAATTCTTTGTACGGGGCTTGTCTGCCTTTAGAATACTGTCCTGCATTTGTTTTATTAATTGTATGCACAGACAAATGCATGAATGACAGCCTCACACAGTGCTGTCTGATTTAAAAATTTGTGATTTATGTTTTTTATGTTGTTTTATTGTCTGCTATTCTTCTGCTTTGTTGATATTTGGTGGCTGCTGCACATATTGAATCCTTTCTCTGTAGTTGAATTTTGAATACAACTTTCCTGTTGGTCCATTCAGGTACCTTGTGTTTGAATTCAGGGCTTTTATATTTTAACAGTTCTTTTCATAATCAGATTCAAGGGACAAGAAATTGTTTATTTGCCTCCTGCTTCCCAGTCACTTGTGCATTGATCACTTTGAATAATCCAACTGAGTCTGCATGCATATAGTTTGTACCCCTTTGGACTTTGTTGTCGAGGTCAAAACTTCTGTTTTGTATGCAGGGCATGTTATGGAGTCTTAAGATTTGTAATGGAGAGTGGGGCAAAAGGATGCGAGGTATGCTTCAGACTTCAATTTCTTGATTGTTTTTCCTATTGTTTGCAATTGTGGCTACCAGCATGTGCTAAATTTTGAAACTCATTAACTTCATGTCACAGGTTATAGTGAGTGGAAAGCTCCGGGCACAGCGTGCCAAATCTATGAAATTCAAGGATGGGTACATGATATCCTCCGGCCAACCAGTTAAAGAATATATTGACTCAGCTGTTAGGCACGTTCTTCTTAGACAGGTTAGTTGCTTGTTTTGTGTCTCCTGCAGAGTACCATGCCGTACAAATCCAGTAACTGCTGTATATGCGCGTTGTTTACAGCCCTTTTGAACATTGGCTTATTTTCCTTTAAACCTTCTCTGGCAATAGGGTGTGCTTGGTATCAAGGTCAAGATCATGCTCGACTGGGATCCCAAGGGCAAGGTGGGGCCAATGACACCATTGCCTGATCTGGTCACCATCCATCCTCCCAAGGAAGAAGAAGAGTATGTTCCACCAGTAGTGATGACAACCAATATTGAGATTCCAGTGGCATAAATCCTGAGTTTTGGTCTCTCCCTGGTATCCATGAGCAGTAGCTTTTTGTTCCTTATTGTGGGGAGGATGGAGGATATATTAGATCTACTTGTATGAACCAAGAGTTGTTTTTTGCTTTGTTTCTATTAGCTTCCCAAGTCTGTCTCGAGATGGTAGTAATCCAGGATTAGTCGTGGACCTTTTTTTTATTATACTGGCTTGCTATGATTTGACCGATGCCTTTATCTTAAATTTAATTCAGATGGTTCCTTTTCTTGAAATTCATTTTGAAAGGAAATTCTGCCGAGTAGCAAATCTTGTTCGTGGGTTTCTTTATTTTCTTCTGTTCTTCTTCAAGGCATTTTTTCGAGTATTTTATTTGAAAAGTCTGAAGTGGACCGGCCTTAGCAGCCGGTTAATATAATGGTGAGCGTGGTTTTGTCATTTATGACCCATTGACAACTGAATTATGACTGAAAATGAACCGGGGTGTAGGGAGTTTTCCAGTGCTAAAGTCTTGATTCTGCCCTGATTGTACCGCCTCCCTGAGACTTTGTTCACGAAACCGTGTTATGTGTATCGTAACTCGCACGCGGGTGAAATTCTTTTTTATTTTTATTTTTTTATTAACGTGGATGTAATAGATTATGTACACTAATTTTACAAATCCTAAAATTAACAGCTAAATAAATCAAAAAGTAAATCAAAGAAAAAATAAATATATTAGTTACAAGCTTTTAACACTTGAAACAAAGCTGCTATTAACCCCTAAGAAAGCTACTACTTCCTCCGACTCAAAAACGTTTTCTGAATACATGTACCAGCTCAACCAGGGTTATTGATCCCGTCCCGGGTACCGTTCCGGTTTTGTGTTTGGAACGGAACGTTCCGGTTTCGGTACCGTTCCGGGTACCGTTCCGGTTTTGTACTGTTCATTTTTATTTAATTATATATATGAAAAAAATAAAATATTAATTTAACAAGTATAATTTAAATTCAAGATAAATAAACTTTAAATTATACAATACAAACACAAAATCAAACAAACATAATCTCAAAATTAGAAACATCTCTAAAATTTCAACAATAAAATTATTTTTTTAAAAATAAAAAATAAAAAAATGAATTTAACTATAATTAAAAGATCCAGAATATTTGAAATTTAAGCTACTTATTGTATGTTTTTCAAGTAATTCTATGTTTTTTTTATGGTTGTTGTATTTGAATTTGAATTTTGAAATTAATTAATGTTACTTATTGTTTTTAATGTTAGAAAAACTTAAAAAAACAAAATGAACACATTAAGAAATAATCAATAAGTTCAAAAATAATTAATTAAAATACATTCCATTACAAATAATTCAATCAAATTAATTACAAATTAATACCCCTATTTTTTATGTTAACTACTATTATATAATAATTAATAATTATTATTATATAATAATTAGTATAAAAAATATAAAACCCTACCCATCCAACCCTACCCATCTTTTTCTTCTTCTCTAGCCCCTCCCATCCTTTCTTCTTCTTCTCTAGCCGTAAACACACCCAGACAAACACACCCATCCTTTCTTCTTCCTTTCTCCTTTCTTCTTCTTCTTCTTCTCTCCCCTCCACGACGAAACACACCCAGTACGTGAGTCCAACTTATCAGTACTGAAGCGAAATCAAGTACCTCGACTTGATTTCGTTTCATACTCCATCTTTCTTTCTTCTTCTTTTTTCGGTTCTGTTTTTTTCTTTTTTTTTGCGGTTGAAGAAATGAAATTGATTTGGAAATTATGGGACCGGGGTTGTTTCTTCAGTGTATTTGGAAATTATGGACATGAAACGACGTCGTTTGGCTTGACTCGGAGCGAACGCCCCGCGATGCGAACCGGGCGTTCCAGTCGAATTCGGCCGGATTTTCCGGAACTGGCCGGGATTTTGACCGGGACAAAAACGTCGCCGTTTTGTCCCGGATTTTGCATTGGAATGGGCCGTTCCGGCCGGAACGGAACGGGATCAATAAGCCTGAGCTCAACATCATCATTTACTGCTCAATACCATGTGACTCCCCCCGTGGAATCAGCTCTTGTAGTTTCCCAGAAGCTCCAAATTAAAGATATCGGCATCCAGAAGAATCAATCCACGCTCGAATTTTGAAAGCTCACGACTTTTACCGACAACACATCGCCAGACTGATTGAGAAGCGACCCACAGTCTTGACTCGGGGATAACACCAAGCCAAATTCTATCATCTCATTTCAAATGGCTTTGCGAAATCGAGGGTACTCTGCAAGCAGACATTGATTTGTTGGTAAAAGTGGAGGTGCCTGCTGATAGGATTGCAAAATTGATTGTGTCGCAGCTAGGAACTTGATTACATACGCATGATAGGATGATTCATGCAGCAAGCGTTCTCATGGATATGGGTCCTAATCAACTTGGATGAAGAAATTTGAGGTGATGAAATGCTTGGGGTGGAGGGAACAAGAACCTTTGTCGATTTCAAAGCGATATCATCTGTTACTGAAATATCCCGAGGATAAAATCAAGAGTGCAATGGTTTTCTTCGCTAATCCTATGAAGTTAGAACAGCAAACTATATATTCATTTCATATCCAAACCTCCTTCTGTATTCAATTGATGAAAGGGTTCGTCCGAGGCATAATGTTTTTAAGGTTTTGGAGCTCAGGAATTGATTAGAGGGGGCAAGAAGAATGAGTGCTCGCTAACAATGAGCGAGGAGTTGTTCATGGAGAATTATGTCACCAAGCATGCAGACAAATGCTTACACCAATCATCTCCTCTTTATATTATATTTTCTCCTTCATGAGTTTACAGCTTTCTTCCGAGGAAAATGGTGCGGGTGGGCTAATTGTTTACCAAGGGGAAGATTGGAGGTCTTCCACGTGCAGGTCACGTGACACAACTGGGCCAGAAAACGAAAACCAGAGGCTAAGCTGGGTCAGAAAGATCAGTGACAAGATGCCCTAAATAATTGTGTCCCTTGGAAGTCAAAACACTCAAACCAACCACAGGGTTCGCATATATACTAATATAATCGTGATTGTTCATCAAGGAGTAGTTGGCAGGGAAGTATCAGAAGTGTTTTTCACCTGCAAGAGCCACATTCAATTAATATCCAAATATTGTACATTATATTTTTCTAGATTATGATGCCCTGGGCGAAAACTAGCCGAAACCAACAGACATTGATTTTCACAAACCCCTATTTTAACATTTTTATTCCTACCATGCATGAAATCAAACAAGAACAAAAGCTGAGACGCAGGCACCATCCGGCATTTTATTTTTTTTGAATATCCATATAGGAACGGGGAACCACATGTTATCAGCATCTCTTGCACACATTATCATTTGATCAGACAAAAGCTGAAAAGAGAACCCAAAGATAAAAAGCTACACAGAGCCCCTGGTTCATGATCCTATGGGCACTTGGTCTTGTTCCCATGGGTGGTCATGTCAGTATAGCAGGTCCCACACACTTCTCTGTTCCCTGAGGTCCCTGGTGGCACGCACTTGCACCTCACACAGCAGGTGCCACATGCCCTGCTGCACAGATTAGGCCTCGAGTGAAGACTGCATCTCTGCTTGCACAACCCTCCACAATCTGAAGATCAATGGAGAAACAAATTTCACAGAAATGAAACTGGAAAAGAGTAATCAACAAATCTATCGCTGTGTGAATCAGGCTGGAATGGAAAAATCAAAATAAGGCACAAATCACACCCTTTGACTTCCATGCACGTACCTATGTCCTGCATGAGCCTCCTGTTTCCACCTCTCACACCAAGCTGTAGAAAAAAACCATTAGCAGCAGCATTAGCTAGAAACGTTTTGCCAGAAATATTGACACAGAAAGTAAAAATGTGCAGCAATGGCTGAGCCTTGCCTGGACAGATTTGGGAATTTGGGTGTCTTTCTTGAGATCAGACGAAACCTGTAAGCAATGTGCAAATGGTTAGATCGTGCATTCATAATCTAAAATCCATGGGCGGAGTAAACCTTGAAAGCAGATGAACCCTGTACCTCAGCAAGGCCGAGAAGCAACACCATCAAAGCAAGAAGCAAACGTACTGCCATGTCGATCTAGCTGGCTGGCTACTTTCTTGAATTATGCAAATCTTGAACTGCACGACATAAGTGATGGCCTTGACACTCACTTTATAGATGTCTAGTTGACACTTATTGACTAAACTAGTCATTCATAGAGTTTGTAATTACAGTGTGACCTGGCTTATGCTGTCATCTCCACGTGTAGATAGGCCAGTATGACACGGCTTATGGAGTTGTAGGCCAAACAATAGGCATGAAGATGAAAATATCTCTTGCCTATTGCTGTAAAAATTACGAGTCTCACTTTTAAAATCATATCATGTTAAATGGGATTAAAACTTAAAAATTAGATTTAACTTGTGCAAAATCAATATAATTTTAGGAGTCTACAAAATTTATAATACGAACAAAATTAATTTTGAATTTAATCTTAAAATATTTATTAATTAGTTTTGTGAGATCAAATATATCTTTCAAACTATATATTGGATCTAGTTAGAATTTTATAGGAAAATACTAGACACATGAAAATATATTGTGTTAAATTTCTAGATCAAACAGAATTCAAAATATATTATCTTAGATAGTCAAAATTACTAGATAAATCTTGTCAAATCTACCAAACTAGATATCAAAGTATTGTTTTGGACACATTTAGAGATACAAATAGAATTTTATTGCAATTCTAGTTGGGAAGGGAGACACCACAGTGTTTTCAAACATATATAGTAAGCATAATAATTCATTCACACAAGAGAAAACTGTGTTTGAAATCATGTTTGAAATTTACTAGGAATTTATGAAAAATTAGAGATTGATACTAAATGAAAAAAAATATTAGAATGAAAACTTTGTTTTTATTATTATATTTTATTTATTTATTTATTTAATGTTGAATAATTATTTCTAATTTAGGTTTGTTTTGGCACGTTAAACATTGTTTAGTAGTTTATTTTAATTATTAGACTTATGTTTGTTAATTACTAGTTTAAATTTATTAGCTTGCAACTTAAAAGAAGTCCATTAGAATTTATTATGATAAAAATAACCTAAGTTGTCACCGAGTTCTTGTATACTTCCTGCAATTTAGTGATTTGCAAGTATTAAAAAAAAATATTTTTAAAGTATAATTGATTTTTTAGTTTATATATTTTAGATAAGTTATTGATTATAATGTTGATAATTATTTTTATTAGATTTTAATATAATTTAATTATTTACCGTATTATTATAATTTAATTTGACCTTTATATTATTATTATTTTTGTCTCAAAAAAGCAATTTATGACAACCTTCTGCAGTCTCAAGTCACGACAAACAATGCAAGACTAGGAGATGAAGCTGACCTAGTTAGCTGTCTCCTGACTTTAGAGAAAGGTCCGTACAAATCATGTAGGATATTTGAAATTTTGAATGGTTCCCTTATCAACTCTGGATGGACGATGATCAGTGATCCAGCTGGACTTGTTATGGATACCAGCTGGACTTGATTTTTTGCAGGTTTGGTTTGGGGATAGAGACTAAAAAAGTGGCTCCTTTTCATTTTTTTTATTTAAATATTAAAACAACAAAATATTAATTTAAACCAATTAATCTCCATTAACTTACTTTGAGTTATCAGTCCCATTAAATTTAATAATATATATATTTTTATTTGACTTATATAATAAAAAATCAAACAAATACTAAAAAATAAAAATAAAAAAAATCAATAAAAAAATATTATTAAAAAATGAAATAATAATAATAATAAAATTTGAGAATCATAATACTTAAAAACATGCCTCATGTATAGTGAAAACAAAACTAAATTTTCGTTTCAATTTTGATCTTCAAAGTTTTATTTTTTTAATAATTAAATTGATTTTTATTTTATTAAATCAAGCATCAATTTGACATCAAAATAATATTTTGACATTTTAAATATCTCACATCAATTTAGGTTTATTTATAATTATAATTATATAATCTTTTTTTTGGTTAGCATGTATCAAACACTTTTTATTTTTTTGTTTGAAAATAACAAAAAGTTGTAATTGCTCTTTGGTTAAATGATCGCTTTTGGTTTGAGAGTAATGTTGTAATTTGCTTAATTTGAGAATATAAATAAAGTTGAATATGACACGGTTTAAAAAAAAAACAGAGAAATGAGCCGTGGAAAAAGAACATAGGCAAAGGTGAACAAGGTAAATTGAACCCGACTCACTTAATTATACACTAAAAAAGAAATGATTTTTATTGTAATATAATAGTGTTTTGATATTTTATTTTTCATTTTCTTAACTCATAGTTTTTTAATATTATATTTTTTTTATTGTGTTATCTTATTTTCATGATACAAATCACGAGTCATTGGTTAACCCGACTGACACAATTTGTTTTTAATATTCAAAACTAACACTTTTACTAAAGTTATTATGCTTCTACCCACATATTACTATTCAATGTAATAGAATAATTATTATTCTATCTCAACATCATTTAATATTTTAAATTGGCTTTGGGGATGGGGTGATCTTTTCACCATGATTTAATTTTTTTTATATAAATTATGAGCTTAAAATAATATTTCTAAAAAATAAATTTTGTTTTTGTATTTTTGAGAGGTTTGCATATAAAACATATTTTTTAATTGATACTTTTCATCTTTTTATATATTTTTTTATCATTTATTGAAAAAAAATATAAGAAAAATAACACAACACACGTTCAGTTTTTAGTATATTTTGCTTGCTCTACTACAATTACATTGTTTACAAAATATAAACTCAAATTATAACAAAACATTAAATTACTGTTTGACATTGCATTTGAAAAATGCTTTTGAAAACAAATGAAAATTTTTTATTTTTATTTTTATTTTAAATTATTTTTTTTTGATATATTTAGATCATTTTCATGTGCTGATATCAAAAATAATTTTTAAAAATAAAAAAAAAATATTATTTTGATGTATTTTTGAACAAAAACTATTTTAAAAAGTAATCACAACAACACTCCTAGACATACAGTAAATACACATGAAACATTAAAAAAAAAAAAATTGACCTTTGGAAGGTCAACATTATCTAAAATTATAAAGAAACATTTGGGAATAAAGCAGAAATAGTGGTGGCGTGTTGGTTTCAAACGCCACCTCCATTAATGGTTAAGACCAAAAACTTGGGGGGATTGGGGACAATTTCTTTTTACTTATTTCCTCTGCTAGCGGAGAAACCAATGCTACCTATAAAAACAACAACGCAAAAAAAAAAAAACAATGTTTTAGTCCCCTCTCTCCTCTCCTCCCTTCACATTTGTATTTTTTTTTCTCTTGGTTTTTTTTTTATTCTTTAAATTGTTGTTGATGTTGAGGAGAGGAAGAGGTTGTAAACCGTTGGAAGTGCTTCGATTAATAAGGTTGATGCTATGGATTTTGGGGCTTCGAGTGGTGGGAGGAGGAGGTGAAGTTGTAGCTGAGAGGTATGGGAATAACTGGTTAGTGGTGGGTTGTGTAATAGTCTTAGCTGAGGACTGAGAAAGGGAGGTTGAGGCAATGTTGAAAGACGGGCTCAGAGTGGCTGCTGATGGTTGAGAAAAGAGTGTGGTTTGTGTGGGGCAAGGTTTTCAAATGACTGAGGTGAAAAAAAGAGTAGGGGCTCTATGGGATGGGTTTTAACCAAAACCTTGATATTGATTTTCATCTCAATCAACCTGATATTCTATTTGATGATTCTTTTTAACTAGAACTTTATTTCGCTTTCAGCTCGGTCAACTTGAAATCTCAATGTAGAGACCCCCTTTAACCAGAACCTTGGTCTTTGTATTTGATTGGGATTACTTGATAGCCATCTAATGATCCATTTTAATCAGAATCTTGGTTTGTTTTTCACTTAGTCAACCTGAAATCTCAATGTAAAGATCATTTTTTACCATAACATTATTCTTTCTTTTCTATCAGATTGACTTGAGATCCAATCTAATGATGCTTTTTAACCATAACCTTTATTTGCCTCGGTCAAATCAGCATAAAATCTCAATGTATAAACCCTCTTTAACTAAAACTTGATATTTGTCTTCAGTTGGGTTAACCTAAGATCCCATTTAATAATCTTCTTTAATCATAACCTTTATTTTCTTCAGTTGAATCAACTTGAAATTTCAATATGGAGACCCTCTTTAACTAAAATCTTGGTATTTGTCTTCAGTTGGGTTAACTTGAGATCCCATTTACCAATCTCCTTGAACCATAACCTTTAGTTACTCAATCGAGTCAACCTAAAATCTCAATGTAAAGACCCCTTTTAACTAGAACCTTGATCTTTAGTTTGTTTAGAACAATTTGATTGTAGAATTAAAATTGAGATTACTTATGACAAAGATTCTAAAAACCAAATTATTGACTTTTCCTAATGACTAGTTTTGGATTTTTATCTTTTCTTTAGAATTTCCTAACGATAAGGTTCTTATCATTTTTTTTGTTTAGTGGAAAACTAGGATTCCTGATGATAAAGTCCTTCCTTTTTTTTCTTTCTTGATGATAGGGTTCAATCAAGTTCTTTATGAATTTTCTTGGTTGTTGTAAGGTTCCAAGGTTGATAATTATCCTTCCTGGTAACTCGATTGACTTTGATTTCTTGATAACAAGGTTGACAACTTGGTGCTTTATGATAGTAGGGCTAACCTAAAATTTTTGAATTGCAAGGTTTAAAAACTTGGTACATCCTATTTGTAGGGCCTACCTGCAATTTCCTGATTACAGGGTTTAAAAACTTTAGATTCCTTATTATCACAAATCAAAGATTGTTTCTTACCAACTCTAATTTAACAAATTCTTATTGGATTTCAATAAGGGTTTTCCTATAAAAAATCAAAAAACATATATGCAAATATTTTAGGGTTAAATGACATACATCATTACCTGATTTGAAATATAGGTCTTCATATTTGTTTTAATGCTCTATCTTCATGGGGTGCCCTTTACTCACTTTTCCAAGTTTTGTTACTTCTCTGATTCAGTGACTCATTAAAATTTATTATATGTCAATCATCCACTCATATATAAATGCAATACCAATATAGGTTATCATCAATGATTATTGTCATTGTTTATCAAGCCTAATCATGCCCTCAAGTGTGGTGCTGCTTGATTCATCATGAAAGAGCTTAACAAGTCATTTATTTCCTAGATTCTCTAAAACATTGTTCTCTAACTAGTCGTGTGCATCCTTCCAAACAATCATAAAATTTTTTCTAGTATTAACCTTGTCCTAGATTATCAATCAACCATGAAGTTTCCATCATTTGTAATATATATCTTCAAGTATATACTCATTTTAACATTTATAGAATTGTCAAGTCATTCAGGCATGTATCTCATAGTTCACAACAAAAGATTTTGGTTGTATGTTCAATGTTATTCTCAATAAACTTCTACCCTATGAAAATAAATGTCAAGTTATCAACAATGATGTTCTTTTTTTTCACCCATACTTATACAGTCAAATGCATCTTACGTTGATAAGCTTTAAACAAATTGCCTCTCAATCAATCTTGGTGTCGTGCACTTTCTAATATTTATCAAAATGCACTCGTGTAGTAACATCTTTCAAAATTATAACAATATTTCATATGGTCAAGCAATATTTTAGACGTGAAAATGCCTTTTAAATGCAACATTACTCTCAATTGATGCTGGAGTTTGTTAAATCATGGGTTCTGTATTGAGTTTATCATGCAACATTACTTTCTAATCTAAATGTGCTTGTTCTTTAGTTTATCATCAAGATCCATTTGTCATAGCCATAGATTTAATGAATTTCACATAATCATTATTTACTTATGTTATTTCACCCTCAACTAATTTGAGTGTTGTTTTCATCCCTTTTAGGGTCCATTGTGTTGCCCTTGGTTATTGAATTTTTCAAGGATGATTAGGAATTGTCAATATCATTTTCATAGAAGTTTTGCAAACTTGGTCAATGTTTTCTTTGTTTGCAAAGCTTTTGTATTCAAGAAAAAACTCATAAATTTCAATATCATGCCTACTCCAGTCTAGTTTTTTAAATGAAATTAGAGAGATGTTATTTCTTAAAAGTGTTTTGAAAATCAACCCTTTTTTGGTCAAAGACCCAACACACAATATTCAATACATGTAGCCTTTGATTGACTTGTATTTTGAAAATAAAAATTGACATGTTGTCACATTAAAATAGTTTTTTTTAATGGTTTTTATGTTAATTCTAATCTCTGATTTTAGGTATGTCATTTGATAGTATATGGCGAGGTGACCTTATGTGATTTTTAAATAAAAAGAAGTTTGAATAAAGACTTGAAGTTCACTTGAAAAGTTGTCTTATTTTTTAATTTACTTTATCTACATGCATACTAACCTGTAATTTAGTTCATGAAGTCATGGCCCTTATATAAAGACTCTATAAGTTTTGAGAGTTTCATTTATTAGTTTAAATTGTTTTCTTGATAAAAAAGAATTTTAAAAAATGTAATGAAACTAAGACTCATAACTATGAAAGAAAAGAAAATTCATAGGCTCAAAATGTGTTTAAGGGCTTTAAAAACCTAGGATCACCATAGACTATTCATTTTTTTTTACTGTTATCTTTGTACAAGAAATGACATAAAACCATGTCAATCATCTTAACAAGATTTTATTATCAATCAATCAATGCTTTAAGAAACTCTATAACCATGTCATTTTTTTTCATTATCAATTTCAAATTTAAAAGGAAATACTAAAACTCATTGCCCATCATTTGTTATCTAATGTTTTTTCATATGTTATTGTCTTTAACAGAGGCTAATAAAGTAACTTAAAATCTTCATTTGATAGATAACCTATTTAAATACCAGTCTACTTATAGGTCTAATATTTACCATTAATTATCATGAATTACATTTTTAATTATTGAAATATTGACTAAAATTCTCATGGATTTAGTAATCTGGTTAATAAATCCTGAAATGTATGTAAACAAGTTTTTTTTTGATTTTTTGAAAAATATATAAAACTTTTTATTTTATTTTTAGAAGGCATGACTGTATGCAAATAATTTTTTTTTTAGTTAAACTTTTTAATCTTTTTATTTTTTTGTCATATATTTAAACTGAAGTTAAAATAAATAAAAGAAAAAACAACAATATGCACACACATTCTCTTTTTAGAATACTTTGCTTGCACTACTACAAATTACATGTGTTTACAAAACAAAAGAAAACTCAAATTATAACAAATAAATTAAATATACATTAAACATTTAAAAATTAAAATTTTACCTTTGAAAGGTCAAAATTATCTAAAATTACAAAGAAGCATTCAAGAACAACGCATGAAAGGTAGTTCCAAGATAATGGCGATGCGTGGGTCTCACACACCATCGCCACTGACAGAGCATGGAACTGTGCGTTGTCGCTGGTTAAAACAAAACTTTGGGAGGATCGAGGAGAGCTTATTCGTAGAACCTATCTGACATTACATTTCAAAAGTATTTTTGAAAAAATAATAATGTTTTTTTTTCTTTAAATTAATTGTTTTGGTGTTTTTAGATTATTTTCATGTGCTGATGTCAAAAATATTTTTTTAAAAATAAAAAAATATTATTTTGATATATTTTTAAACAAAAAACAATTTCGATTTTGCGAAAACAAACGCAACCACACTCCTAAACAGACACTTACTCCCTTCTGTACTGGTGGTGAAACCACTATAATCGGTAAAAACAACAACATAACAAAAAAACAATAGTTTGGTTACCTCTCTCCTCCCTTTAGATTTGCATTTTCTTCTCTCAATTTTTTTTATTCTTTAAATTGTCGTTACTATTGAGGATAGGTGAAGGCCGATGATTGTTGGAGGTGCTTCAATTTGTGGGGGTTGTTGTTGCTGATGTCAAGACCGCAAGTGGTTGAAGAAGGATGAAGTTACAACTAAAGATGACGAGAGGATTTGGTCATTGGGGGTTGGTGTGATGTTCTTGGTTGAGGACAGAGAGGGATGTTGAGGAAGTTTGGAGAGAAAAGCTTAGGGTGGTGGCTGGTGGCTGAGAAGGGAATGTGGTTTGTGTAGGTTGAGGTTGTCGAATGACCGAGGTGAGAAAAAAGGTTCTATGGGATAGATGTGTTGCGAGGGAATGGTGGTTGGTAAGAGGAGAGGCTACGATGGGTGTTAATGATGAGGGAAAAGGAACGATAAAAAAGAGAGAAGAAATTAAAGGGAAGGTATGGGGATGATAGAATGCAAGTTGGGTGGGTGTGAGACAGAGAAAAAAAAACGTGTTAGCTGGTAGAGATAGAAAAGAAAAGGGGGCTAATGAAGGTAAAATTGGCGGAGCTAACGGGAGTTCCCAAGAAAAAAGGGTGATTTCTAGGTTTATAATCTATGTGTGTAGCCTAAACCTTCCATGTGTCATTTATAGCACCAAAATCATGATCATCAAAGGTATATTCAAATCCTAGCAATTTAATATTAAAAAGAACATACCTTCACGGAGAGGGTCGGGGTGAGAGTATACCATTAGTCCTAAAATTTTCTCTCATTTTGATTTGTCCCCCCTCCTTATCATTTGTGTGGACCATATGTATTTATAGGTAAAAAACATTTTGTTTTGATCCTTTGTTTCCTTCCTCTTCAACTTTGATCTCTATGTTTATTTTATTGTTTTATTATTTTTTGTTTTTTTTAAATAGAAAAATTATCAAACATCAAATCAAGAGAGAAAAATCAATGGTTTTAAAAATGACGCATTAAAAACTGAAAGCGTTGAAAAAGCATTTAAAAATCAAATTCTTTTTGAAACAATGTTAAATAATACTGAAAATGATGCAAATACATCTAAAACATATTTTTTAGGTTTTTGCTTCTTTTTTGTCGGGAAAATATTTCAAGAATAACAATCGATATTGCAGACTTACAACTAAACTTGATCATGGTGATAAACCTTAGTCCACCATTCCTTGCATTTTCTGTTGCAAATTTAGGATTGATTTTTATTATTATTATTATTATTTTTACTTACACAATCACTTTATAACAAAATCAAAGCCCCTTTTATTTTCATTCTTTTAGGTGTCACTATCTTTCTTCTTCACCTATTTTATTTAGATTCTTCCCAGAATAGGCTATTCTCCTCTTCTTACTTTTTTTTTATTACTATCATCTTTCTCTATTAAAGTGATCCCATGTTGGCATATTGGGAATCATATTTTCAATCTTCTATGATTCAATAAGAACAGGAAAGACAAATACAAAAACTTACAACAAGCACACCGAAATGCACACATAAGAATTAAGCAACACATAAGTCATATGGAATGAACACATGAATAGAGAAGGAAATGAAGGGTTGAGGACCATTTACCTATGGTAGGAGCATTTTAGAGTTCTTGAAAGGCTTTTTATTCCTTTTCTCTTGCTTTTGTTTTCATAGGCAAGGCATAGCCCAATCACATCTCTTCGAGTTAAATTAAAAGTCCAAACTAGAAATACACACACATGTGAAATCTTGGATTTTTCTTGGACAAAATAAGTATTCACACTTGCCCCTCTTCGTGTGTTTTCTAAAGAATAGAAAATATATACAGAAATGGATAAATTTCATATAGATTAAAACTCAAAATTCCATAGGTGTGTAGGATATTGCTGATAAGGAATCATCTCACCTAAAAATTTAAGCTATTAGATAAGGTTCTAGAATATCATTTATATTATTCTTCAACACACTGTCTCAAATGAAAGCCTTTTGGGTTTGAAACTTGCACACATGTGTACTAAAAATGGGGGGCGTTTGCAACGGACGTGTCCGTTGCAAACAAGAAAGGAGGCCGTTGCAAATATTTATTTGCAACAGACTTTGCAACGGATGCGTTCCGTTGTAAATCCGTGACTGCAAATTAATTTGCAAGTATGGTATCCTCACTTGCTTTTTCCAATTTATCCAAAGCAGATTTCCGAAGCTTGTCATCTTCAGTTTCCTCGCCTTGGGTTTCCTTATCACTTGCAGATTCTTCTTCCTCTAGCTCCCCTTTTGAAGATTCTGAATCCTCAGCAATATTCAAATTTGTGATGCTCTTAGCTGCCTTTTTCTCGCAACCACGCTGACTGCACCCTGAGAGGAACTGATTAAAAAAAATCCAAACCAAATCCACCAACAACAATGCAAAATAAATAGTACAAACATAAGCATAAACTGAAAAAAATAACAATTCCAAATCCCACCTTTTGCATAATCCAAGTAATTCATAAAAAAAACACAGGTGGGAAGAAACCCACTCATATCCCAACAGATGAGAAACCAAGTAGAAACCTTGGTGGCTGCATTCAAGTTTTTTATTGAACACGACACTTAAACATGAAAAACAAAACTTACCTTTCTTCCCCATGTTATTTGTTTAGGAATCATTGATGAGACTGGAGTATGTGATTTAGTTAAAAAGTGGTACTTCATTATGATCAAGATCAGAAGGCCTTCACAAAGGGTCTTTTGAACTTCACGCCAAACCACCCAGTTCGTGACCATGACCCATTTTTTATATGATATGTTGCAATTTCACCATTAATGGTTAAAAATCCAAACACTCCTTAAAACACCTCTCAGCTGAACCCAAATCTCCATTCTTTGCATAATTGTCAATCAACCCACTAATCACAAAGCTTCTGGAACCGAACCCAAGTTTTAAACAAACCCCTTGAGAAACCCAATTCTCTGTCAAACTCAAACACCCTTTAATTAAAGAACTCAAACCCAATTCTCTTACATCAAACAAGACCCGCATGCCTTAACTCATTGAAAACCCAGAAATGATATAGCATTGTAAGTCATTCTATTTGATTTCTAAATTCGAGTAATGCAACCGCTAATGGTCACGGATTTCTTTGCAAGTAGTTGAGAAGAAGCAAACAAACAAGAAGAAACCCCCCAGACTTTCTTTGCAAACAAACAACAAGAAACCCAAACTTAACAACTAAGGAAATAAAAAATGGAAGTGCTTACCGTACATGAAGGAGATCGGCGTTGTGGTGGTGATGGGTCTGCTGTATAACTCAAGCTCGACGCCGGCAAGGTGGAACGGGAGCAAGAGATGGAACGCCGACAAGGTGTTACTGTTGACTGTTTTCAGTCCTCGACAGTAGAGATAAGGAGAGAAGGGAATAAATTTGTTTTGAACGAGGGAGGAAGAGAGACGAACTTAATTTGAGGAGTAAAACGGGAGCAAGAGATTGAACGCCGACAAGGTTCACTGTTGACTTTTTTCAGTCGTCGACAGTAGAGAGAAGGAGAGAAATTTGTTTTGAACGAGGGAGGAAGAGAGACATCTCTGAGGAGTAAAGAAAATGAATCAAAACGGTGTGTAGCGTAGCGTTCTGAGGAGTAAAGATTGCAACGGATTTTTTGTTGCAATTTGAATTTTGCAACGGATAATCCGTTGTAATTTCATTTTTAATTTGCAACGGATTATCCGTTGCAAATGGTTTGATATTGCAACGGAAAATCCGTTGCAAACTTAAAATGAAATTGCAACGGATAATCCGTTGCAACTTGTTTTCACTTGCAACGGAAAATCCGTTGCAATATCAGTGTAATTTGCAACGGATTTTCCGTTGCAATTGGTTTTTCATTGCAACGGAATTTCCGTTGCAAGATAATTTTAATTTGCAACGGATTATCCGTTGCAAATTGTTTTAACTTGCAACGGAAAATCCGTTGCAATATCAGTTTAATTTGCAATGGATTTTCCGTTGCAAATGGTTTTTCATTGCAACGGATATTCCGTTGTAATTTTAATTTGCAACGGATAATCCGTTGCAAATTAATTTTACGTTGCAACGGATAATCCGTTGCATTTTGTTTTATCTTGCAACGGATATTCCGTTGCAAATTAAAATTGCAACGGAAAATCCGTTGCAACACATATGTATGTATTTTTAATTCAGGAATTTTTCCGTTGCTAAACAAAATTCCGTTGCTAAGTTTGCAACGGATTTTTGCCGTTGCAAAAATCCGTTGCAAACACCCCCCTTTTTTAGTAGTGACATGACTACATTACCTTGTGCTTGATTTTTATCAAATAAAATGGATGTGGTGAGATTCGAACTCATGATCGCTGGGTCAAGAAGACTCTGATACCATGTTAATAAATCATCTCATCTAAAAACTTAAGCTGTTAGACGAGACCCTAAAATATCATTTATATTATTCTCCAACACAAGGTATAATTTCTACTTGGACTATTTTCATGTGAAGGAAAAAACGAAGAATCATCCGGCACATTTGCTAAGATCTGATCTTTTTTCCGGCTCGAACGAGACATTATCAGCCTCCTAGAAAAACAACTTGATCATCTTCTGTTAATGATTGTCCAGGCTCGACAGGAGAATGAAATTGAATCATAGTCTTCTCGGTTCGTTTCAAGGTATGATTTTACATGAAATGACTTATTGTGGCTCGGAATCTTAGAGCTTTTATTTTAAGGTAATGAAGAACAAAGGTGAGGGTCAGCTCTTGTAATATTTCCTGTCCCAGGTAGAGATCAAAAACATGAAAAGCAAGCCCTTCATCCTTAAGCCATGCTTTTAAGAGGTCATCGCTGGCAACACTGTTCCATCCTTGTGATACCTTTTAAGAATTAATTTCTTGAATATTGAGTATGTTTTGCCTGAGTCTCTTCTTTTCATGTGGTGAAACCTTTTTTCTTAAACAAACAATGGTTTGCATGAGCTATCACCATTTGGCTCCTCGATATCTCCTCGTCGTCGATGTACACTAAGATTTGCATTAATGAGATATTCTCGCTTTATCAATTAACATCTTTAATATAAAAATAATATTACTAATTGCAAATTTTATTAAAGTGAGCATCGAGGTATAATTTTATATATAAAAAGAAATTGTTATGAGACAAAGAAAATCAAAATAGGCAACACATTACAGACATACTACAAAAAAGAGATCATGACTTCATGAGAGGGATATCAAGAGTTTAGAAGGTTTGGATCATCCCATTAACTCAATTTCTCATAAAGATTTTGTGTTGATTCCTAATATCAAGCATAATATTTCCTTACTTCATCAAAGTTCATAGAGTTCAACAATTATTCCCTGTTCATATTTGAAGAAATTGTGAGGAAAAATAGTCTCAGTTTCTTATTCATTGTAGCTGAATGTACAAGTATATATAGAGAGAACTATCTCCAGTTGTAGTTTGTAATTACAATTCCTATTTGAGTTAAAGTCCTATTTAGTAGGATAGATGAGTCACGGCTGCTTCATGATAATTTTCCTATTCCTCAATTTGCTCCTTAGGCTGCGGGATACCAGGACACCATGCAGGACACCATGCAACTCCATGCACTGGGAACTTCTACAATCTGCAATCTGCAACACACCCCCTCAAGCTGGATCCAGCAAGTTGATGGAGCCAAGCTTGCTAACTAGCCGATGGAACTGAGTAGTGGGTAGGACCTTTGTAAAAATATCAGCTAGTTGTTCAGTTGTACGCACATATTGAGTTGTAATAAGCTTGGTTTGAACTTGTTGCCGAATGTAATGACAATCAATTTCAATATGCTTTGTGCGTTCATGGAACACGGGGTTTGATGCAATGTGCATGGCGGCTTGATTATCACAATAAAGAGTCATAGGCGTGTTGTATGAGCACCCTAAATCTGTGAGAAGACTTTTCAGCCATATAAGCTCGCAAGCCGCTAATGCCATAGCGCGATATTCAACCTCAGCGCTAGACCTCGCTACCACCTGTTGCTTTTTACTTTTCCACGAAACAAGGTTGCCACCTACGAACATACAGTAACCAGTCGTTGATCTGCGATCAATTGTATTTCCAGCCCAATCTGAGTCCGAATATCCCATAATGTTTGTGTGTCCATTATTATGCATCACAATGCCACGACCAAGGGAACCTTTCAAATATCGCAAGATGCGTTTCACCATCCCGAGGTGTTGAATACTTGGGGCATGCATGTGTTGGCTTGCAAGACTAACTGCAAATGCTATATCTGGTCGTGTGATAGTCAGGTATATTAGCTTCCCAACCAATTTTTGATAGTGACTGGGAGAGTCAAGAAGCTCCCCTTCTGTTGGCAGTTTCAATTTGCTGTCAAGAGGTGTTGCAGCAGCTTTTGAATGTAATAATTCAGCATCTTGAAGCAAGTCGATGGTGTATTTCCTTTGATTTAGAAATAATCCCTTGCTAGAGGTGGCCATCTCAATGCCGAGGAAGTACTTCAACTGTCCGAGATCTTTGATTGGAAATTTGAGCTGAAGATTCTTTTTCAACAGGGCAATAGACTTCTCATTGTTACCTGTGATGATGAGGTCGTCCACATAAATAAGAACCATGAGCTTGTCATTTGCCTTGATCTGGACATAGAGTGAGGAGTCTGCCGAGCTCTTTGTAAACCCGAGAGCTTCAAGGACAGTACTCAGTTTGGCATGCCAAGCACGAGGGCTCTGTTTCAAGCCGTAAATTGATTTGTGTAGTTTACAAACCAATCCAGAATCTGCACTTTGAGGGTGTCCAGGTGGTAGTTTCATAAAGACTTCTTCTTCCAGCTCCCCATGCAAGAAGGCATTTTTAACATCCATTTGGGACAAATTCCACCCATTGTTGATGGCTACAGATAAGAGGACTCTAACAGTAGTCATTTTTGCAACTGGGGCGAATGTTTCGTTGTAGTCAATGCCAAACTTTTGTGTGAATCCTTGAGTGACAAGACGGGCTTTGTGTCGATCAATTGAACCATCAGATTTGAATTTTGTTTTAAAAACCCAACGGCTTCCAACATCACTTTTTCCAGGGGGAAGAGGAATGATACTCCAGGTTTTATTCTCTTCAAGGGCTGTTAATTCTTCTGCCATAGCCTTTTTCCAGACACTTTGAGATTGAGCATCTTGGAAATTTCTTGGTTCATTAGCACTGGAAATAGCTGTGAGGAATGCTGTGTGCAGGGGGGATAATTTATGATATGTCAAGTATTTTTCAAGTGGATACCTGACCGCATATCCCTTATAATCCTGCAGTTTAGCTGGAGGGTGACGATCCCGTGGAGGATTTCTTCGCAGGGGTTCTCTTCTGGCTTGGCCATTTGATGCATGGCTTTCGGCTGGATCAGTGGTCACTGCTGGAGTAGCTTCTACTGCAGGGCTTGTTTCTGCTAGAATTGTGTGAGGTACATTCTTGACGATTTGATCCAAGCGGTCGACCGGTTCGGTTTGTTCTTCCAAGCGGTCGACCGGTTCAGTCAAGCGGTCGACCGGTTCAGTTTTGTCTTCCAAGCGGTCGACCGGTTCAGTCAAGTGGTCGACCGGTTCAGGTTTGTCTTCCAAGTGGTCGACCGGTTCAGTCAGGTGGTCGACTGGTTCAGTACTGGGCAGAGGAAATAATTCTTGCAGGTTGTCATCTTGACTGGTTTTCTCAAAGTATGGAATGGTTTCTGCAAATTTAACATCTCTAGAGACATATAGCTTCTTGGATTTCGGCTCATAGCACTTGTATCCCTTCTTGGTTTGTGAATAGCCTAAGAAAATGCACTTCACAGCTCTGGGGTCAAGCTTATCCCTTTGAATTTGTGGCAGGTGCACGTAACAAGTGCATCCAAAGACTTTGAGGTGTGACATATCCTGTGCTTTTACCTGCAAAATTTCAAGAGGGCATTTGAAATCCAGCACTCGGCTGGGTAACAAATTTATGAGATGTGTGGCAGTAAGGACACCATAAGACCAGAGGTATTTAGGGACATTCATTTGAAGCATGATGGCACGCGTCTTCTCCATTAGATCACGATTTTTACGTTCAGCTAAGCCGTTTTGTTGCGGCGTGTAGACGCAGCTGGTTTGATGCATTATTCCATTAGAGTTTAGGTAGTGTGTCATATTATGGGACATGTATTCTGAGCCATTATCGGAACGTAAAATTTTGATTTTTGCAGAGAATTGAGTAGTGACCAAGGCATGAAAATTTTCAAAACATTCAAGAACTTCACATTTAGTTTTCAGTAAATAGATCCAAGTAACTCTAGAAAAATCATCAATGAAGGTTACAAAGTATCTAAAACCATCAATTGACGCAGAGAAAGGACCCCAAACATCTGAGTGTATCATTTCAAATATATGAGAAGTTTGCGATACTGAAGTTTTGAATGGCAGCCTACAGGACTTTGCAAAATGACATATTTCACAGTCAAGACTTTCTTTTGATAGGCTGGGAAATAAATTATTGAAAACTGAATTTGAGGGGTGAGCTAGACGACGATGCCAAAGGAGATGTTCATTGAGAGGAGCTGCAATTGCAGATATTGCTTGAAAACTTTTGGAAAATTCGGGATCTGGAGAGAAGTAGTACAGACCATGCAACAAGAATCCTTCACCAATCATCTTCTTGGTGACGAGGTCCTGAAATATCACTCTGTAAGACGAGAATACTACTTCACAATTTAGCACAGTGGTAATTCTTTTGACAGAAAGTAATTGGAAAGGAAATGATGGAATATAAAGGACATCGGATTCAATGGTGGATGACACAAGTTTCATTTTTCCCTTCCCTTTAACAGCAGCTCCCTTCCCGTTAGCTACTGACACATAGACCGGAGTGGGAGAGACACAAAAATCATCAAAGTTTGTCAATTTGTTTGACATGTGATCCGTGGCTCCAGAATCAATGACCCATAAATCATGAGAACTACTAATCTCTAATGCAGTCATAAATGCAAGAAGAATACCTTGGCTGTTTTCTGAGTTGGTCTCTGCCAGAAATCCTGCAAATTGGCTGATAATAGCTGACTTTTGATTTTGCTCTTCGTTGTTTGTTGCTCCTTGTCCCTGCTTGATTTGCAGGTAGTTCGCAAAATCATTCAACAAAGCCACGGGACTGGAGGTGAATGTCTCACTGGAATGGTTAGCCAAGTTGGCTTTATGTGGATTGTTTAGTTTCCCTCTGTGATCCTTCATAAATTTTGGTTTCAGTTCTGGATGTAAATACCAGCATCGATCAATCGTATGTCCAGAATTGTGGCAATGCTGACATTTGATATCCAGTCTTTTCCCTCTGTGATTTTTCCCTTCTGGAAATTGACGAGTGGAATAAGCATGCATGTCAGGTTTGTTGCTGAGAACAGGGGCACGAGACATGACTTTGCGACGCACTTCCTCTCGCTGTATTGTTGCACATACATTCTGGAATGATGGAAGTTCAGAGTTCATTAAAATATGACTTCTGAGATCTTCATAGTCAGAATTAAGGCTGGCTAGTAGCTGAAAAATCCTATCTTCCTCAGTTCGTTTTCTCATGATGGCAGCATCTATAGTGTGTGGTCGATACATCTCCAGTTCGTTCCACAGCCTCTTCAGGTTTCCCAGTAGGCTTACAAAAGGTTTTCCCTCTTGATTTATCTTGGCTATTTCCTGCTGTATTTGAAAGATTCGAGCAGCATTGTTTTGGTTCCCGTACATGTCACGAACAACATTCCAGAGGTCCAAGGAGGATTCTGAATAGCTAAAAATTTCAGCTATATTGCGCTCCATTGAATTGAGGATCCATGACATAACTAGTTGATCCTTTGCTAGCCAAGCATCATGCTCCTGTGTGCCAAGTTCTGGCGTTTTGATTGTGCCATTGATGAATCCCAACTTTGATCTTCCTCCTAGAGCAATTTTGATGGCCCTTGACCAAGGGAGGTAATTGTATTCGTTTAATGACATTGTGCTCAATTTTTGAGCTGTACTGATATCACCATCAGTGGTGATGGATGAGGAGATAACAATCTCCTTTGATTCCTTAGTTGTGTCGTGACTTCCATCTTCAGCCATGGTATTTTAAGACTTTAGAAGAAAGGAAGAACACACGAGTTTTGAAAAGAAAATTACGCAGTGAAGGGGATCACCGCTCTGATACCATGAAGAAATTGTGAGGAAAAATAGTCTCAGTTTCTTATTCATTGTAGCTGAATGTACAAGTATATATAGAGAGAACTATCTCCAGTTGTAGTTTGTAATTACAATTCCTATTTGAGTTAAAGTCCTATTTAGTAGGATAGATGAGTCACGGCTGCTTCATGATAATTTTCCTATTCCTCAATTTGCTCCTTAGGGCTGCGGGGATACCGGGGACACCATGCGAGGACACCATGCAACTCCATGC